>JBBIGC010000013.1:11358958-11373282 GCA_037576955.1 Lepidarchus adonis | reverse complement strand
AGAGAGAGAGAGAGAGAGAGAGAGAGAGAGAGAGAGAGAGAGAGAGAGAGAGAGAGAGAGAGAGAGAGAGACTACATGTTCCAACACCAGGGAACTAGCAACACACACAACTTCACACTATACATTAGACAATCCTAAAAAGCCAGTGGGCATCACTTTATATTTTTCACTTTCATTGTGTAAGAGTGAAATTTGGTGGTGAGGGGGTCAGGAAATAGCACAACTGGGGCTAATTAAAGCCTTTGGTGGTCTGTGCTCCTGTCCTCATTAGAATACAGCTGGAAGCATCTTTCTACCTCCCTCAAGAAAAAGTTACAGGGAAAAAAACAGGAGAAGCAAGAACAGAGAGAGATGCAGAGACAGAGAGAAGAACAGTTTGTCTTGACCATGCGATGTGATCCAAATCAAGACCAAAAGTACAACATTTCAGTTTTTGGGTACCAAACACATTCCTCCCAAATGACTAAATTGTGTCTAGTTGTGTTGAGAGAAACAGAGGAATTATTTGAAAAACGTTCTTCTCCTTGGTGAGGGGAAAGAATTTCCTTTGACTTGAGCTTGGCAAGATTATCTTGACTGAGCAAGAAGCAAAAAAGGAAAAAGTAATAAAACTTAAGAAAAAAAGAAACTGGGAAAAATACAAAAACCTATTTGAATGGAAGCAGAGATGTTAATGCACTCAAGTCGCCCTCGCACATGTGGATACATTGACTAAATAAAACAATAACGGCACAGGCCTGCAGACAAGCAATCAGGAAACTGGCTGTGTCATCCTGTGGAATTCACTGACCACAAATGTGGTAAGAGAGGGAGACTGAGAAGGAGTGGACCTCTGAAAATACTATGCAATGATTAGAGCCGCATAACTGTAATATCTTAGTTATTCATAAAATCCATTCATCTGTTCACTCCCTTCTTAAATGACTCAGTTTATTGTGTAGAACACAGCAAGTGTGCTGACCCTAAAAATAACCTTAATATAAGTACACTGCAGTAAAAAAGGAAGAAAAATCATGCAGAGGGAAATGGCTGCAAATCAGGAGGTTAATTAAGCCCATTAGAGAAACAAAGTGCAGGAAATGTGTGTGTAAGGAGAGGAGAAAAAAGATGAATCGTATTGTACTGGATGCTTGTTCACTGATTCATCAAATGTAGTCTAACTAGCTGTCCGTTTATGAACCACTGAACCATCACATTCATGTGCATCATGGAGAACAGGTTAGTTGTTAAATGAAACTTCAACATCTGTAAAAAATTCAAACTGCTCTTTTGTCTGGAGTTCATAGTTCAGTAGACATTCAGAGAAGAGGAAGTTTGAACATTCAATGAAAGGCTAGTCTCCAACAACCTGTGTATATAAACCAAATGGGCTCTCTTCCTCTCTTACTGCACCTCACCGTAATATTAGCACTTGACTTAATTGCATCCAGTAGTATATTCTGGGCAGACTGCACAATCAACTCTCGTTGTCCTTTGCTCTGTCAATCACAACTTTTCATGTCCAACAGCAACATCTAAACCCCATGTCTAATACATGAAGATACCCTGACTGCCCAGCTGCCAAAGGTTTAGGGGCACATTTCTTTCAGGACACTTCTAGTACAAACAAGCAGGTTTTCTCAGCCAGCTCACAATAATAGCCCATAGTAGCAGAGTACAGACTACCTAATAAACAGGTAGTTTTCACACATTGTATCCCCTTATTGTGATGCCAATACTCATCAGCACTCAAGAGCTGTTTAAACATTCTCCTTCATTTGAAAAAAATGTAATATACAAAATATAAATACTTCACTTTAACAAAACAGGCATGAAAGCAGTTTGTAAGCACTGTTCCGAACATTCAATTCTCAGTCCATGCATGAAAATTGAGCTGCAAAAACATCCCATTTTAAGTTCTGTGTTTGCAAACGCATTCATTAACACATTAACATATATTTACCAGATTAACTCTTAACAGTTTAATATGTCCATTCACACTGATGGTGTTTCAATAGTGAAGTACAATGCAGTTCCAGTAATTAAAACAAAACATACACAGACTTAACGGAACAGTATAAAAACTAAACACACACACACACACACACACACACACACACACACACACAAAATGCACGAAAAAGTTTTTTAAAAATTATATTTAGACCAAACCAATTTTTTTGGAGCTGAGTGGTGCATAATGTCAGTAACCAGAAAATGTACTTACCAAACAGTGGAGAAAAAAACAAGTTAGGTATCCAATATACAAAAGATGCACATTATACACTCATGCATGTATACACACTTCCACACTTTAATTCCCTCACAAAAGAGCTAGACTCTGATCTGTCTGGCCCTAATCTTCTACTTCCTCAATTGCTCTTCTACTAAAAAGATTAAAGTAAGAAATATGTGAGATATGTAAAAATCCACCCAGTGGAGCTCTTATTTGTCAGTGCTGTTAAATTAGCAGCGAGTGTAAGGGGGTTTCTGGCTAGATCTGGAGCTGCAGGACCCCACACACTGAGGCCTGGTCTTTGCAACAGCCAGAGGGGATGTTTATTTTTGAATCTTAACTGACACCCGAGCATGAGGATCGGCCACGTTCCGAAAACCACACAGGACGTGTCTGGTGGAAGTGAGGAGAAAGGAGAGCGAGAAAGAGAGAGGGAGAAGCCAAGCTGTGGCCGCAGACGCTGAGGCTGCTGAGAGAACGAGAGGCCACAGCATTAGAGAAGATATCTAACCCTTCTGACTTCTCAATTCAGGCTTTCTTAACATCTGATCCCTAGAGATGGCTTAAGGGTCCAGTTTCAAAAGCTGCTCTGCACAAGTGCATGGAGGCTTGTCTGCTTCCTGAATTTTCAAAGCCATCAAATCACCTAGACTTCCAGTGCAGTTGCTGGTAAGTCATTAGTATAAAATTTATACTAATACAGGTTTATTGTTGCCACTTAAAACACAGATTTTAGGGACGCAAAATCAAAATCTATTATTTTTAGTCCAAACACAATCAGCATGATTTTGCCTAAACTGTAATGTAACGAATGAAGTAAATGTAATGAAGTAAATGAGTCAGGTACCAGCACTATTGCAGAACATGTAATACATGCTAAACAGCTCATGAGCTCTAACTTGTGTAAAATGTGCTGTAATGTAGCATGTTACTTGATTCTGGTTGTTTAAAAAGAGACTTTGAATAATGTAAATAGAATAGTGTGTTTTATTCAATAAAAGGTTCTATAAAACAATTGTTCCATACTCATGTATTTTGTAGAGGGCTTCTAAATACTTTGAATGAACAGTAAAAACAAACAAACAAATAAACAATTAAATAAATAAATAAAATCAAAACAAATAAAAGGTCAAGATTTTGGCTGCTACAGCCTATAGCAACTGCATAATCACTCCACTGGGACGGTCCACCTTTTATTTAATGGGTAAAAGTATGTATATTTAAAAAGCAATATTGACCTCTAAAGTGCAAATGTCCCTGGTTTTTATTTCAGAAACCTGCTCACCTTACACTAAGTGCAGTCTCCAAGATCTGTACGATGTAAAGCCAAGTCTGAGTGGACTTAATTCACAAGAGGTCAGACAGGAAAAGATTAGCTGGGTGGTTCTGATATGCTGTGATTTAGGAGAAAAAGAAGCCTTGATTGTCTCTGGCTTTATTCCCGTTGAGACTTGTTTACAGGTCGTAGGATACCAGACGTCTAAACTCATCTGAGTACTTTCCTCTCTAATCTTGCCATTGGGTCTTGCTGACCTAACAAACAGAGATGCCTCAGACATAAATAATCCCCTTCTGATGATGATCATTCAGCACGGGAGGTGATACCATGGCTTTTCAGTGACCCTGTCACCTGCAACTTGCGCCTCAGAAACATACACAAAGACGTGATGAGATCAGCTTCAAAAGTAACCAACCCTGTGCTGCTCACAGAGCGAGACCAAAGCAGAAATCATCAAACAATCCTAAGCAGAAGAATCAGAAACGTTCACAGAAAACTCAATCAGGAGAGGCCCTACGCCTTCCGCTTGGCCGGAACCACTACAGCCAAAAGTCTTGTGGTAAGTAGCCTCTGACCTTAACCCCCTGACCTCCTGTTCTGCTTAAGGGATTTAGGGGAAGGGGTCAGGAATCACATCACATCACAACGTGTCTACACGGACAAGCAGTCTATTAAAATGCTAGTACATACAGTTCAAAGTCGACTATTTGTAGCATAGATTTACTTAATAGTGCTTTAAGTTGGGTTCAGTAATGCCTACCTTGGTGGGAAGTGTGCTTGATCAGACAGGTCACATTTTTTAATTACTTGGATCTCCATTAGCATATTGGAGAGCATGTCATTTAACCAGCCCTGACTCTACTTTAGATATCCTGACCTCTGCAGTGAGTTCATTAAAACAAATACATCCAAATGAAAATCAGTACAGAATGGTGCAGTTACGTGACAAACCCACCAAGTGTAGTATGATTAACACAAGACTTAATAACAATGTACACTTAAATGAAATGTGTACCAGCAACTTATAAACATGAAGAAAAATAAACCATAATATGGCATTTAAAATGTGATCCTTGTTTTACCTGGTCTTGAAAAAGAATTTTTCAACGTTTTTCTCAGTGTTAACTAAAGAGCTTTAAAAATAGAAGTTGAGGTAACTGATTGAACATGTTAGAATATACTGAATCAGACTCAAGCACTGATGAGATAATGTCTGCACAAGAGGGTTACTGCATGCAGGTGTAATCTTAAACCAGACAGTACACTTTTAACAGTTAAACAACGATACGAAACCAAACTACTCCTTGAAAAACAGTTCAACTGCAGAAACGTGTGTATATTGTATCAGACCAGTACTATTAGAGGTCATTTGGGTCAATTGTTCATGTGGACCAATCAGAGTCTCAAACATACAACATGGTGAAAAGGAGTCATGGGATTAGATAAAAACTGCATCAGACAAACCAGTTCTTTGTTTGCCCCAAAGATACCTTACATTGAAAAAACTAGTACTATTAATTTGTGTAGTTTGTGTGGGTGTGTGTGTGTGTTGGGGGGGTGGGGGGGGTTACCTCAGGTGCAGATCTTCTGAGTATTTGAGACAAGCATAGATAAACTCCTTGAGTTGTGAGTATACTTTGAGGACAAACTCTGAGAACGGCAGTTTCTTCGGAAAAGGCATCTGGTTAAAAGAAGGTGGAAATTACTAACAAATGTAACAAATCATGAGGTACAATTATCAATACTCATGTATTAGATATGCAACTGCACTTGACTAGGCACAATCAATGTTTGTCACTGACCTTCTCTAGTTCTGGGTCTTGGAAAGGGAACTGGCCTGTGAATCGCCTGTATTCCTCTTCTGCTGCCACAGGAATGGGGCTGTAATTGTCTTGATCAATGATTTGCCTGAAAAGTTATAACAAAGAAAGGACAATTGAGGTCGCTAAACCACAATGTTTCCCAAAACCACAAAATAGGTTTAAATAGCTTAGACAAATTCAGGAAATCTAATGCTCAAACACTGGGGAAACTATGTGGTTAGACCATCTTTAACCATTATCCATTGTTTAAAAAAATAAATGAATGTATAAATTAGTGACTATAGATGTGTGTTTCTGTAATCTGTAGCAACTCTCCTTGATTTCCATTCAAATTCCCAGAGCTCCAAGGCAATGAAATTCAAGGACTCCAGCCTTTATAAAGCAAGCCAAACTTCTCTGACAGGAATCAGCAGGGACTCTCACAAGGTCACTCCAACCTTCCGATCACATCCGTTCTCAATACTAGGCCCAGCAAATCTTAACAGTGCCTCTCCAAGGAGTTCCGAAGTCTAGCATTTACACAATAGACCAGCATTTCCGATTCATTTTAATGGCATATAAAATGATCCCAGTGCACCATGGAAGAATGCTACAGAAACATTTTCATCTCTACTGTGCTGGTGAATAAATTAAAATATTTTGGCTGCATTTGGTTTACAGATGATTTCATAAAATATATAACTTTGGTATACAACTTTGAAACTCTTTAAGGTGTGTACTATTCCCCTGTAAATCTTTCAGAATGCCCTTGTTGAACAAAAAGTGTGAGATTAGACTGCAGTACCTGAAGGACTGATTCCATTTCTTCAGAAGAATTTCTCCGTATTGGTCTCTCATCTCAAGCAGCATGTCAAACAGCTGATTCACTGGGAACCCATAACCCTGTACAGTAAGAAGATGGAAAGTGGATCAAGAGAGTCAAGTAGAAAAGAATTACAGTCAATTTTTAAATGGAATCACATGACTTATAACTAGCTTCACATAGCGATGCTTGGGAGTCTTCACTACACATTTACCTTTTCAGTCTGCACATCAATGCAGCTGTCTGTTTTGGTTAGTCTGGTGGTGATAAACATTTAACAGGGGCAAATTTGATGAGAATAAAGGGAGTACTGTTTAAATGACTTCTCAGATGAGCTCTGCATCTTCTAAAGTCTATAATGGCAGTTGTGCACAGTTAACACCAAGAACAAGTTCATTACTGGAGCATCAATGTGTCTCCTAAACAGGATTCACCAGACTCATCATTTTACCTATGGAAACAATGAGATGTACTAAAGGTGAAATTAACACACCTGCAGCGTATCTGAAAAAAGGACGATGAGATTCTTCAGATCCAGGATTAGGTCAGGGTCAGTACAGTAAGACTGTTTAGGGACAAAAGAGGGTTCAGTGGGGAGAGCAAAGCAGTCAGTAACAGAAACTTCTAAGTAATGAGCAGGATACAATAGCAATGAGTATGGGTCAGCCCAACATTAATGATACAGACCTTAAACACCAGTTACACATTTAGAAAAAAAATTCAGAACAACTATAACAATTTGTGTGGTAAATTACAGAAAATAGATACATTTAATGGCATTACAGTATTACGTAATTTAAGACAGAATATAGAATCATTGAGTAAAAGCTATTTAGACATACTGAATGAGTTCGTAGTGCTGCAATGGTTTTTGACAAAGCCAGTTCCCATAATTCCTCGACATAAGCTCTGTTCACCAGCCCTTTTGTCGTATGAAGGATGTGGTCCTCCACTACAAAGAAACTAAAAATAAAGAACAAACCTTTAAAAATGTTAGTATAATATATACGCACACATGTGCACACACACACCAGTGCATTAAAATTGCGCCAAGTCAACCATAAGAAGAAGCACATTATATCACATGAGCATGTGGTCATAAAGAAATTTGTGGATTTTGGGTCTAGTGGGCAGCACCATCCCATTTCCCCAGTCACTCTGCAGTGGGAGCGTCCAAGGAAGGTCCCGTGCCACCAGAATGTTTGCGGAAGCCTCTGCTCCAGACGCCGACCTTCCCCATATTCCCATCCAGACACTTGGAATAACACCCATCTGCCACTCCACATCCCTAAGGCTATAAATCCTGCAGCCTGGCAGCTTTTCCAACAGCTCAAGATGGAATTTTGGGAAGGACAGCATTTGAGTGGGAGGATGAAGGAGGGGGTTGCTGGACATTGAGCATAGAGTAGTGAATGGCTGTGGTATAAGACTGAGCTGAATGCCTGGACATGTTTGACATTTTTAATTCCTTCATTTGACCCCAGAAAAAAATAAGTGGCAAAAACATTTATTACATTTAGTGTTTAAAAAAAAAAAAAAAAAAAAAATGTTGAAAGTAAATAAATAAATAAACTTACCCTACAATCTGGTTGAAGTACCGCCTGTATCCCTCTAGTGTTTCATGCTTCAGTAGACAGAGGGAGAACATCAAAAAACAGATTGCAACAAAATGTTAAAATCCTATGTCTTCACAAGAATATCTTATACAATCTGAAAAGCATCCATATTGGCCTTTGAAGAACATGTATAGAACCAAAAATAAACACCTGCTGTCCATGTGGTAAAAATTGGTGTAAAAATCAATCAATTTGTAAATGAAAATCAATGTTTATCCACAATAAATTTGACTTCATTTTATTGTGGGCAGTGTTTTTTTACTGAAACACTGCTTTGCTTATGACTAGATTGTTGTATTTGACCTAAAATGTTCAAATGATACTGTTGATGAAAATGTAGCAGATTATGTGAAACTTAACCAGATTTCATACTGATCCCAGAATCAAATCAAATCGTTGCAAATTTTAAACCAAATCACTGGCTAAAATAAACCCCTAGTAACATACCTGTTGTAAAAAGTAATGTCAAGTGTTATTATAACATGTTTTTAAAATTGCGTTCAACTGTTTCGCACCAAACCACTAATTAATGTGATTTCTGTAAGTACACCCATATATGCTTCAAACTTTCATTACACATTCTAGATTAGGTGCCATTTATTAACCTGCTGCAGATACAACTGGTCTTATTTAAACCGGAGATCTAGGGTCTGGTATTCTGTTTGCTATTGAAGTGTGTGGTATCATCTTGCCAAGCTCTAAAGAACAATAAGCCTTCACATGAAACATTCTGGATGCCTATGAATATGGCAAGCGATTGAGATCTCTAAATTATTTAAAGTAAATCAATCCAGTATGGAACATAATCTACAAGTGGCACATGTTTTAAATAACTTCTAATTTGTCCAGCACCATGTGCCCCAGCCAATACAGCTCACGTTTTATCAAAGGATTGGAAAGTAACTGTTACAGCTGATGGTGTGATAAGTGTGATAAATGTCAAGGAGGCGTGTCAGAAAAAAACTGCTCACCAAATATAACATTAGAGTAAGACTACCTATTGTTAATGAACACAGAGGCAAAGAGTAGGTTTTCTGAAATAATGCAGATAGAGTTGTTTGGCCATAGTAGAAGTACACATGTGGCGTAGACCAAAGACAGCATTTCAGGAGAAAAACCCAATACTAATTGTGAGGAATGGTAGTGAAATTTAAATGTAGTTTCAGGTCACTTTGCTGCCTCAGGGACCTGGCAGTCATTGATTTAGCAAAAGAGACTGCATATTATCATACCATGTGTCAAAAAAAGTTGAATCAGAGGTGGTCCTTTCAAGAGTATACTGATCCTAAGCATGCTAGCAAACCCACCAAGAAATCGCTTTAAGAAAAACCACCACTGAAATGTTATGTAATTTGAAAAGAATAGTAAAAAACAAACTCAAAACATCTTGATCTTAACTTTTTGTCATAGAAGAAACAGTCAAAAATTTCAGCAAGCCAAAGTCAGTCTTTTGAAGAATTAAGCAACATGTGTACAAGACATTTTTTCTGCTAAAGAAAAAGAAAGTATGAGCTTCTGAGGCCAAGAGTACTTTTCACAGATGGGTATTACATTAGGAAATATTATTGTTGAATGATGGATTGAAAAAGCTACTTTTCAACCTTGTTGTTTTGTTCACATAAGCACCTTTATCTGAAAGCGCTATACCAAAGATGGTGATATGTTATGATAATTCATTTAAATGTTGATATTTTATGCTGATATTAGTTTCCATGGGATGTTTCACTGAGTATACATGACATTAAGTAGAACTGAATTTTAACCAGTTTCCTGTAAAGCTAAAGAATGCAATTGTGGATGAAAAGATTTTCTAAAGAGTTTATAATCTGCCTGTAACTGCTGTATAAAATGATCAGCTATAACATTAACGTCACTGAAAGGCAAAGTGAATAACACTGATTATTTAGTTATTTCAGTACAATGGCCCCGGTCAGGAGGGTGGGATTTATTATTCCTGTGATGGCTAGACGACTGATTCAGAGCAACTCCAGAACAGCAGGTCTTGTGAAGAGTTCTAGGCGTGTAGTAGTTAGTACCTACCAAAAGTGATCCAAGAATGAACAACTAAGTGAACAGGTGGCTGGGTCATGGGCAGCCAAGGCTAACTGATGCATGTGGAGAGTGCAGACTAGCCCATCAGGTTTGATCCTACAGAAAAGCTATTGTGGTTTAAAAAGTGAAAGCTGATTAATAAAAAGGGGTATGTACAGCAGTCAGCAATTTAGCCGGTTGAGGTGAACCCACTGAAAATTAGGCAAGTGGTGTTAATGTTATGGCTGATCAGTGTATGGCTTGCCATGTATTGCTTATTGACACATGAGCAAATACACAATAAAAACTGGCAGTATACTTTCTGTGATAAAATGTGACAATTCTGAATTAAGTAGAATTTACTGTTGTAAGTGGCATCACTAAGAGGCCTGCTGGCATATAGACCATTCACAGACAATTATCAGCACAAACCAAAAATGTTTCAGCTTGAAGTATACTGCCAGCTTGCCTCTTGACTTACCTCAGAAACATTGCTATTAGTGGTATGATGTGCAGTGATGCAAAGACCCAAAAAACAGACAGACAAGACAAGTGGCAAGGCATACCATGTTAGAATGTGGCTGCAACACTAGTCGAGCTTGTTTCCTTCTCTGCTTCCTGTAGTAGTTCTCAAATGTATCCCGGGCACCCTGGGTAAAAGAAAACAGTGATTCACTCAACATCGGAAAGGAAGCAGAAAGGTAAAATGGCTTTGTCTCATGTCTTGACAAATGAATGACATAAGCCAATCATACTAGATAGGTTTAGTTTAAAGAGAAGGAAAATACACTAAACGAAAGTGAGAGACCAGCCAAAGAAGAAACGGCAAGGATTTGGATGAGATAATCTGGCTTTTTTTTTTTTTACTGCAATGACAGTGATAAGCCACAATAATTTCCATTCAAGAGTCACAATCAACTTCAAATACAGCCAAATCAGTTGGCCTTTCCTAATCACAAAGCACAAATTAGACTGATAACAGCCTTATAGCTCAAAAACAAAAAAGCCCATTCATTTAGGACCTGGAGAATTCAACTTTTCCAAAACTGTTCAAAACTGACTAAGCACACTGCACTCAATTCCAGCAGAGCTCATTATCTAAGTGTCAAGAGCAAAGCACACAGGTTCCAACTTTAAAAAAGAACAGATACTAATAGGGATGGAAAGAATGACTAAGAAAGAGAGAAAGAAAACAGTGCTGGGGTTATCGTCTCCTGGTCAGTTCGTCTGAAGTAAGGGATAATCACACAGCAAGACCAGGACCCATGCTCTCTCTCTGGGCCACAGATAAGATATCAAGAATGGAACAGTGTACAATGGCATGCCTCATGTCCACCTAGTGAACTGCTGTTTAGAGCTGCTGTCAAAACAACAAGGCAATATACAGACATATGAAAAAAATCAGGACACCATTAAATATTTAGTTCTTTATTAAGAAATGTTCCCATATTAATGTCTAACCTTGCTTCTATTTATTTCTGGAAGAGAAAGTGGTTTAATTGCAGGTAGACAACACCAATGAACCTTGGTTTATTCATTAAACTAAAGATGTGTAATCTAAATGAGGAACCCCCTTTGGCTGAAATAACTGCACTAAGATGCTTCTTGTAGCATCAACCAGTTTCTGACATTGGTCTGAAGAAAATTTGCCCCATTCCATTGTGCAGAATTCTTGAAGCTGTGAGATTTTTGAGGGGTTCATGAATGTACAGCCCAGTTCAAGTCACCCCAAAGCATCTCAAAGGGATTAAGATCAGGACTTTGACTCAGGCACTCCAGGACTCTCCATTTCTTAGTTTTCAGCCTTCAGTCTTTAGAAGATTTACTGGTATGTTTTGGGTTATTGCCATGTTGCAGGGTCCAGTTCCACTTCAGCTTTAATGTTCTTACAAATAGTCTCACATGTTCCTCAAGCAGCCTCTAAAAATGGTAGAAATAATGGTGGATTATAAGAAAGTCAGCTGGTCAGGTCCTACTGCAGCAAAGCATCCCCAAACCATGACACTTCAACCTCCATGCTTTACAGTTGGTATGAGGTTCTTTTCCTGGAATGTTGTATTTGGTTTACACCATATATGTTTTCTCTTCTGGTTTCCAAATAATTAAATTTTAGAATCATCTGTCCAAAGAACATTATTCCAGAATTCCTGGTCTTTGTCTACGTTCTCTCTGGCAAACTTCAGTCTGGCCTTGACGTTTCTCTCAATGTTTCCTTGCACACCTCTAATGCAAATTAAAGTTTTGCAGTCTCTTTCTGATTGTAGAGGCATGCACTTTCACATCAACAGTAGCAAGAGCCCGCTTTAGGTTCTTTTAGCATCTTGTGGTCTGCTATCAGGGTGAATTTGCTTGGATGGCCAAAACTGGACATGTTGGCAGTTGTTTTGGAAGTCTTCCATTTACAGGTATAGACTATTTTTCAGATAGTAAAATGGCTAATTGCAAATTCTTTTGAGATCTGTTAACAGACTTTTGCTGCTACAATCTGTTACAATCTTCTTTCTGAAGGTCACAGACAGCTCTCTTCATCTCACCATGGTGTTCAGTCTTAGTAACAATGTCCTAATCATGTGGACCTGACGTGGTACACCTGTGTGTGATTTGAGCCATTTTAAATGGGAATAAAGGTGGGGGTGTCCTACTTTATTCTCTACCAGAAACAAAATTTTTGAGAAGTCTTTACTTCAGGTTTAATTGTTTAGTAGCATTACTCATCTCCCAGTATTGTTAAAATTTAGATAAAATATCCTTATGTTCAAGAATGAACACACAGGCTTTCATAAAGTGTCCTAATTTTTTTCAGATGGAAAAAACACTATCTAGGAAACTATAACCCATAGAAATCATTATCTTTGCATTTTTAAAAAATTAAATGTTCAATTTTCTCATGTATGGCTTTACAGGTCATATCTCTGAGACTTAACACTTACTATTTCATTGTAGCCCAGAATCTGAATAAAGAAGAACAGTTAGACAGTCCCTACACTCAAGCATGCTATTCAACAGCAATTCTACAGGAGAACTCATGATAATAAAAATAATAACAACAAATTGTTGCTTTACTTTGTTGCATGTTTTATCTCATATTACAGTGTGACGCATACATGAAGTTAGTGAAAATTATATATAAAAAATACAAAAAAGCTGAACTAGTGTTAAACACAGTATTCCTACCTAAATTTTGGTATTCTAGTTTTGTCATGCAGTAATTCAGAAACTGACTCAAACACTACATAAGGAACATTGGGGGGAAAGTACTAAACAATACATGAACAATTCCCTGAGAGAAATGCTAGTGGTTAAAAGATACATAAATTAGCCTGACCCCAACCATAGAGGATGTGCGCATTCTTGCTTAATGTTGACCTCCTCTGCAAAACAGAGGTCTGTTTCCTCTCTGATACAAATGTATGAACATACGCTCAGAGGCCCGGTAGTGTAGAAGGTCATGGGCAAAGAAATGCAAACCTCCTCCCTCACAATTAGAAAAGTAATAAGTGCAAAATTAAGAGAACCACCCGTATGTGCGGTTGAAGAAGAGATTTCCAAGAACTTTATGAAGCTCAAATATGACCTGGGAAACCCAGGGGTGCTACATTTGTGCACTGACATTGACTAGGGGTCACTGGTCCACGATTGGGGTCATGTAGCATATAGAAGTTAACTTGGCATACAAATTAAAATGGTTATTGAGCCATTTCCCCAAAAAAGGGCTCAGGAGGTATGAACATGAAGGAATACTGCTTTGCTTGAGTACTGTCAAGCAAAGATCGCAGTAATCACAATTCACTGAAGAACAATGTGATATACAGCACAGCTCTGATGCTCCTCATGAGGCAGCTTTTCAAGAATATGCAAAATAGCACCATTGTGAAGTATCTAAAACAAAGGTTTTAAATCCTTTTCAAGGTTCAGTCTATGTACTGTGTAGTAAAATAGCAAAAACAAAGAAAACCCTTCCATAAGTTAACGTGCTCTAACTTTTCTCTGGTACTTCACATACCAAGCAGTCTCACACTAAGGGCCTGAAGCAATGCGATTTTAGTGTTGGTCCAAATCATCTGAAGGCTAAAATATTTCTTTGCTTTTTTGCCTTTCTGATTTTTCTGAAGTACAGTCAAACCCTGTTGGCTTGCCCGGCGGTCCAGGCACTAAATTTGCTGATAGGCCGGGGAGGAAAAAAAAAGGGAACCAGCGACGAAACCACAAAACACTGCATGTCCCCCTCGAGGTCCCCACCATATTGTAATATTCGTCAGGCTGAAATCAAAATGTAACATGCGACTACTCATATTTGCGGAGATGGACCATGGAGAGGTGGACCAACCAACCAGCAGGGTTTCTTGTGTTGATTGATGGTTCAGAAACCAACCAGAATGAGAATGCATCAGCGATGGGTATACCGTATGTTAGCGTCGCTCTACTAATCCCCTTGCTTTTCTGTGTGTAGTCAGTGTTGTACTTTTTAATGAACTGTCTGGTTTTGGTTTCTTACTTGGTCCAGCTCCCCCACTCGTTTTTACACCCTTTCTTTAGAAGTAAATAAACCGTTAGCCGC
>JBBIGC010000013.1:11318623-11343259 GCA_037576955.1 Lepidarchus adonis | reverse complement strand
CACAGAACAAGCACAACACTCACAATGAACTGATCTCAGTACTGCTCTTTCACCTGAAACACACAGAACAAGCACAACACTCACAATGAACTGATGTCAGTGCTGCTCTTTCACCTGAAACACACAGAACAACCACAACACTCACAATGAACTGATGTCAGTGCTGCTATTTCACCTGAACGTCTGCTCCCTGGCCTGGGCTCTGGATTGTCACCGATTAACTACTCTGAGACTGTGTGCTATGCTGCAAGAAAGGAGAGCAGCACCTTCCCGAGTGATGGATACCGTTGCGCCCTAACAGGCCAGCTTTGCCCTCAAAACTCCTCCAATTATCTATAAAGCCCACGTTATTTCCTGAGCACCACCTAGACATCCAGCAGTTCAGCGACCACAGCCTGCTGTAGGCCAGGTCACCACGCCGCATTGTTATGGGGCCAGAGCATATTACAGCGTCAGACATCGCCTTCGCTAATTTGCACACCTCTATTATGTTACTCTTGGTAACCTCACTCTGATGAAGGCGTATATAATTTGCTCCTACGTGGAAAGCTATCTTAGAGAACCTGTGCTTGCTTAGAACCCTGAGACTACCTGCTGTCTGGCGCCCTGGCTCCCGGAATACACCTGACTAGTGCTGCTGGAGCCCCTAAAGGCCTGGCTAACTTCACATGCCTCACGACAGTCTCCAATAACCAGAGCAACACACAGAACAAGCACAACAGGCATAAACATGCACACATCTCCCCGCTCACATGATGCACTCCTACTCTCAGACAATAAAAGTATAGTTTTTATATCATAAATTGAACAAAAAAAACATTATGGCACTGTGCAAAAGTTTGTGCACCCTACATAATCAGTACTTAGTAACACCTCTCCTGGCAGATTTCACAGCAGCCATCGCTCTGTCACGTTTATGGCCGTGAAAGGTCCAAACAAACCATGAGGACCCCTTAAAGACGTCTACATTATTGCCTGCTTCAAATTGATAATATTTAATGTTTTGCTATATTTGAATTTACTGTAACTTTTAAGTGATCTGTTATGATGTTAGCTAATGTCACACAGAAAGAAAAATAAATGAGTTAAAATAAGAAAAAGGACTGTCTTGTGAAATGCCTGAGTATAAATAAACTTTTATATATTCGGACTGGAAGTATGTTTTTAAATCAGTTTTGATGTTCAGATCACACACCAAGATGAAAATTAAACCACATTGGGGAAAGAGGAGATGTTAGAGTTAATGTTCTACATTTTTTCTTAAAGGTATGTGTCACTGTCTTCAAAATTTCCTCATGCTATATTTCAGGTATGGATCTACTCACCAGTTCATTGGCAGGTTTAGTGAGTGTGTTTAAGAAGTGGAATTACCAAACTGCTGGACACTGGTCCAACTTTGGACACCCCTGCTATGTGTTTCCCCCCATTTATGACAGGTAATTAACATTCCAGTAAGAACAAAGGTTACAGTATTATGTTATCAGGAGGTATGTTACACATGAAATGTCAAAGTACAGAATGGGGGTTTCTAGACTTCAGTGCTCTCAGTGGTCCATTGTTTAGGATATGTCTTTCTTTTTTGCTCCTTTTCATATATACAATACTGTGCAAAAGGTTTAGGCAGGTGTGGATAAAAGCTGTAGACTAAATTTTAAAGTAGACTGGGGTTTCACAATGTGCTGTTCAAGCTCTTTTGAAGAAGCACAAAGAATCAGGCAACGATGAGAAGATGCAGTGGTCGGCCAAGGAAACTAAATATGTCCAGTTAAAATCCAGCAGTGCCATCAGCTCAAAACTATCAGAAAGCAGTGGGACCCGGGTACACTCACATGAAAACATGACGTCGACATGGAAACAAGACCAAGAGACTCATCTATGCATGAAAACAGGAACTGCGCTGCAGAAAATGGCAGCAAATACTTTGGACTGATGAGACAAATTTTTTATTTTAAAAATAGAAGCAGAAGCCCCTGGAGAGTGAAGTATTTCACCAAATAATAGGCAGTGGCTTATACGTCCGTTTCACAAACCTGGGAAGCCTATCTAAAAACAAAACACATTCGCTAAGTATAATTCCATGCAATATAAAACGACATCCCCAAATGATTCGTTGAATTTAAATGTACTGTTTACTGCAACAATGAACAGTTCGAAAAGCAACACAAGATATATAAAAAAGATATAAAATTTGCAACACTGAAATTCTAAATTATTAGGTTTACCTTTCTTCAGATCCTTCCAAATCATATGCATACACATCATCATTGCCAAACAACACATTTGCTTTGGTCAGCGTTATCGGTATTTATGCTGACGTTACTTCATGAAAGCAACAACCTGTAGCTTAAATTCTGCCGTGTAGCTCTTGTGTGGCTGCATGATATCGGTAAGTTAAAATTTTTATCAATCTAATTGTTCATTTTTATACATACATAATTTTCTGTGTGGGCCGGCCTATCATTGTGGAAATACCGCAGTGCAATGAGTGTTTGCAGGCAACAGTGAAGCATGGTGGAGGTTGAAGACTTGTTCAAAAGTGATGGTGTCCTCAAGGCAGAGAAATGCAGGCAGATAATTATGGAAAGGGGGGTCACACCAATTTTTTATTTGATTTCTTTTTTCATTCACTGCATTTTGTTTATTCTTCATTTATTACAAATTAGCTGCTACTTTGTTCAGTAAAATGGAAAAAAACATTTCTAAGAATGTCAGAATTTTCTTAATTTCCGTTCATTGTCATTACTAAGGCAAAATATTTGAAATCCTCAATTAAAGCAGCATTTAACAGTGTCTTGTATCATAAGTACACTTTGGTTTTAGTGTCGTTACAGTGCAGAACCACCAGGAAATGTTCTAAACCACAAGTGAGGGGTCCCAGCAAAACTTTTCCCCACAATCCAAAGCAGAAAGCCTTGTCATGTCACTGTCACTGAGCTCAAAGTCAAATAGACATCCATTATCCTGGACACGTCCAGGCTGTGCTGATTTTGGCAACACAGGTACTTTCTGCTGCAAAGCCCACCTCAGAAGCACCTGAGCTGGGGTCTTCTTACACATTTCTGCCACCTCCTGAACTACAGGGTCTGTGAGGAGTACCCCAGTTCCCAGTGAGGAGTATGCTTGGAAACATACTCCACTCTCCTCACACAGTGTTCTAAGCTCCTTCTGAGCCAGCTTAGGGTGAAACTCCACCTGGAGAACAGCAGGAATGATTTTGCAGCCTTTGAGAAGCTCCTGCATGTGCTTCACAGTGTAGTTTGACACTCCAATTGCCTTGAACTTTCCCTCTGTATGGAAGTCCTCCAAGGTTTCCCAGCTCTGAGAACGGTTCTTAGGGTTTCGTTGATCCCCCACATCCAAACCCTGTGTGCCAGGCCAATGAATAAGATACAGATCAATATAGTCTAGCCCTAGCTGCTCCAGGCTTCTCAGACAGCCATCTCTAGCTTTGGCACCCTGGTCTTTGGGGCTCAGTTTGCTAGTTATGAACACTTCTGCTCTGGAAAGCCCATGCTTGGGCAACAAGGCACGAAGCGCCTGGCCAATGTCTGCTTCATTGCGGTAGACTGCTGCGGTATCAAAGGCTCGATAACCTGCTGTTAAGGCAGCATCTACTGCCTGGTAGGTGTCTTCAGAACCTTGCAGACGGTATGTTCCCAAGCCTAACAGAGGCATAGGAGCGCCAGTGTTGAGCAAGACAGAGTGTCTGTGGTCAGCCATTGGGGATCCAGACGCCTAAACACAGAATAACACACCAGATTTGAGAAACATGAGGTTATAAGCTGCCATACAAATTCATCTGCTGCATAACAGGGGAGTTGCTATGGATTCAGCACAGCCAAGTCACAAAATTATCAATTCAATGTGAACACATAATATGTTATTAGTAATAGTAAAACTATTCCTTTTGTAATAGTGAAAATAAATTTAAGCTAATTTATTGAAGCTTTAAAACCAAGCTCAGCAGCTTGTCACATATACAGAGTACACAGATAACTCCTTCAACATAAAAGGGTTTTCTTAAAGGACTACTCTGCTTTTTCACGATTCGCATGTTGAATCCTGTGTTTAACCATAACGTTATGCATTAAACATAACCGTAACGTTCGCATGGATGAATGAAACTATACATTAAATTCATACTGTTAGTTACTCGCGTAGATTCATGCACGCGCTTACCTTCATCACATGACAGAAGGGGTTGGAAGCTCGTCGCTATAGAGGAACGTCACTTCCGGACATAGATTGACCAATCAGGTAGGTGAGAGAAGCGCGAGGCGGGTATTACACAAACAGAGAGGTGAGCAGTGAGCAGGGGTTAGCTAGTTTAGAGTTGTTTCTTTACAAACTGAACCTTCACATACTGTAAATACTGGTATAGCTTCTTTACAAAGCTTCTATTTTTACATTAGATAATAGTGTCGCTTTCTATCACGACAAAAATATGTCTCGCATGTCTTAGCTGAGTGGCTTCACCAGATAATGCTCTGTGTCTAGAACCGTCATAGGGGAATAACTGATCATATCTAGGACGCATACAGTAGCTGGGGAACTCTAGGGTTTACACCGGGTGAATTGTATATTATCAATAATTTCAGGTTGTTGTTTTTTTTTTTGCACAACAGGTCATTGCCCAGAGGTCAAATATGCCAATTCAGGCCTTCTCATTCCCAGTGCCTGAAACCAGATTCTTTCAGGTTGACCATCATGTCTACAAGTTTAGGATAAAGCATGGGAGCAAAATCAGGCAAGATTCAGGCAAAGTCAGTCAATGCGTACATGGAAATATTGATAGAAAGTGTTTTCTTTACAACTGATAGATATGTTATTGCAAATCTCAGGTTCTTTTAAAGTCAATTGATGAGGCATGAAATGTCTGAAATGAGATTTTATTATAAAAAAGTATGAAAAATGAAAACGGAAATAAGAAATCGAGAAGAGGAAAAATCATGTGTTTTCCCGCAGCTGCGTTCCTCGTCTTTAATCTGAATATCCATACTTAGTCAGCCTTTTGTGACTTTGTGACTGAAAAAAGGTGTTTAGTATATATAAAATAGGAAATGCTTTTCGTTCTGCCCTCTATCTCTGGTTCTCATACACATACATGTGGCCATGTGAATTAAAATGAATGTTTGGAGTTGTAATGGAGTTATACTTGTCTTAGAAAACACTAGTCTGTGAGGTATGTTTGAAATATGAAAAGAAAATACAGTTTTATGCTAGTACTTTTTTTAGCTTCATCAGTCTTTAAAAAATATTGTTGAAGTATTTCATAATTACCGATATATATAGTGTAATGAGAGAAGAGGTAGAAAAGTATTTGGGGACTTAAAGCCTAGCGTATTGGCAAAGCCAGAATCGGCATGTAGTGGTAGTTCTGCTTGAATTGCTTCTCTATGCTCACATTTATTTATTTTTTACAGTTGCACAGAGGACATGTTGGATCGTGAGTTTGTCAGTGAGGAGCTGGAGGTAAAATACAAAAAGGTTCAACATGCCAAGAGTTTAATCAAGTCAGCTTTGAACTTTAATAGCTTTAAATGAAACTTTTCATTGTCTTACAGAGTGCCGTACGAGTAGTTCTCATGAACTTGGACAATCTTCACCCATTCACCACCCAGCATTTCAATATCTTCCCTTGTATGCTCTTTAAAGATATCTGTTATCTGTGTACTCCTGTTCTTACACTTGGCAGAATTAGTGATAGAGTGTGATAAGTTAACTGTCAATGCATTGTTCCCTACAGTGTCTCTGAGCTAAAACCTAAATTTAGCTGAAACCTGTTGCTCAGACTTTATTGCTTTGTTCCCTACACTACACTAAAATGAACAATTTGGGTTATTTGGCTTACAATTTGAAAATATGCCCACATTAAATAAATTATTTGCAATGTCCTCGAATAACTGCTTTATTTAAAACAAAAGAATGTGATGTAAGCTAAAGAATAAAGTGAAATATTTCAGATTTGTTCCATTAGCAATTGAATTTTACGTTGAGGTAACAAAGTCTATTTATGCTAGCTTAACTATGTTTGACTAATTTAACATTTCAGGAATAATTCAATAATGTTCATACAACAATTTATTAGATAAGAGTAGGTGGGAGCGTGTGTCAGAGCTGAGGTTCATGAAGGGAGACGTGAAGCTTGGGGCTTACCCCTTTCTCATCACACTTTATGTGGAGAACAATGAGCCAGTCCCTCAGCAATCAGGTGAGCAACTCAGTAGTTTAAACATTAAACTATGTTAAATAATGTAGTAATTGGTGTTATTAAGGTCATGCATGTGCTTTTGTCTTCCAGCAAATCATGCTAACGAATGGGTTTCTTCAGTGAGTATCTTACCTCATCTATTGTGCATCTTATCCATTATTAATTTTGAGCAACTTGTGTTCAATCACACATCTGTAAACATACCTACTAGGGTTGCTGCAGTATTAGCCATGTAGGTTGAACTTGGGCAAGTTGCATGTTTCATTAATTTTCTATGAGACACAGCCTTTACAGAGAACATGCATCTGCATTTTGTAATTAAAATATATGGTTTATTTTATAGAAACGTTATAATTTTATTTAATGAGAAACTTTCAGCTAAGACATTTGTGACTGGTCAGTATGTTCAAAGGAAACAGTAAAACTGATTAGAGTTGATTTAGGCTCTTAATTGCATTTTGCTGCCTTCTCTGATATTAGTATCGCAAAAAGGCAGTAAACCTAACCTAAAATTTAACCCACTGGCTATAGCAGTGAGGACAGTTGCCACTGTTATAAATTTTTCATGCCCTTACTATCAGAAATAATTTTTTTTATTATTCTGCTACACAGGACAGAGGCCCAGCATTGAACAATTTTCTTTTAAGCCAACAAAGTGAACTCAAGTACTGTAGAACAGAGCAATCACAAGGGGGCGCTCTGAACCAGGGCAACAATCACATCGTGGTTGACAGACGCCATGCTGAGTATCTCCAGTAGGTTTTGAAAACTTGCATATAACTTTATTCTTTTTTCTTTTCTTTTTTATCTTTCTACATTTCTATTTTTGCAACTTTTAAAACCATTGTTCTCAAACAGTTTCTCCATGGCCTTGGCACATTTTCCTCTGTTAGAGTCTTCATCCATCTTCATTCATCTTTAATGATATACACAGGAAATGTTTTTATAGGGTCCAATACAGGAAGGCATGGTAACTGGGTGACCGTCTAAGCCCTGTAATCCCGATATGGCCCTCAAAATCACATTTTAAAAGAGGGTATTGAAATTTTTTTAAATTGCTGTTGCAGTTGAAGTGCAATTTTCATGATATGCCATGAAATCCAATATTATTGACAAGCTTTACCTGGTGGAGTTTAATAACAATGATATTAATTAATGCAGAGCTTGAAAATTCACAGTCTGCCAAATGACACATAGCACACAAGTCTAACAAACTGAAAATGGCCATAAAAAGTAATTGGAAGAAAGTAATCACATTTAAATTCAAATTGAAATATTAGTTTAAAAACATAATAAGATCATAGTTGTTCAGCCCTAGTGACTGTTCATAACCCCATTTGATTGTTACTGGGTATTTTGTTGAATCAAAGAAATCATAATAATTTCCAATGTTCTTAAAGGACTCTTATTTTATAATTCACCAAATTCATTATATATTCATATATATTCACTCTTACATGACAAAATTTCAACCTCTGAATGTCCCTTAGAATTTAACAAGCTGTCATGAGATTGGTTTGCCAGCATTCCCTCTCACTGTTGTGTTTTTATATTAAATATCTAAAAGCTTTCGATATGACATCGTAGGACAAGCTAGCCTCTTGGTAAAAACGTATGAATTAACAGCTACAGCTGTGGTTTGCGCTCGATCAGTGCATTGTTTCCATTACGTCTCTGTATCTTCATAATGAAAGAAATATTTATTCCACCTTTACTGTTTCCCTCAAATAAAAATGTCCTGAGAAATGACAGTAGATATACTCTAAATACATCCATGCACAGCCATAATTCTAAACATAACTCTAACCTTAATCACTTGATGTTAAGGAAACAGACTTTAGTGTGGGCAGGCAGTAGGCAGTGAGCTTGAGGTGATGTTTGTATCAGTGTTCACTTTGTCACTGGTCTAATTTGTCACATTTACTGCAGATCAGATGTGAGTTATGAAATAGTGCAGCGGAGGAGGCTGAACACAGGGCACCATCTCAATCAAATGATCACTTAGAGAGTAGGCAAAACATAATCATTTTGCTGTTATGAAAACCTCACAACTCAACGATCAAATCTACAAACAAAGTGAAGGCAGAAAAACCTGCATGTCACCTTTACTTAATCCTAATAAAGAATTCTACATGACCCTCAAAGAATGGACTCAACAAAATGACCGAAGTGGTGTTCTGGTGCATCTGGCACAAAAGCATTAGTCCTTTAAGTTTGGATTGGACTGGCTTGTTCAGAACATCTCATGGTTCTGGATCAGATTAACATCGGAGGCCAGTTAACATCACGAACTCTTATCATGTTCCTTAAACCATTCCTGAAGAATTTTTGGCAGTGTGACAGGGAGATTTTTTTTTCTTTCATCATTATTCTGCTGTAAGAGGCCACTGCCATTAAGGAATTATGTTGCCATGAAGGCGTGTGGTTGGTCTTTACTATGTTTTAGCAGGTGGAACAGTTCTAAGTAGTATCCACATAAATTCTAGGACCCAACATTGGGTATGAATCTACATCCCCACAAAGTTCACATTTTCAATTCCAGCTCAAATGAGGCAAATGTTCTGGTCCTGTGTGGGAACTAGACAATCACAACTGAAAAATTTAAGGTGTAATGCACAGTAATGCAGCTAAACTGAATTATTTTATTATATTTTAAAACATAAATTATATTAAACTGGATTAATTATACTCTTTTTGAAGAAACTTGCATTTGTTTAGTTTTTGTTTAGAAAAGTATTCCCAGAAAAACATAATTTATCGCAGTAATCATAAAACATTGTCATATTGCCAATGCCTATTGTAGATAATTCTCTACATAGATTCTTAGCTTTTATGTGTGGTTCTCATTTGGTGCAGAAGCAAAAGGTTTAAAAAGGTTATTCACATGTACATATACATCTCATTTATAATGGTCATATTCTTGTTTGGTGATGCTTAAAAAGACCATTTTGAGACCTTAATTTTTAAGCGTTGTTATAAAAAGATTTTCAGTAGAAGCAGAGGGGGTCGGGGTGCTGTAGCCTTAGGCTTGTTCTGATGAAGACATAAGTAATACAGTTTATACAATCCCCCTTCCTGTCAGCTCTAAAATAGATCTTATTCGGGTTATCTTTTTGGCTTCAGGCTGATGAGCTTGCAGACATGCCTCACAGGCTTTTTGTTTTCATGTTAAATGTGCTGGAAATGGAAGCAAGAAGTGAATGTGTCAACCAAAAGAGAACAAATAGATTTCTTTATCTCTCTCTCTCTATTTCTCTCCCAGAGAGTCCCCTTACCTGGCTGACAGTGCAGAAGGGATGGTTTGTGGCAGTGAGGTGTGTTCATGTGTTCTATCTATCACTCATATACAAACCTGCTCTGCCTTTCTGAGTGCTTAATCATGCTTTATTGCCCCTGTAGGGCAAACAACCTGACACATTAGCCCATTCAGGTGGCATAACTAGCTCCATTAAGTTAATTATAGAAACTGATAAAAATGAGAGCAGCCACCTTTTGGTTTTATTTAAACAGTGATAGATTTAAGAGCCAATACATCCATCATCTCTGTTGTTTTCATTCTTGCAAACACACACACAATAGCACACTCACAATCTCTTTCTCTCACAGTTACATGCTGATTCAGAGGTGCCTTCCCAGCCTGTTCCAGGAGCCAAGAACCCATCGATTGAGGCTGAGTCACGTACTCACCATAAATACCATTTTAACTCTTTCATCTGCTATCTACAGACATTTGTGCAGTATACACTTAGCCCCATTTCAATAAAAAACAAGAATATTTAACTCTTTTGAGCTTTTATTTAACTGATAAAAGTTCAAAGAAAATATTTCTGATGTTTCAACTAATCAATTTAAATGTGTTTTGTAAATATAAACATATTATATCATTTAAAATATTACAACATTTTGATTCAAATTTGATGCCTGCAACACACTTAAAAAAGAGACAGATCAAAATAAGACTGAAAATTTTATAGAATATTTGTTAGGCTATTTTCAATGATCAAGCAGGTCAGCTGGCATCGGGTGAGGGAGACATGGTTGGGTATAAAAAGAGCATCAGTCGTCAAGCATAGACTGGTTATAGCTAACTCCTTTGTGTTAAACCTAATAAGCGAATTGTCTGCTGGTGCAAGATTACAAAGAATCGAGGTCTTCCATCATCTATAATACATAATACAGGGGGTCCTATCACACTCGACATGTGACAATTCACCGTTACATCGTTACATCGTTACAACTTTGTGCTCCAACTTGTAGGATTTGTCATGTTTCATGGGGGGCAATGCATTGTGGACTATGTAGTGCCTGGTGCGGGTAAGTGGGTAGGTGGGTAATACGGGCAGAAAAGAGGTGGAAACAGAGTTGCTTTCTGTGACTAGCGGCGAGTGCTTTGTTGCGCTTCCATGTGCAATGCATTGTGGACTATGTAGTGTTTGATGTGGGGAAATGGGTGAGTAGTGAGGTGGAAAGAGTTGCTTCCTGGGACTAGCGTTGAGAGAAATTTGGCAGCACACATACAGTACAAATGCTAATATACAGTGAGAGAGACTGGTGTTGGCTATATGCGCGAAATTCAACTTTCATCACACATTGGAACCCCAACGTAACTCAAGGACAACTTCTATAGTGAAAGATTTAGGGACTACAGAGAGATTTCAGACCCAGTTAAGAAAAGGCTGGAAATCTTCAAGCTCTCAGGAAGCAACAATTGAAATTCTGTGATGTGTTAAGTAAACACATGGAATTTCCGGAAAACAAACTTTGATTCCAAATGTAAACTCTGCCAAGTTTTCTGGAACAAGGTCATCTCAAATGGACTAGAAGGCAGTGGATGCATTTGCTGTAGTCAGATGAGTAAAAGTGATTGTTTTTGGAGAAATTTGGGGTCTACATGCCAAAGAAGAAATAGACTATCCAGGCTGTTTCCAGCAAAAGGTGCCCCTCCATCATGGTGCTTGGCATGGGTGTAAAGGGTTTTAGAGAGCTATATTCTGCCAGCAGGGCAGTGTCTTTTACCAGAAAATCCATGTTTATTTCAGAAAGACATTGCCTGGCCTCATTCTGATCGAGCTACAACAGCATGGCTTAGTAGACATGGAGTGTGTGTGCTTGACTGGCACGCCAGCTGTCTAAATTTGCTTCCTATTGAAAATGTTTGGAACTTCATCAGGGGAGAATTCGATAACTTTGGCTGAAGTCTATTTGGCCCTTTGAACTTGTTGCACAAGACAGTGGCTTGTACTTTGGTGCTCAGTCTTAACAAATGTATAAAAGCATGAGTGTAGAACATCAACATACATGATTACAGTACATGATACATATCCCAATATTTAGATTTTTTCTGTGGTTTGTTAACAGATTTAAATTAGTTATGCATTTAATAAATTAAATGCATCAGCGAAGCAGCAATGGAGCTACATGACCTGCATTGCACTAAATTATATTAAACAGAAATTATTATACTCTTTTTAATGAAATATGCATTTCTTCAGTACCAACAGTGTTGTCAGAAAAAGCATAAATAATGAAACATTGTTATATTGCCTAGCCCTAATGTAGATCATTCTTAACATTAAAGGCTCTTAAATGTTCTTTTACTTTCATGTGTTGTTTTCATTTGGCATAGAAGAATTATGTGGACATTTTTAAAGGTCATTCACATCTCTTTTAATGGTCATGTTTAAAAATGTTCTTTCTGAAATGATTGACAGTTCTCACAATGATTGACAATTCTTCACAAAGTGGTGAGCAATGACCCATCTTCGTTTTAAATCCAATCATCACCTGTTACCGGTTTGTCTGGTTATTGTGGAATATTATGTGCCAACTTTTTAAGTGTGTTTGCAGGCATCAGATTAAAAAATTGTCAATGTTTACAATATACAATCAAGCTGTTCAGCCAAAAAACTAGCAGTGATTTCTTTTTACAAAAGAAATGACAAACACTTTTCTGGACATGAATCTATAAATTAATTAAATGGAAATGTAATTCTTTAAAACTGTCTTTTAAGCAGGTGAGCAAGATGACTCTGAGATATCTGACTGTATAGTGAGAGAAAAGTCTGGGGTTCTCAGCAGACTGACCAGGTAACTTGGTGGAAACCAGATCCTTATTTTTCCATACACAGTCCTTGCTCACTGCTTATTGTCCAAAATATCATATTATTATGGTCCACTGTAGTACAGTATTGAGAGAAAAATATCTATATAAAAGGTTTACATTTTAAAATGCTTACATTTATTTACAGAATTGGAATGTTTCTTCTTGCCCTGCTCTTCAGAAGAAGATAAATTGGCTCTAAAGCTGCACAGTTTTCAGTTGCTTTTAAATGAGATTCAATGGCTTCATGTCTTAATTGTTAATCTTTTGCAACATTGCTTCCTCTATGTTGTAATCCTGGCTTTAACTCTGAATATTATTATTCAGATTATTCTGAATATTATTATTATTATTCCTGTTCTCTTCAAATTTGCAGTTTAAATTTTTTTAAATATATAAATAATAATAATATATATAAATTCTGTTACATTTTATTTCCTTTTCTACAAGACCTGCTTATTTTGGAATTTAGATACTGGTATAACAAGTAGATTTTTGTGTCTACCCATTACATTTATTCACATCCACCCCCTTTTTGCACACCTGTTTCTGATACATTTGCAATATTTCAATAAACCTCTGTTGGTAATTCTGTTTTTTGCCAGTCACTCTCAGCTTTAGGGAGGGAGGGAGGGAGGGAGAGAGAGAGAGAGACAGAGACAGAGAGAGAGACAGAGAGAGAGACAGAGACCTTCACTAATGACAATGACCTCATCGGCTGTAGTAAATGCATTTAGAGCTCATGCCTCTGTCCTGGCCCATTCTTACCAGTCACATATTTACCTGACAACTGCCTTCACCCAAGATCATTACCCACTGCAGCAAAGAACAATTAGATGAACCTCAACATGTGCTAATTTTAGTTTCATGACTCAAGTTCCCGGAGCCACGTTTTGCTTCTTCTGTTTATTATTTTCCGCTAGTTTTGAAGCACCGTAACCTGGAAACACGAGAGCATGAAAAAGATATTACTAATATATGCGCTTTGACTTTAAGCTGGTATTACTGGTGCCATGACGACAAAGGAGAGTATGACAACAGTTTTCCTCTTTGTAACATGCTCTGTTATTCATATTTTTGCTCTTTTGACTTGTGAATGAGAGCCACTTTCACATCCATGGAAAAGAGGCTGTTCCTGTTGGCAGGTGTTCATTCATTCTGAACTGAGGTTCATGAATTGGGGACAATGTAATAAAATAAAAACGTGTTGTGCAATATCACAACAGTAACATTGCTCAACATCTTGTTTAGTGTCTTAGTCGACCTGATTCTGATCCTTTTAAGCTCAATGAATTAGGCCAATAGTTCAAAGACACACAAATACTGCCATTCACTCATACTTGTTGATAACTTTATAATGTAGTGACATTGCCGTTGGGACCTTTTAGTGAAGTGAGCATATCTTGAGAAGCAGGGGGTTGGGCAAAATTATGTCACCCATACCATTTCCTGTAATGTTATAAGTTAATGTTAAATAATGGTGAGTTTAAAAGTATGTGCACCTGCTATCATAGTAGGGCATTTATACTGAATAGAAAAATCATTTAAGTATCAGCAGCCCATATGTGGAATAATTTAAAGGAATGGTTTAGAGAAGCATCAGACTTGCACATACACACGTGAATAAAATTGTTGGTACCTTTCCGTTACAGAAAGAGAAACTTCCAATGGTCACTGAAACGTAAAACTGACAAAAAGTATAATAAAAAGAATAATAAAACAAATGAAAATCAGACAATTCTTTTAACCTTCAATGAGACTTCAGCACCTGTCGACAGGTATTTTGGCCCATTCTTCATGATCATAAGAGCCACTTCAGAATAGTCCGATGTTTTGTTCTTAGCCATTCTTTGGTGTTTTTAACTGTGTGTTTTGGGTCATTATCCTGTTTGAGGACCCATGACCTGCAACTGAGACCAAGCATTCTGACACTGGGCAGCAGATTTTGCTCCAGAATGCTCAGGATTTCATTGTACCTTGTACAGATTCAAGCCTCCCTGTGCCAGATGCATAACTGATCCACCCCCATGCTTCACAGTAGGTACAGTGTTCTTTTCTTGGTTTGCTTCTGTGAACATAGAGCTGATGTGACTTGCCAAAAAGCTTCAGCTTTGTCTCATCAGTCCAAAGGACATTCTCCCAAAAGCTATGGTGCTTTGTCAGTATGCATTTGGCAAATTCCAGTCTTGCTTTTTTATGATTTGCCTTCCACAGTGGTGTCCTCATCAGTCGTCCTACAAGTCCACTTTGGCTTAAACAGTGATTGATGGTGAGATCTGACACAGATGTACCTTGTTCTTGGAGTTCACCTCTAATCTCTTTGGTAGTTGTTTTGGGCTCTTTGGTGTCAATTCGTATAATCGGTCTCTTCAATTTGTCTTCATTTTCCCTTGAGACAATTCTCTCCTTCTCTGTCTGTGGTCCATGTTCAGTGTGGTTCACACCATAATACTAAACAGCACAGTGACCACTCTTCACCCTTTAAATAGACAGACTGACTGACTGCAAGATTGAAGACACCTGTGATGCTAACTACAGGATACACCTTAGTTTAACTTGTCCCTCTAGTCTAATTATTTTCAGTCTTTTCTAGGGGTACCATCATTTTTGTCAAGACCAGTTTCATTAGTTTGTTTTTTAGAATAATTCTGTTGGACCACAATTAAAAAAAATGTATTTGTTAATTCTCAGTAAATTGTTATGCATTATTCCTTTTGTCAGTTTGAAGTTATTTCAGTGACCATTTTGGATTTTTCTCTCTGTAACGGAAGGGTACCAACAATTTTGTCCATGTGTGTATTTCCCTTCAGCCCTAATGCAGTTATTCAGCCAACACATGTTTGGTGTCTAAAGTTGGCATTTTTAAAATGTCACCAAGACTTTTGGCAAAGATAAGAAATAAATATATGCAATGATGCATAAAATTTGTGAACCCTTCAACATGTTCTACTGTATATTTTCATATGAATGTGTCCTAAAACATAATCAGATTTTCAAACAAGTCCTAAAGGTAGATGAAAAAACCTTAAACAATTTAAGTTAAACAAATGAAAGTTATTATGCTGGTCCTGTATTTCCTGGTAAAAGAAAAAAAAGAGACAATAACATATTGGCATGTGGCAGAAGTAAGTGAATCCTTAAGATTATTATATAATTTGAAAGTAAAATCAAAGTCTGGTGTTTTAAATAAATACTCAGCTGAGAATGGAAGACCCTGTTTTTATTTAAAGAGCAAGGATCCAGCAAAACCCGATCACACACAATACATCTGTGGATGTGTATCATGGCTTGAAAAAGTAGTTGTAGACATGATGTGGATGGATCTTAATAAAAATCTAAATAGATTTTTTAACTTCAAAGAGGAACAACTTTTGGACAAAGGAATACATTTTATTCTAACATAAGAATATACCATCTGTGAAACATGGTGGTGGGTGTGCTCCGGTTTGTGCCTGTTCGACTGTACAACTTGCCATAATTTAACCAGAGAATTTGAGACATTTGTCCATGAACTGATTCTCAAGAGACAGTGAGTCATGCAGCAAGACAATGATCCTAAACACACAAGTCATTCTACAATTGGGATAACAAAACTTAACGCCACTCATGACACAAAGCCTTGCAATAGTGCATTCATACACACATTTGCACACACAGAAGAGAAAAGATGTAGATTTTTTTTTTTTTTAAAGTGCATGGATACCAAAGTACATTTATTGAAACATGGAAAAGATTATTGTTTAGAGCTTTTTAGCAATGCTAATAAATGAAATTTGATTTGCAGACTTCCTCTGTACTGGTCCAGCTCTTCAATGCTCCCAGGCCATATAATAGACAGGAAAAGACAGAAAAATAAGATAAAAAATAAGATAATGTTGTGCTGTAGAAGATACTAAACACGGGCACAGGGGAGGGGTCTCATATACAGATTTAAGGAAAGGACAGTAAGTGGGCGTAGCTAGGTGAGATAGTGGAGGATAACTTTTACCTGCACTACTTTCAGTAGTAAGAGACAGAGCTCTTGAAGTGTGTGGATACACACACACTTCTTTGACATCCATACTTACACACCAGGACAGTGCAAGTTCCACATCTTCAGGTAAACACATTTTTATTCTATAAGTGTTCAGTTTTCAATTAATGCATTTCTATATTCTAAACTATTATCTGAAGTTCTTTTTCTGTTCAAACATGGAAGCTATTTTCTTCTATATTGAACCACTTTGAGATTTTATTATCTGTTTAAAGGATGGTCAGTTTATTTTTACTGAATTGGTTTGACTAAGTTACTGTAAAATTCACAGTGATTACTGTATAATTCACAGTGGTCACTGAATACTTCTTAATAATTATTGGATAATTCATAGTAGCTACTGTAAAATTCATAGTAGTTACTGTATAAATCATTGAAGATATTGAATAATCCATAGTATTCATTATACGTATACTAATTCAAAGTGATTACTGTATAGGTCAAAATGATTACTAAATAATTCATAGTGGTTGCCATGTCATTGTATTCTCTGTATAATAGCTACTGAACAACTTATCGTAATTACTATATAATGCCTAGTGATTATTAGATCATTCGTAGTGTTTGCTGTATAATTCATAGCAGTAACTAATAATTCATTTACAGTAAGTACAGTATAATTCATTGTGGTTCCCATAGAATTCATTGAAGTTACTAGATAAATTATAGTAATTAATGCATAACAAGCCCAAAGATTAATAACCAGCAATTGTCAGTTTGTGAACCAACACATATCATCAAGAACACATCCTTAACTGGGGTAGAGTGTGATTTAGTACAGAATAATGAACCAGATTGTTAAATAAAAACTAACTCTCAGCAGCACAGTAGCAAGTTAAAATTCCCAACTAATAGACAATGCGATTAAAAAAAAATATGAGAGGATGCACGTGTTAGATAGAAGAGCGGAGACTGAGTGTGTGTAAAAGGATTTACACTTACCAGTGAAAGTCTCATTCTTTACAATGAACTGGGCATAAAGTTCAGTGCACTTTCTGAATATGACAGGAACACCTCAGAAGGAGGAAACCTCTACTGTTAAATTTAAAATTAATGCCAAATTAACTGAATGTTAATAAGACATCTCCAGTTCCAGTCTTTACTTAAATTAATGGTTGTAAGAACTTAATACGGATATATGTACATATTTACAGATGTTGGTACCACAGCATACTTTTTTTTCAATGAAGATCTTTTTTCATCCCCCTTGGTTAATTATTTGGTGTTGCAGACAGATGTGGGTGGGGTGGAGAGTCCTAGTCTTAACCCATCAGTTAATTACCAGGTTCAGGAGCTGGAAAGTCTCTAAACCATGCTGGACTCCATCCGGCCATGACCAGACCTGGACATCCTGCTTCAGACTAAATTTACCTGCGTTTAATTTCTGTTCTGTTCTTACACAGGCCACAGGTCCCATGGCTAGTCGAGTGGTTCCTGACACGTTTGTGCTTCTGCTGCCCATAGTGCTGCTGGTGCTACTAATGCCATTTAGCTGGGGCTATAAAGGGCTCAGCCCAGGCTGCCACCTTTACCGTGAGTAAACACACACACAAACACACACACTCACATAGACAACCACCGTCAGACAGATGGTGTTGTCATATCCATATTAATTTTCAATTCAGTTCTCTCTCTCTCTCTCTCTCTCTCTCACACACACAGCATTTAATGTCACCATCCGGAGTGACCGGCGGGGGACTTGTCGAGGGGCCCACATGGTGTATGCATGCGTTGGCTATTGTGAATCCAGTGCTTTCCCCTCGCGATACTCTGTCCTTCTGGCCTCCAACTTCACACACAACATCACCTCCACCTCCCGCTGCTGCACCATCACCAAGGTGGCCAAGGTACTGACACACAGATGCCACAGTGGCACCCAAACACAGACCAAAGTACAGCTCAGACTGAGATAAAACTCAGTACAGGTGCCTACATGTAACTGGGCACTGTAGCTGCCACCTTACTGGCACAGGTGCACCAACACTTCAGAGTCTGGCGCAGCAATGTTTCCTTTTTGTTACTTAATACATATTAAAACATGTACTGTGGGGATTTATGATTAGGATGAGAAACCAGACCTACTTTTAATTTTGCATTCTATAATTATGCAATATAGGAAATGCTCTGTCTTCCCCCAGGTCAAAGTTCGCTTGGAATGCACCCGAGGCCGTCACCGCAACAACATTGAGATCTTGACGGCGCAGGCCTGTCGATGTGACATGTGCCGCAAGTCCCGTTACTAAGCCTGCATAGCAACAACAGTCTGACCTGCTTTACTGCTTTATATCAAAGAACATACTACAGAGATGGAGAAGAGGGAGGGAGAGGCAGAGCAAGGATGAGAAAGTGAGAGAGGGAGAGCACCTCACTTTCAGGCACTTCAAATATGCTTTATTTCTAAACTGTTCAAATTCTGTTTTTGTTTGTGCTTTATTTTTAACAGTGACACAGATTTAATAAAACATTATGTTAACACACAAAAATGACAACCACTCACTACTGCACCAGAAATAACATTGCAAAGATACAATGTGCATTTAAACCAGACTTTGGCTCCTGCTTTAAGACATAAGGAATGTACATATTAATTTATATTTCAGAGTTTAATGTCTTTTTCTATCGCACAAGAGTGAATATTGTTGTTTGAGAGAGAAATGTGTTAAAACTATTCACATAAATAAAACTGAAAAGACTAAAAATGTTGTTTTTTCTTTTTATGGACTAAAAACACTGTTGTGATTACTCTCAATATAACATCAGTTGGGTATTGCCAACATTATGGATATAAAATACATCATAGATTATACATGAATACAAAACAAAATGCTGTTCTTTTAGAGGCCAGTGATTTGACCATGATAAATGATATCGCACAGTGCACCACAAATAACAGTTTATTCAAACACTCAAGCCAAATCCACAAGAGCATGTATGTGTGTATGAGAGAGAGAGTGAGAGAGAGAATTTGTATGTGCTCAGAAGGTCTCACACTCAGTGTGGTGGGAGAAGCAGGTGGTGTGTTCACACTGCAGGGCCTGAGGGTAGTGGTAGTGGAGAGAATCCAGACAGGCAGCCTGGTAAGCGACTGGTCATGTGACGTGTTCGACTCTAGGTGCAGACATGGTGGTGCCTCTGAATGAACGGAGGCTCAGGAATCGGTCTCTAAATCACAACATTAAAAAACACCACCTTAACAGAACTGTTTGGCAAAACTTCACAGTCCCACAAAGTTAGCAGTGAGACTTATGCTGCCTGTGTAAAAACATTAATAACACTGCTGATAAGCATCTGATAATATACCTAAATATAATGTCAGTCAGGGATGCACTTATCCTGGTCTTGAACACCTATCACCCCTGATATCATAAAATATTTACAAACAGGTGAGGGGTGTACTCACTTTTGTGAGATAATGTATATTTACTCACATTTCCCTAAGAAGCAATAAAATGGCTGTCTGTCCATCTGTATGTCTGTCTGTTTATAAATATAGGAGCAGTGGTGGCCTAGTAGTTAGGACCTTGCCATTGTGAACAGAAGTCCACTGAGGTACCTTGAGCAAGGAACCATCCCACTATACTGCTCCCTGGGCGCTTCTCATAGTTGCCTGCTTAGACTTGTGATGGTCTAAATGCAGAGGACACATTTTGTTGTGATGCACTTTGTGTGATGGTGTTGTCATAATGACAAATCGTCACTCATATACAGTGGCAAAAAAAGTATGGAAACCTTCTGGACTTTCATGGTTTTTGGCATTAATTTGCCATCTTTATCTAAGTCAGGGATAGTGACAAACACAATATGTCTAAAATAACACCACAAAAAAACAAATCTTTTATGTCTTTGTTGAGAACAACCATAAACAACCCATAAACAACTCATATTGTTAAAAAAAGTATGTGAACGCTTGAGTTAATGACCTCAAGGTGTTAGGTTGTTAAGAACATTTGTTTGGAGTGGACCAGGGCTACATTGACTGATAAAAAAAAAAAAATTAAACGAGAATAAGAACATGCTTATATGAGCCATGCCTCAGCCGTAAAGAGCTTTCAGATGATCTAGGATCAAGAATTGTTGATTTACATGAAGCTGAAAAAGGTTACAAAGTGATTTCAAAGACTATAGAAATTCACCAGTCTACTAGATCTAAAAATGGAGTCACCCAGTCAAGATCACCCCAAGAGCACAACAAACTCTCATCAATGAGGTAAAGGAACAACCTCAAGTGACAGCCAAAGATTTGAAGGCATCATTGGAACTGGTTAGCCTGTGTTCATGAGTCTACAGCATGTAAAACGTTGAACAAGCAGGGTTTCATTGGAAGGACACCACAAAGGAAGCTGCTGCTTACTCAAAAGAATATTGATGTGCACCTGAACATTGTAAAAGCACATATTGACACTCCACAGCTAAATTGGCTAAATGTTTTGTGAACTAATGAAACTAAGATTGAACTATTTAGGAAGAACACTCAGTAGTACATCTGGTGTGAAAAGGCCACTACATATCATCATAAAAACAACATCCCAACCGTAAAATATGGTGAAGAATACATCATGATCTGGGCCAGCTTTGCTGCATCAGGGTCTGGCCAGCTTGCAATCATTGGGGGGAAGAGGAATTCTTAAGTGTGTCAAAGAATTCTTCATGATAATGTGAGAACATCTGTATTTCAGCCAAAACTTTGTAGATGTTAGGTGATACAACAGGACAATGGCCCAAAACACCAGAGTAAGTGCACAGCAGAATGGCTTCGGGAAAACAAAATCATCCTTTTGGAAGGTAGAGCTAATACCTTCACCCATTAGAGATGCTACAGAATGACTTGAAGAGAGCCACACATGAGACTTCCAAAAAATATGAGTTAAAGCAGTTCTGGCAGAAAGAATGAGCTCAGATTCCTCCTGGACGATCCACAGCTACAGGAAGCACTTGGTTGAGGTTATTGCTGCTAAGGTGGGTCAACCAGTAATTAATTCCAAGGGTTCACATACTTGTTTCAGTTTGTCAGTATGTGTTGTTTATGGTTGTTCTCAATAAAGACATAAAATTATCTTTTTTTGTTATTATTTTAGGCACATTGTGTTTGTCAGTACCCTTGACTTAGATGAAGATCAGATCACATTTTATGACAAATTAATGCAGAAAACCATTAAATTCTTCTTATATATTTCTTATAAATGCAATGTATATGACAACTTGCACAGTAGAGTATTTTAATTGGTCATATTTAATTTCCCTTTACTTGGATCAGGAGTGTTTATTGGGTTGGATCTAAACTATATTTATAAGGACTGGTCATCCCTGACATATATAGTGACCAGTTTTAGATACTTGGATATATAACTGGTCACCAAGTAAAATTCCAATGTAATGGCAAGTGAGGTAATACCAGGGACCAAAATGTTCTTACTAAGTTCATTTTTAATAAATGAATATGTTTCCTTCTAATTACTACTCAGCATAACTAGGATGTTAGTGTTCTGCATGTTCTGCTAGAGCTTTTATTTGTAAGCAGTGGAGTGCTCACCTCCCAGGTTTGGCAGCAGCCCCAGCACACTTCTGTATGTATGCGCAGACTCTTGCAGCCAGGCTTCCATGCAACAAAGGAGAAATCACAAACAGCGCAGCCACAGAAGCTGTGCAGGGTCGTCACAACAACTGCAACCCCAGCAATCAGAAGCACAAATGTAACTGAGGTCAAGTGGTGTTTGCCTGCACAAATACATGAAAATAATATGTGAATCAGCTTATGGTAAAACAAAAAGAAGCAGGAAGTGGAAGACTCACAGCGCTGTGGTCACTGGTCACACAGGAAGAAAATTCCTAAGAAAGAAATTTTTAAAAAGAAAGAGGATGTCCAATCAAGCCAACAATATGATGCACCACTGTTCTGATGCCAGCTGTAAAAGATATAAGATGTTATTCATTTTCCTTAAAGGGCCCATATCATGGAAAAGTGCATTTTAATGTCTTTTTGTAAATCTAGTACAGTGTCAGAACATTGTTACCATGACATTAAGTGGGGCAGGTGATCAATGCAAGACAGCACAGAGCAAATGTATTTATATAGCACATTATCATACATGGAGGTCATTCAATGTGCTTTGAGGATAAAGATAAAAGAGATTAAATTAGAGTTGGATTTAAGGGGCAAAACCCACCCTGACAAAAAGGACACATTGACCCCTGGAAAAGAACAAAAGATAACCATCTAAATCCTGTGATTGTTTCCATGCCCATGCATCTTTCTTAACGTATTAATTCACTAAGTCATTGTCCCTCTCAGGCACCGTCCGTCTCCCACTGCCGCCTGGTTTCAGCGAAGCCGGGGAGACTCTGTTAGCTAGCTAGCTAGCCAATGCTATTTACATGTATTAAAATGACTTACTGTTACAGTTACTGTTGCTGCATTGGTACATAAACTACACAAACATTAAAAGAGACCTAATATATAAGAAGTGACATTTAAGAAAGCAGGAGATATGTACTACAAGGTATTGTCTGACTCCATAAGATGACATACATATTACCAGAACTTCCCCCATATTAAAGGAGTGGTCAACATTGCTAATCAAGACTACATCAACAATCCGCACTGTTTAGATGGCACTATTGTTGACTACCGACTCACACTCATTGTTAGCAATATTATTGTGTGTATGTTTGAGTAGTTCCTGCACCTGTCAAGAACTACAATCAGTCATGTCTCCTTCTAGAGTTCATTCAAGACAGTATCATTTCAGTCCAACCTTATACTTGGCTCTTGTTTGTAGCACGTTTTGACTTGTTAAAACAAACCCTTCAGAAGTTTCAATGTGTTCTTTGTGATAAAACGCAGTGAATGTGGAGTTGGCTGTGAGGTCTTGCCTGTCAGCCGTGTTTAAATCCTTGGTGCTGAAGCTGAGCTGTTCACAAAACTACAAATCCAAAAAACCCGAAACCGATATGAAATCAGCAAGTAACAGCAAAGAATAGAGACAATCTGAGCCCTGCAGTGTGCTTATAATATGACCCCATTTGGGGATTTTTAATGTTATTGTTGTTCTTTTAAGGCTGCACTGACACCATGGCAATTAAAATGCAATTACCTTTACTGTGAACAGCCTCCAGAAACATTACGCCAATCTGTAAATATTGTTTTACTGGTGATGTTATAGGAATAATGCAAGTTAGGGAAAACTGAGCTTTTAGTGGGAGCATGTATTAGCTCAGTTGGACTGGTGCTACAGTAAATTCAGAGTGAGATCTTACATTTACAGGTCAAGGAAAACCTCCTTTTATTGGCATGATGCCTGAAATAGTGTTCGATAAACTGCTTTTTGGGTGAATTTTTGAGAGTAAGCTGATTCTAAAGCCAGCTTGGTTGTGTTTATTACCCTGTAAATCTGTGGCAGTCAGGACTGTATAAGCATAGCATATGGCAAATTTGCATAATGCATGCTAGGTATTATTGTGAGAAAACATTAATGTACAAAGAACATAAAAACGGCGTGAATGGCCAAGCTGAGGCCAAGAAATACAATACTGTGCTGCAGAAAACTTCAAACCTTTACAAACTCTTGTCTGAAGAGAGTAAGTGGTGTGAAGGAGAACAGATGAGCTATTAGATAAGGTGAACATTTTAACTAAAATTCTGAAGAGTATACTAGTACTGTTTATTTCTGTGAAATAATGACTCCGGTAAAATTGCCTTTTCAAACACCAGCTTGAGTAGAGGTAAACGAGTACAAGGTCCACACCTACTAAAATATTCAGTTGCTCATAGAACTGCATAGAATCTCACAGAATCTAGTACAGTCATGTGAAAAAATTAGGGCATCCTATGAAAGCCTGTGTGTTTTTGTAACATTCTTGCACATATGAATATTTTTTCCCAATTTTAACAATACTGGGTGATTCAAGTAATACAACCTAAAACTGAAAAAAATCTTCTGTAAAATGTAATTCTACAAAAATGGGATTCCTGGTGAAGGACACCCCCACCTTTATTCCCAATTAACTTGGCCAAAATCACACAGGTGTAGGATATCAGGTGCACATGATTAGAACATTGTTATTCTGCATTTTAAAGGAGGTTTGCCCTATTTAAGCCTCAGCCATTTCGTTTGGTGTGCTCCTGACTGTTGAGGTGAGAGTGAACACCATGGTGAGATCAAAAGAGCTGTCTGAGTGCTCCAGAAAGAAGACTGTTGTAACAGACCAGCCCTGTGTGGGGTGGTGTCTGTACCTTCTGTGTTGGCTATGTGGCCTTGTTGTGTCACATGGTCCTTGTTTCTGTCCCCGCCCTGT
>JBBIGC010000013.1:11307462-11318523 GCA_037576955.1 Lepidarchus adonis | reverse complement strand
CCATGTGACACAACAAGGCCACATAGCCAACACAGAAGGTACAGACACCACCCCACACAGGGCTGGTCTGTTACAACTGTCACAGCTTATAAGTCTGGTAAGGGATTTACAAAGATCTCAAAAGAATTTGAAATCAGCCATTCCACTGTCTGGAATATAGTCTACAAGTGGGAGACTTCCAAAACAACTGCCAACATACCCAGGTCTAGACGTTCAAGGAAGTTCACCAAGAGAGCAGACCACAAGATGCTAAAGTAAGTCTCCAAAAACCCTCAAATGTAATTACAAAACGTACAGCAGTCATTTGCTGAAATGGCATGCCTCTACAATTAGAAAGAGACTGCAAAAACTTAACTTGCATGGGAGGTGTGCAAGAAGGAAACCTTTGGTCTCTAAGAGAAACATCAAAGCCTGAAGAAAGACTAATATATTTGGAGTAATTATTTGCACATCAGAACAGAGGTTATGTCTGGCATTAACCAAATACAGCATTCCAGGAAAAGAACCTCATACCAACTGTGAAGCATGGAGGTGGAAGTGTCACAGTTTGCAGATGCTTTGCTGCAGCAGGACCTGGCCAGCTCACCATCATAGATTCCACCATGTGTATTAGAGGGTGTTTAAGGAAGATGTGAGACCTTCTGTGAGAACATTAAAGCTGAAGTAGAACTGCAACACCCCTGCAACATGATAATAACCCAAAACATACCAGTACGTCCACAAAGAACTGGCTGAAAACTAAGAAATGGACAAAACCCCTGACCTTATTCCTATTGCGATTCTGTGAGGTGACTTAAAACAGACTGTACATGCATGAAACCCTGCAAACATCTCTCAGCTTAAAGTATTTTGCATTAAAGAGTGAGGCAAACTTTCCTCAGGCTGATTGTCAGAGTAAATGGATAAAAGCAGCAGTTATTTCATCCACAAAGGGTAACACTAGCTATTAGGGGGGGTAGGGTGTCCTAACTTTGTCCTCAGTTAGAATACACATTTTTGCTGATATCTTTTGTTTAATGGAGAAATCAAGGTAAATGTTTACCTGTGATTAAATCACGCTCTGTTCCAGATATTAACAAAAACAAGATCAGACATTGATATGTGAACATTTCTTAATAAATAAATGTATAATGGGGTGTCCTATTGTTTTCAAATAACTAAGGAACTAAGCATTATTGTATTTTTTTCTTTGTGATGCACTATGGACTAAGATAAAATGTTAAGGGTCCAAATGTACATTCCACTCTGCAGTGGAATTCAGAAATCTGCCTTCATGCATGAAAAAGTAGCAGCATTTATTGTAAGGTTTGTGAGAACACTGCAGAAATGTACACTGAAATGAATGGCTTAAACCAGTGTTTAGTGGGCTGATATTTCTTTAGAAATTACCTTGAAAATTTTATAAAATTAGCAAATCTATCCACAAATAGTCTGTTCACTTATCATAACATAAAGTCATGATTTAAGTGATTTGCTGAGAGTTTTCACAAAGGAATTAAAAAAATGGAAACTAGCAGGGAAAGAGGAAAGCCATCACTGTATGTGACAAATCCCCAAACGACCATTGTTCTTCTATGTGGCAGCTTTCCAAAGCCCAATAAAGGTGCTTGCACATAGAGTTGAGATTTTTACACTAATCATGTGAAACACTATTAGGGCTTAGACCATGGCCACTTGAGTTAGCTAGATAGCATTAACTCCCTTTGAAAAGTGTTTAGCTTGTTTAAAGTGTACTAGTGTATGACGTGTTGCAATGCTACACTACACCAGCAATGTAAAATCTTTTCTGATTGAAGGGTTATTTTTCATAGCAGAAGCTATGAAACAACAATAAAAGAATTAAAAGGAAATATTATGTTTTCATTTTGGTATACTAACCAGGATAAAGTCTGCCAATCATTATTAAAAAGTCCTCTTCACCCCATCTGGATTCTTGATAATGGCAAACAAATAATCAATTGTCCTTTACTTTAAATACTCATCAAAGTCCAAATGCAACCATTTACATGTAACAGTGTAAATACTGCTAACCACCTATAGTTTTAGCCTTTACCCTTTGTGTTTCTGTCTTTGTATGTGTTATTCTGTTATGTGTGAATAATGACATATAAACACAATTTTTTCAATGTGAACTTATTCAACACACATTTTCATGTTTATATCCCATTTTTTATACATTCATATCCCAAAGCCGTTGGTCCCCCAAAAATACATTGCTATGTTTAAACACAAAACATCAATCAAGAGGACAGTGCAAGTCTAGTTGAAGTGATGCTACGTTTGCTTACTGTTCCAGTCCTTTTATTGCCTTCTCTACTCTACTCTACCCATAACTTACGGTTTCACATCTCATTGTCTTTTCTTAATGGATATTTTCCCAGAACTGAGGAAAAGAGGGACTAGCACCCATTTCAAATTAGGAACAAAATGAGTGATGGAGATATTTTCTGTTCTTGTTTTTTGTTTGTTTTCAGCAAACAGAGGCAATGTTGGCACAGAACCAACAACCAACATCAAGAGTTATACAGTTAAAATTACAATCAATCTGAATAGTATGTACTGATTCAAACCCTGTTCTAGTTTCATTTTCGGCCTAAGGTAATGTAGTACCCCTCTCTGTTACCATTAACAGCAGTACACCCATGCACACACACACACGCACACGCACACGCACGCACACACACACGCACACGCACACACGTACACACACATACATACATACATACATGCAGTTGTATGCAAAATTTGGGCACCCCTGATCAAACAAATACCCATTCTCTTTACAGTACTTTGTACTTCACATATGCAAATTACCTGATGAATTTTTATATGGGACAAATTAAGTAATGTATCATGTGAAAAGGGTATAGCACATTATATTATATATAAGTTTTATATTTTTCCCACTATGTTGAATTTAGCAAATAAATAGAAATGGTGAAGTAATTAGCTAAATATATGTATGTCAAATTTAAATTTCTTACAGAGGATATTTTTGAGAACGCAACAGAACATATACTATAACCAGGGGATACAAATAGTTGCATACAACTGTACTTCCCACACTGTCTTTATCAGGTTTTAAGTATGCTTTACAATCCAGTCACTTCCAGCCTTGTTCATCAAGTCACAAATAAGATCATTATTCCAAATAAATATGAATAAATATCCACGGCAAAAGAATTATACAAAAATAAAACAGAAATGTAAAAATACAAAGGAACATCTCTGTGTGTACTGAAGTAGATGCTGTTGTAGAGGGAAATTTGCTCCCCCCCAAAAAAGAAAGAATAGAAAAATGATTAAACGGATGAGAATATTGCTAAAGTAACACATTCCGGATGGTATGTTTAAAACCACAGCAGAAGAACGGACTAGAGTAATGTATTGTCATCACATCAGAACAAGTTAAGTCTAGCAGCATACTTTTGTCATGTTTTAGAGGTGCTACACTAGAATACCCCCACCAACACTAGAATCAGACATAGATATTATTTTTATATATATATATATATAGATAAAGATATGTATTTATATATATATATATATATATATATATATATATATGTGCGTGTGTGTGTGTGTGTGTGTGTGTGTGTGTGTGTGTGTGTGTGTGTGTATCATATCTATATATATCTATATATATACACTTTTTTTGACAAATATGTTCAATTAAGACAATAAATAAAATATTGCAGTAGTATTTTATTTTTAGGTTTGTTCGCTGCAGAAGACATGTACCTATTTTGAAATTCTACCAAACATGTAATTTCACCAGGGTTGTTGAAACATTCACATAAAGAACTGATCTTTTGGTTCAATTTGTATGGTCAGTCACTGCATCATTTGTTAGCCCTCTTCACAAATTAAAATTAATTCTGGTATATACCACAAGTGTGAAAATGATCCATGTCAACAGGTGCTTCTCCAGGCAATAGTGACGCATTTTCCACTAAAGCTCATAAAAGTGGAATGTTTTTATACTCCGTTTATATTCAAGGCCTGCAGACAAGGGCCTGCTGAAAGGAGAACAAAGACTTCCTCTCTGAGCAATGGAAAAAAATGACAAATGAAAAGCTCTATTCAGTCATCTTTCATCCTACGTCATCCTACATACTGCTTGTGTACTGAACTGGTATGTACATAGTTGAATGATATAATATTTTGGCCAAATTCCAATATGAAGGCAGAGCCATCTTTGTGATGTACTTTACCTCACAACGCAACACAAAAAATAGTAACGTATATGTGGCTAAAGTTGCTAAATAATATTTGGGCTAAGATTATGAGCTTGGTATTAAATCTGGTCCAGTTGGGCCTATGATCTTGGTAAAGTCTACTCATGCTCCTCACTCTAATATGATAAACAACACATGATGGTCATCAAGCTAAAACAGGTGTCCTGATTATAACATGCAGTATAGAGAAGAACTGTGCCATATCGTCCATTTTATACCAGCACCATTGTCCACTATTTGTAGGGTCCGGGGGCCGGCGCTTCTACCATTCGCCACCTGAGTGAGCTCCGCCTGCCAGGTTCTCACCCTGCAGCAGGTGCACACCTGAGAATGGTTACTAATCAAGGTGACTACAAAACCTCTTGCCTCAAGTCACTCAGTGCTTAGTCTTGGACGTTTCTAGCCCTCTCTCTTAACTGAGATCCGCAGCCTACAGAGCCGTAGCGCTCATCTACCCTTCCTTGTTTATTCTTTAGTTTATTCCTTAGTATCAGTTTGCTTTTGATATATCTTATCTTCTATTAGATCTCTTTATTTTTCTGAGGGTTTCCCCCTTTAGAATTTTCTTATTTCTTTTTGCTTGTCTTCCTTTTATTAGTATATCTTAGCTTAGGCCTTTGTCTTTTTGTTGTTGTTGCTATGTATGATTTTGATAGTTTCTATGTATGTTCAGTAGTTCAGGTAGTGCATTGTCCTAGCTTTGCGCTTTGTTCCAACTGTTGCTATTTGATGTTCCTAATATGTCTGCATTTTAGAAAAACTCACCTCCTCCCTTGTAATTATGCACAATTCACAATTGCACTGTGATATGTAGGTTTCGATAAGAGCATCTGCTAAATGCTGTAAAAGTAAATTTCTCTAAATGTTAAACAGCATCTTAAGATAAGATAAGATAATGCTGTCCTGTTGCTGTAATGATGTGGAATTTCCCACTTGTGGGTCAATAAAGGTTTATCTTATCTTATCTTAATAAGCTGCATCACTGTGTGGTTTGGGAATTGCACAGTTGCAAGGCCCTGGACTGGATAGTGAGGTCATCTGAGAAGATTATCAGATTCTCTCTCCCTTTTATCAACCCACCTGCATTGTGGATGACCTGACAAACTCCTCCCACAAACTGTTCTCCCTCCTGTTATATGATAGAAGGTACCAAAGTATTTGATTCTCTACTACCAGAATGTGCTTCATCCTTTAAGCAATAACACTCAAACACAAACACGCACAATGTGTAGCATTTATGTAGCACAATGGCGAAATGGAGTAACACTGTTCTGCGTTCAGACAAAAGACAAACAAGATCCAAAAATCTACAATGTGTGTCATTTAGTTGGATGTTAAGACATAAGTTCACTCAGTTAAACATGACCGTGTGAGAACTGTGAGAACCTTCACTAATCAATGGCAGTGTTGGGCCCTACTGTGGGTAAGGGGGAGACTTATTAGAGCAAAAAAGAAAATCCATCATTCAGAAGGAAATGATGCTTGAATAACACTTTGCTACCTCAGATAAGCATGTTTTATTTATATTAAACACATATAGATTTTTTAAATTAACATTCTTTTAAGCTACTTCATAAGCAGTCCTCAGAGTCCTCATGGCTTCTAGCCAGAAGTAAATGACACAAGCCCAAGGAACATTTTGCTTTTCAAATACCAAACCCCTCAAGGCACATTGCATTTGCATTTCTGTGAGAAATAACAAAGCATATTATCTCAGTATGTGAGGAAAAATTTATATCCATTGATCCATATCTAGCATAAAACAAGCACATGTCCAGCCAAGATATACAGTGGGTACAGAAAGTATTCAGACCCCCTTAAATTTTATTAGTAATATTGCATCCCTTTGCTAGTTTTTTTCCCCTCATTAATCTACACACAGCACTCTATATTGACAGAAAAACACAGAATTGCTGACATTTTTGCAGATTAATAAAAATCTATCACATGGTAAGTATTCAGACCCTTTGCTGTGCCCATTTCTTCTGATCATCCTTGAGATGGTTCTACACCTTCACTTGAGTCCAGCTGTGTTTGATTATACTGATTGGACTGTCTATATAAGACCTTACAGCTCACAGTGCATGTCAGAGCAAATGAGAATCATGAGGTCAAAGGAACTGCCTGAAGAGCTCAGAGACAGTATTGTGGCAAGGCACATATCTGGCCAAGGTTACAAAAAAATGTACTTAAGGTGCTGCACTTAAGGTTCCTAAGAGCACAGTGGCCTCCATAATCCTTAAATGGAAGACGTTTGAGACTACTAGAACCTTTCCTAGAACTGAGTTATAGGGGGAGAAAAAACTTGGTGAGAGAGGTAAAGAAGAACATAAAAGATCACTGTGACTGAGCTCCAGAGATGCAGTCGGGAGATGAGAGAAAGTTTTCAACCATCACGACAGCCTTCCACCAGTTGGTGCTTTATGTCAGAGTGGCCCGACGGAAGCCTCTCCTCAGTGCAAGACACATGAAATTTTGAATGATGCTTAAAGTTTGCTAAAAAACACATGAAGAACTCCAAGATGGTGAGAAATAAGATTCTATGATCTGATGAGACCAAGATAGAACTTTTTGGTCTTAATTCTAAGCGGTATGTGTGGAGAAAACCAGGCCCTGCTCATCACCTGTCCAATACAGTCCCAACAGTGAAGCAGGGTGGTGGCAGCATCATGCTGTGGGGTGTTTTTTAGCTGCAGGGACAAGACGACAGTTTGCAATCGAAGGGAAAGATGAATGTGGCCAAGTACTGGGATATCCTGGACGAAAACCTTCTCCATAATGCTCATGACCTCAGACTGGGCCGAAGGTTTACCTTCCAACAACACAATGACCCTAAGCACACAGCTACAATAACGAAGGAGTGGCTTCACAACAACTCTGTGACTGTTCTTGAATGGCCCAGACAGAACCCTGACTTAAACCCAATTGAGCATCTCTGGAGAGAACTAAAAATGGCTGTCCACCAACATCTTCCATCCAACCTGACAGAACTGGAGAGGATCTGCAAGGAGGAATGGCCGAGGATCCCCAAATCCAGGTGTGAAAAACTTGCATTTTTCCCAAAAAGATTCATAGCTGTATTAGATCATAAGGCGCTTCTACTAAATGCATTTACATTACATTACATTTATTCATTTGGTTGATGCTTTTGTCCAAAGCGACTTCCAGGTACAGGAACAATCAGCATAAATTCAGACATGACAACACTGATGTGCGAGTCACAGGGAGTTCAATACAATCTTCTTAGTCGTAGAAAACAGTGCAGGTGCTACAACATTACTACCTGGAAGAGAAACACATTTCTACATTTCTATCAGTTATAGCTTATGATTAATTCTAAAACAGACGGCAGATGCTACAGCATAGTTAATTTGCTAAATACTGAGCAAAGGGTCTAAATACTTAGGACCATGTGATATTTCCGTTTTTATTTTTTTCAAAAATATGCAAAAATGTCAACAATTCTGTGTTTATCTGTCAATATATGGTGCTGTGTGTACTTCATGGGGAAAAATGAACTTGAATGATTTTAGCAAATGGCTGCAATATAACAAAGAGAAAAATTAAAGGGGGTCTGAATACTTTCCATACCCACTGTATGTGGTATGTAGGTTCTTTATCATGTACCAAAAAGAAGACATTTTGTGTCTGACTGTCATTATAATTTACATGCCTTCGATTAAAATAGTATTTTGCATACTTATTCTTATCAGTGTAATGATAAGCATGTGTAAATAAACATTTCTTCTCCAACTGACAAACTGGAATGGAAAAAATAGTGTTTTTTTCACCACTACAGCAAGTCCAAAAGTGACAAACTGACAACAACTGAAATGAGCAAAACCACCAACAGCAAAAACTGAGATCAGTAGTTAAGTCATGAAAAAATAAAGCCATGAAAAAAACTGTTAGCTCAATTAAAAAATAAGAAATAATCAAAACATCAATCTAATTAAATTTGATCTAAGAAAGTAAAACCCCTCATTGGTTTTATTTAACACAACCATGTGTTAGAACTATTCTCTAATCTTCCCCATGTTGATGAATGATTAGAATTTGGTGGAAATAAAACAGAAACACAATAACAAGTAATTTTACACCAGCGGAACAAAAAGTCACGGATGAACACTTAGAGTTTCTGAACACACAGGTGTTCTTCAAGTGAAATGATAATAGATCTGCTTTAGATATACACTCTTCAGCCACAACAATAAAACCACTGACAGTTGAACATTAAATATATTATCATAACTTGGTACCTGTCCAGGGGTGGGCAACAGTATTAGGCAGCCAATATAAGGAGCTTCAAGATAACTATTATATTCTATATTCTAACTTCTACACAAGGCCTTGGTCACATTGTATAAGAGTCTGGATCAGGAGAACACTAAATAACAATGGCATGTCAGACAGGGCATACAGAACAGTGCTCTCCATCTACAGTTTGCTAATGGTCACATGGACAAGCAGGAATGCCATTGGCATTGGATGGCTGAGACCAAAATAAAAAGTTTGCTTTAAATGAGAAGCATTATGTTTAAAGAAAACACTAAATTCCACAATAAGAATTTTATACCCATCTGAGAAATATATTTGAATAGCGAAATCAAAGTTCTGACTCAAGATATTGATCCTTTAGAACTTGGACTCCAAATACTGAAGCTGTTCTAAAATCATAGGGTGTTTCCAGTCTGTATTAGGAACCCTTTCATAAATGTACATGAATTTATGACTTGTATTCATATTTTCCATGAGTTAACAGATGTGATTTTCATATGTAACACCTCGTCTCAGAAGGCTCAGGAATTTTACACACAACTCAATTCAAATGGATCTCACATGGAGCGCGATGTCGTTGGGACCCGGGTTTTATTAGTTCCATTCAGGCCAAGAAGAAAATTTAGAGCATAAGACAAGTTGTTGAAACTCCTTCCTTACCGTTTACCCAAATCTCCTGCACTCAGTCGAGCAGCGCCACCCAGAGGAGAGAAGTAGCGACACCAGTGAGTCAACTCAGAGGTGACTGTTTCGTCATTTAAATATCGATATTGCTGTCGGTGTATTGATTATCATATTGTGTGAGCAAGGACAACAATATATGCCCATATCAATATTGTGGCCCACTTCTAATAAATAATATAATTTTGTCTAAGAAAGTACATCTCTGCATAACATTGTATTCTTATTAACATTTAAAGAAAACAAAAAAAGAAAAAAGAGAGAAATATAGATCAACTTAAAACAAAGAGTAACATAATTAACATTGTTTTTTAGTCTGTAACGGAAAGGTTTAAGTGCTTGTAATAGTAATGCAACTCTCTAAACTACTACTACTGCATTTAAAGTGCATCAAATTGTCGAAAAACAAACCTGCCTACAGTAGTGGATGTGCAATTATATTATAGCCAATGCTGATAATACATACTGATCATGCACACATCTGCAGATGTCGACACAAAATCCTTTTAATATCTTTTTGGAATTCTGAGAACATCTAATTAGAATAGAAAAACAGAAAATTGGTCAAACCTAAATATCAACCTGATATCTGATCCCAATACAATCATGCATCATTAATAGTAATCCATTCACCAACATGGGAAGATTTAATATGACTGATGCCAACCACAACCAAAATTATAGATGGCATAACCACAGCCTTTAGAGTGCACCTACTAAAAACATCATGTCCAAATATATAATAAAGCTTGTCAACAGGCTGTTTGAATATTCCAGTGAATTCAGGAATTACAACCTAAAAGTTGAAGTTTAAACATTGCTTTCGAGGCATATTTTTAGTAGGTTTAATATAAATGCTTTGGAATTCACATACTTTCCCTTTGAGGCCTACAGCTTTTATTTAAAGCTCTAACACAGGCATATGAGATTGTCTGTAGCAGGGCTCATAATTTTGGCCAGAAGGTTTCATCACCATCACTGGAAAGCACCTAAAAAATGAAAGTTTGGGGAATTACCCAGAAACAATACTACATTGTAAAAGGAGAAGCTTTCACTTTCTGAAAGCCTGAAGCACACAACCAACAATGCACATCTGCTTACTGTGTGCAGTCCACACACTAATCATAATGGCTGTTTGTCATTATGCCTTTACCAGCACAGTCTCACAATGAGTGAGCGAGCTGTGTTCTAAAAACTGCCCTCCCCTCTGTCCACTTCCTCACTGAATGAGCAATGTGACTGTACACATCAGGGATGCATGAAGATAATGGAGTAAAACGCATCGGTAGATACATAAACAATACTGGCTATGGGCACTGACCTATTGTCACATCTGGTAGGTACAGTCCTGCTTCCAGCACATCAACTTAAAGAAATGACTGTTCACTTGCTGCCTATTACAGTACATCCAACCTTCTGACAGGAGCCACTGTAATAAAATAACTGGATAACCAGAGTTATGACTTTGTCGGTGGTATTAATGTTATGGCTGAAGTCCGCGGAGAGCATATGGTTATGTCAGGCTGACAAGAAGAAGAAATACAACACATGTTCTGCAGTGAAACGGGGAAGTAACGAATAAAACACGGAACACGTGAAATACACGAATACACAAATAAAAGATGGAACTTACACGTTGGCAGCAGAAATATACGCCATATTCAGAGCAGTTCCGCAGGTGTTAGGGTTAGAAATCCCACCCCCCTACAAATTCCTCCCCCCTTTCACGGGCACGCGCGTTTCCGACTTTTTGCATGCTTCCTTCGTGTTTTTAACTAAATGTATTCCCTAAAACGTATGAAACGGCTTAAAAACAGTCTCTGATTGCTGAAGACAGGTATATCAGTGTATCGCGCGTATTTTC
>JBBIGC010000013.1:11252475-11272237 GCA_037576955.1 Lepidarchus adonis | reverse complement strand
GTGTGTGTGTGTGTGTGTGTGTGTGTGTGTGTGTGTGTGTGTGTGTGTGTGTGTGTGTGTGTGTGTGTGAATGTTTGCCTGTCACTGTGTTACCCTGTGATGGTATGGCCTGCTGTCCAGGGTGTATCTGCCTTGTGCCTATAGTCAGCTGGGATTGGCTCCAGCTTCCCTGTGAGCCGAAATGTGTAAGCAGTTTGGACAATGATGGGACATAATTAAACATAATTTATTATACAAAGCAAAACAACCTTTTATATAGAACATTTGTTTTCTTATAATAAGTTCATTCTTTAAATCAGTACAGACAGCTCAGTTAGCTGGCTCAGTTTTACACGTCATGACCAAGAAGAGAAATGAAGGCTGTTCTGGAAAGATCTGCTTAAACTGAGCTCAAAGTATTGGACAAGCTGCTGACTAAAGTCAAAGCCCAGTCCCTTATTCTGTTCCTAGCTCTACAGTTTCATCACAGTACAGTATTGGGAAAAAAAGTCCTGCAGTTCAGAAGCACTCCAGTAGGGGGTGCGAGAGGGCACATGTTCTCTAGGTCTAAGACCTTGTGTTTCTATATACAGGAACAGTTTGTTAGCTCACTGAACGACTGAAGTAAATCAAAAGCCAGGGAGCTCAATAACCTTGCTCTCTCAGGCTAAGCACAGCAAACCGTCCTAAAACAAGGTCAGCATTGAACTTCATGTAATACAGTTGTATGTATTAATAATAATAATAATAATAATAATAATAATAATAAAATAACAGATAGGCTTTAAACATTTCCAGTTGTGCAATTATAAAGCTCGATTTCTGCTGTGTACAATTTTATGATTAATAATAAATGTGGATGGCTTTAAACAAATAAAATCACAATTTAATAAATATTATACATGATCACAGCCACAGTCAACTAATAACTGAAATGTAGGAATTGCTTTCATAAGAAATGTTACTATCTGTACTCTGCCAAAGCAACGTTTCTGTTCATTGTGGACGTGCTCGGGGATGATGAGGAGATAGGAGTCAGGGTCACACTGTACAGGTTTGCAACAAAGGTCTCCCAGCCGCGACGGAGGGCTCTGTCCAGTGCCTAAAGGAGAAATAATAAATGTTTATCAGGCTGCTATCCTTATTGTGTTGTGTAGAACAGACCATACATTACACATGGAGTTCATGCCTTCCTTCCTTCCTTCCTTCCTTCCTTCCTTCCTTCCTTCCTTCCTTCACTCTTCATCAGGTACCCCATTATACAAGTGTACATTTCTGTTGCCCTATCTGCCCCCTCTACCCAGTCCACCACAAGAAAAGAGAATGCCACTACTGACTACCTGTTATCTGGGGAGTGACCCGTTCTCACATGGCACAGTGGCTTTTTAAACACTTCAGCTCCCTTGTATTGGGAACTGCCTGCAAAAATGAAAATATCCAGCCTGTACAAGTCCTGTGGTCAGACACTGACCATTGATGGGTGATTATAAAAACTGCACATGAAAAAAACGACTGGGTTTCTCAATATTGGCTATTTTATAGACTCTTCTCTGTTCCCACCTCAGCATCTAAAACTATCAGACATATATGCATTAGTTCAACCCGTAACTGCCTAGAAAATAGGAATGTTCCAATTATGCTTTATGTTGTAGTAAGAGGAACATGTTAGCCTTTAGCACTCACTGCAGTGCAGATAAATTGCTTGGTTGTTCCTGTACCTTGGAAGTCATGTTGGACAAAAGTATCAGCCAAATGAATAAACTTAAATGTAAATGTAAAAGACGAGTTTGCAGTAGGCAGTGAGTGTATGTGTACAGTGTAAACTTTACAAGGCTTGCTATAAAATAAGTGATTGGTTACAGTAGCTAGTTGCTTCTTTCAAAGGTAATTAAATTACTTTAACTTTGACTGCTGCATTAAAAAAGTAATTAGTTCCTTTCAAAAATTCTTCAAGTCACTTATTAATGCATTCATGGCGTTTTAGTGTAGCTATGACATAGTCTAGCAAAACTGTCAGATTTGACATACACATTTACTCGATTTCATACTCAACAACAGTGTGGTAATAATGGCAGAGAGTAATGGTGAAGAACCTCTTGATTAAATGGAAATGGAAACACTGTAATCTACGTACATTTGGACTTTGAGTTCTTCATCTAATATGGATGTAATGCGCAAAACAGATATTTGAAATGATTCAGACCTGTTTTTTTTTTAAGAACAATCAAAAATCATTTTTGTGATGAAACATGATGAGTAATGAGCCCATTTAAATTTCTATTTCTGTTTTAACTTCATTATTTTGACATACTTGTTATCACCAAAGTACTGGAATTACAGTAACACATTATTTTGTAATGTTTCTTTCACCGTTGGATTTCAGAAGTTCAATGCAAGACAAAACAAGATTCTGCTTACTCATCAATGTCCATATCTAAAATGTTCATTTCCTTTACCTAGTGGGTTCTCTGAGCACACCTGAGCATGAAGACATTTTACATCATTCAAACCATATGGGTAGAAAATAATTATCATATAACATTTGGTCTTAAAATCACATGGAATAGAATATTATCAAATTAACTCTACAAACGACATTTACTTTGATCAGTGGAGAAATCTTTTGTCAGCTACATAAATAAATGGGTTTTGGAAATGCGGTTTGTACATTTAACAACAAAAATAACATCAAAGTAACAACACTTCAGACCAGTCAGAACAAGTTCTGTGGTATTTTTCTTTATCGCATTATAAATCTTAGTTGGGCTTGAATGGGTTTCGTGGGATGAAAGTAAAGCCCTTGGGTCGAGGTTTTTCAACATGAGCAAAGAGTTACAGAGAGTGATTATCTCCTTATGGCTGGCTCCTCCCTTTCCTCTCTGTGTATAACATATAAACATAGACACTGATTAAAAGGCTGGGAAATGAAATGGAGGCCGCTGGGAATGGCCTATGAAACAAGCGGTGGAAAGGAGGGTGGCAAAGGGGGTGACAAGGGTGGGGTGGTGGGGTAATACAATTGTGAAGAGAGGATGGAAAAATAATAAATAACCAGGAGAAAAGATTTCATCACGTTATATTGTAGGAAAATGCTTACAATTAAAGCGGTAATAGGTTTAGTCAAAGCCATTAATACTTGAGGGCTTTTTCTATGCAGGCTATTTTTAGCCGCACAAGGAAAGGAAACTTTAACCTCCACGAAAGCCCTCATTATAAAACGATTACATCACACAAGAGTTAAACTGTAACCACAGGTGGACCAGCCCAAGGGTAAAGTGTGCTGATCTACATTATATGTTATTTAATCAGTCATTTCAAAGTCCAGGTGAAATGGGCCCCATTTGAATAAATCACTTTGCATTAACAATTGCCAAACCAGCAACATGCTACTCAGGAATGTGTGCTATGAGTTCATGATATCTCACCTTGCGATAATTCCTGAGTGTGCTCCTTTTCACGACCATATTTTCCTCCTTCCCTCCTCTTCTCATGTTCTCATCCATATCCCTTTGTTTCTCCTTCGTTCCTGTGATGAGTACCTGGTCATCAGCTTCCTCCGTGATGGAGAAGTTCACCAGCAGTTGTCCTGGTTGTACTTCTGCTTTGCTTTCAGGTTGCACAGTCAGTTTCTGAGGCACTGAAGAAGCCTCAGTCTCAGCAACCTTGCTTTGGCTCTTTATCTCCAGGCAGTCTTGCTCAACCTTGGACCTCCTAGAACTTTTCCTGCTCCAGCGGCGGCTCAAGCGGCTGGGCTTTCTCTGAAGCAGTGTGGCCCCATCATCTTCCATCATGCCCTGGTTGAAGTCAAAAATGCCATGCTCCTGCTCGTCTGTGACTTGCTCTGCATTGCCCTTTTCTCCTGCTGTGGTCTTTGTGGTTGGCTCTTTCCCTCTGGTCTCCACCTCCTTCCCCAACTCAGCTTCCGTTTCATCCAAACGGCCATAGAATCCACTCGCCCGGTCCAAAAAAGGAGGGGAGCGAGGAGCCTTGCTTTTCTTGGAGTTCTTGCCGATGGTCATGGTCTTGCCAAGTCAGTGGTATTTTTGCTGTTATGAAGACAGAGGGAAGAAAAAAGAGGAATAAGAGTAAATAAAAGATAAGAGTATATTCTTGCTGTCAGAATAAAAACTCCCATAAAGTCTCCATTAATCTAAAAAATACAAGCTGCTCTTCACACTGCCAGTATTTCATGATGAATGGACTGATATAATAGCTTGTCATGGTGACCAACGTCTAAAGTTTAGATCGTTTTTTTTCTTCTTGCCTATCTGGGAAGTTACTTTTTGAAGATATAAGGCTTTATTCTATCAGCGACTACATGCATAGCAGCTTTTAAAGAACATTTACAAAGTCACGATGTGAGACATGTAAAGCATACAAGACACACAACAGTGACATGTCATTAAATACATACAGAGAACATAAATAGAAAACAAAAAAACAACTGTAGCATCAAAAAGAAAGAAAATATACCTTCAAGAATTCACTGACGCCACTTTAATGCAAAATCTATACACATACAAAAACATTCCAAGAGATGTACAGTGCTGTGAGGACTGAGAGTGCATATCTCTCATTCTTTTGCTGTGTTTATCTGTCACCTCATCATAGCTCACACTGTCCAAAGTACAGTGCCTGCGTGTGCATTTGACTTATCTGTGTGTCTCTGTATCTGTTTGCCTATATCAGTGTGTCTCCTGCACTGACAGATAAGTCTAGCTCCACTCTCACTTTGACTTTGACTCTGTCTGGCTGTGCTGGAACTGTGGCTGCTGCCAAAAAACATCACCACAAATAAATAATATCACTCAGTACTTTGAATGGCACTGCTAACGACATTATGATGTCAATAAAACGTGTCCAATGATTAGGCCTAACAGTAACACCACCTATCTAACACTGAGTAGGTCTCTCGCTGCTAAAACAAGCTCTGACTGGAGTACATGTGTGTTCTGACCCCTGTCTAACCTTTTGTACAGCAGGAGCTTCTCTTTGGTATAAGACCAGACAAGCCTTAAAATCCCAAACGTATCAGTGAGCCTTGAGTGCCCATGGCCCCGTCGCTGATTCACCCGTTGTCCTTCCTGGGATCTCTTTTGGTAGGAACTAACTACTGCAGACCTGAAACACTTTCTAAGACCTGCAGTTCTGCCAACCAGCATAACAAGGCCCTTGTCACAGTGGCCAAGATCATGCAGACCCAGCACATCAGCTTCAAGAATTGACTTGATCGATATTCCACCTTCATTCACATTCACCACACATTTGAATGCATGTTAAATCTAGGATTATATTTTATTAATACATTAAATGAACTTTTTAATGACAAGCCACACAAACCTGCATTAACACTTAGGGAGGTTTATTCTGACTAGAATCTCTTGTTACAAATACTGCTTAATTCAGTTTCACTCCAGAAATGGTAATGATGTTGATGTTTGGTTAAAAACCTTATAAATGTCTATAGATGAATGTTGCCTTATAAATTTTATCCAAGATAAAGTCTCACCAAACTTTCATATATTTTTATTAATCCTTAATATTTTTTCTTGTAAAGCAGAAGATATGATCCTTATTATACTGAAAATATAATGAGGTCTAGTAACAAAACTGTCATACACAAATGACTCTTCAGCTGCTATTCCTTTGTACATTAGGAATGGACACAACTGGCTGAAATTATTTTTGTTGTTTGAGATTTTTTCATAAATTGTGAAAGCTCACAAAGAAATCTGTTTCAGAATGCAGAGTCAATCTATACCCACTCACGTCTAACTGTATGTTCCAGCAACTCAACTTCAGTGTGAAAATTTGACAGAACCGTGTTGTTTCATATCTCGCTGAAAAGCTTGCTTTCAGAAGAGTCTAACTAACAATTTCTGTACATTTTTCAAAGGTTAATGACACCAGTTCCACAAAGGTTGAATGTTATCTCTGTGGGCCTGCTTTTCTCCGCTTTCTCAACTTCTAGAAGACCTGCATTCATACCATTTTACATGGTCATACCTAACCCTACTGTATATGACATAATGATTCCTAATATATTGCTTATAAGTGGATTTATGGTAGATTAAGTATATCAAACTCACCAAAACATATTGGACTAAAATTGCATAATGTTTACCCATACACTGTTCTAACTGTGAAATAAACATTTGGTATAACATTTTATAAAATCTACATTTTTGCTTTTCAATATATGCAAATACATCCAGTGATAATGTTTTGCTATTCAAAATAGTAAAACGTACTGATGAAAAGTCACAGATTCATTGTAACATATATAAAATGGGGGGAAAAATCTTACTCGCCTATTGTATCTCTCCTTAATCTGTGACATTGCTCAAGGAACAAAACTGTTAATATTTAAACCATCCATTTGTCACTGATTATGTTCTGCAGGCATTGGAGACCCGAGGCAGTTAAAGCCTTTACTTTAAAGTGTATTGATGTCAGTTCATAGCCTGTGACCGTGAATCAGACTGTAAGAGTCACAGTATTCAGACCTATCATTCTGCTTAAATAATGGTTGATTGTAAGAAGTCAATTTCATGAAATGTTATACTGTATAAACAAAAATGCTTGCCAACCTAACTTTAGAGAGAACTGCCATTAATGTGTCATTAAAGCTGGTCTGGTAAGAGTTTAAGATGGAGTGGCTTACCTTCAGTGTGCTCTCTAGGTTGGACTTCCTCTCAGTGTGGTCCGTACACTCTCAACTCACCTCATACACACTCGCACGCTATCGTCATAGACTCTGCCCAAACCTGTCGTCACTAAAACAAGCACAGGCTCACTGCCCTTCTCTTTCCTTCTAGACAAAAATGGAGAAAAGTTGAGTATTAACAAAGCAGTTAATATTAATTGCATAACAATATTAGCTAAAAAATTGTTTGTTTTATACCTGTGAGATTAAGCTGGAGATATATCCACAGAAGACATGAAACTGCTTGTCTCATATCTCTTATTATCTAAGGCTGTACTCAGAGAGCTGATGGATTTCATGGAAGTCCTAGCACTTAAATTGTCAACATGTTTTGAGTGGGACAACATTGCACAATCAGAGGTTTCCACCACAAAAGCTTCTTTATTGCAGCATCATTAATGATCACTTGTGACCCAAAAAGTAGACAGTGTGACTTTAGTACACACAAAACGCACATGCTTTCTCCTGCTTAAATGTTTTCTCATAAGATATACTTAATCTGTGAGAGAAGGGGGAAAACACATTTGCATAACAACATAGCGGTCAACATACCTTCACAGTTTCATCAGAAACCTTTTAGATGTGCAGCTTAGCTCTGATACACAGGGGAGAACTTTCACAACCTGTCACATCTCATACATTAGATCTGTGAGTACATTTGCATTGTATGGTAAAGGTAACAGTGTGATCCATATTTACTGTTTAGATTATTAATAACCTTTACTTTTTTTAATCAACGTTTACTTATATCTGCAGGTTCAGCGTACAGTAGTTTAGTCCCGCCCATTTATGCTGAAGTTATAGGGAGTGTTTCAGCCCAGACTGCTTTTTAAATGACACACAATACATGGCAGCCAATCAAACCAAAGAAAATTCACATTACAGACTTGAAGGCAGCAACAAAAAAACCTGTTTAAGAAAAAGAGATTGAAAGATAGTCATGTAAAGAGGAATTAGAATTGTTTGTGATACAAAAAGCCCACAGGAACATTAAAGTGAGCTTCAAGAGTCAAAAATTAAAGGTAAGAAAAATGTTAGATATGGGCATATTACTGCTATTAAATATGACTTTCATACACTATTTCTTAACAAACTTTAATTGTATGTTATATATAATATAAACTCACTCCACCCTCCCTCATTCCTCTGAATAAAAAAGCTATGAATTTTCATAAAGTGAGCATATTCACATCTGAGCCTGTTAGAGCACGAGAGATGTGTTGAAAGTTTTTCATCCTTAGAAACAGTAGGCGTACCATATAACAAAGCTAATCAACAGTATCTGGTCAGTGGGTGAAACTGCACTGCTGAGTAATCTCACATGCATGAGGCTTTCAGCAGTTCGTAAGTCTGCTTCAGCCTTTCCTCATAGAGGATCATCAGCCAGTATTTATGTGAGCAACAGAAGCAGCTGTTCTACAGCTGTGCATGTCAGTGCGTGTGTGTGTGTGTGTGTGTGTGTGTGTGTGTGTGTGTGTGAGTGTGAGGACAGCAGTACATACGGAGGCTGGGATGTGGTTATGAGTCATTATCAGGGCGGGTGTGTGTTGCCTGTGTTCCTTATTTCTTGTAGTCACCTGGGCCCTAAGTCACCTAGCAGAGACCTGGGGCTGGTAAATGAGTGAGCACTGCCACTCCAAACAAGGCTATGATGAGTTCAGCTGAAAAATCAATGTGTCAGTCAAAGAAGTAAATAAGCAAGAACAGATGTTATGTCCATAACAAACACAGAAGCTAATGGTTTAATAAACCAAAGCAGCAAGTTGGAGCAAACGCTAACCCTATAAACCCCAACACACCCCCTTTTTGAGATTGGAAGACTGTAGAATGTTCTCTCCTGTTAATATTGTGGTAGAGAACATTCTCCCTCCATTTACACAATTTTACAGCGTTCTCCCTCCACTCACACAGTTCTAGAATATTCTCTAGCATCCACATTTCTTGAATGTTCTCTTCCATTCATCGTTCTACAATGATCTTTTATCTTCTGTTTACAGTATCTCACAAAAGTGAGATCTGTCCATACATTTTGTTTGGGTTTGGGATGCGGGGGCAGCAGCCACCTCCTCCGGGTCCTCTGGGGGAACCCCCGAGGCATTCCCAGGCCAGCCGAGGGATATAATCACTCCAGTGTGTCCTGGGTCTACCCTGTGGCCTTCTCCCAGTGGGGCATGCCTGGAACACCCTCCCAAAAGTGAGTACACCCCTCAAATTTTTGTAAATATTTTATTATATCTTTTAATGTGACAACAGTGAAGATTTTGATACAATGTAAAGTAGTCAGTGACCAGCTTGTATAAGAGTATAAATTTGCTCTCCCCTCAAAATAACACACTGCCATTAATGTCTAAACTACTGGCGACAAAAGTGACAAAAGTGAGTACAGCTCAAGGGAAAATGTCCAAATTGGGCCCACTTTGTCATGTCACTTTGTCAAGTGTCATGTGATTTGTTAGTGTTACAAGGTCTTAAGTGTGAATGGGGAGCAGGTGTGTTAAATTAATTTTTATCGCTCACATTCCCTCAAACTGGTCACTGGAAGTTTAACATGGCACCTCATGGCAGAGAACTCTTTGAGGATCTGAAAAAAAGAAGTGTTGCTCTACATAAAGATGGCCTAGGCCAGGGGTGCCCAATATGTCGATCATGATCTACCAGTCGATCGCAATCTACCGGTCGATCGCAAAGGCAATGCGAGTCAATCACAGAGCCCTGCCTTTCAAAATAAACGCACGTGAGACCATACAAAGTAAAAGCAAGTGAACCACGAGACAGAAAAACACTGCAGTACACATAGTGTCTGTCAATCTCATGTTATTAAAAAAAGGGTGTTAGCAGTTGACTGACATGCAGAACAGCCAATCTGGCCTCATCTTTTGTAACAAGCGTTACCACACATGCTCGGTCAACTGTGCAAGCTACTGCTAAACTATAGCCAACAAGTTGCCTAATTAGCGGTTTACAATTTATTTACTTCCAAAGAAAGTGTGTAAAAATTAGTGGTGGGCCTGGACCAAGTAAGAAACTAAAATCAGACTGTTCATTAAAGGTATGTTATACCTTCTGAATGCACAGAAACTTAGTAACCGGTATGTATAAATGAAAACAGACAACTGTGTAAAACACTTTTAATTAAACACTTTTTAGAGAATATTTAGCCAACACATGAATGATTTAATGAAACAGTAACAAACATTTAAAATCCATCAGGCAGGAACAGTGAACTACTTACACTCTACATAGTACTGTGGAAGATAAATATACATATGAAACGTTCATACACACACAACACACAACTACAACCACCAATCATAAATACCAGACATACAATATTCACAATCACCATGCAGGACACTGCCCTGCTAGACCAGGTATATGGACCATGTATAAATAACTATAGGTGAAATTTCCTGGATTTAACAGCTGTGCCGTTCTGTTCCAGTGATATTAAACCCAAAATCAAATCCAGATTCAAACATTGCTGCAAAACTCATGATCACTTAGGCTGAGGGTATACATACTCCACCTTTGTAAACATTTACCGTACAGTTCTTTTCAGATATAAATAACACCATTCTACAATTATATACAACTGAAATGCACAATTTGTCACATTTTTTATAGGCTCCTACATTCCCTTTTTGCCCTCCTCCTCTACTGAAAAAAATTATATTGCATTACATACAGCATGTTCATAATGCATAGCAATCTTGTATAATGGTACTGTACTGATATGGTGCTGGATATTCAGTAGGTTACCACTCTTTCATTTATTTTCACTGCACATAAACCTCCCACCTCCAATGCCAGCCTCTTCAAGCATCTGTGCAAGAAGCTATATGCATTAAATCTCCCATTCAGCAAGGTCTTCCAGTCATAGTAGGTCAGAGAAAAAAGTCTTGCAGCATAACTGTACTCTTTATTTTTTTAGATTGAATTAAATTATACTTGCACATTAAGTATGAGTTAAGAGTACCGTATTTATTAATCTATACAGGATGTTGCAAACATAGCAATATTGGCATTTTTAATGACTGGCTGAATAACTGTATTAATGCAATTACATGTGATATCCTGGGACTGGACTCTGGCCTCAGTCCAACAGGATTCAGGATTTAAATGTTTTCTATTTTCTCTGTACATCTGAAACTGCGCTGACAGAATTTTAACGATGGATTGCTTAAATCTGGCCATATGGTAAATCTCAAGTTCTTTTTATATTGTATATTTTTGGAACTAGTTTTAGGTGTATGTGTTCCAGGAGGTGATGGGCTCAGACTTCCACATTAGGATCTGATCCCAACCCTTGCTTCATGAGAGCTTCCTCCCTCTTCATCTTTGGCTTTTCAGTGCGAGTGTGCCACACCAGCACCTGAGACAGCAAAAAACAACAAAAACAGTTACAGGCTTAGAGCAACACTTTAATTATAGTCATGATTACTACAGTCGCTACAACAATACACTGTTTGTACTAATCATTACTAATACAGTGGTGTGAAAAAGTGTTGTTCTGGTGTCTTATTTTTTCCATGTTTGTCTCACTAAAATGTTTTGGATCATCAAACTAATTTAAATATAAGTCAAAGATAACAAAAACCCTCCAATGTGGAGATGAGTTTAGGCCAAAATTCCTCTACAGTACTGTAAAAGACTCACTGCAAGTTATTGCAAACACTTAATTGCAGTTGATGCTGCTAAAGGCGCAATTACTTTGTCACACAGGGCCATGTAGGTTCGGATTTCTTTTCTCCCATAATAATAAAATTCTTCATTTAAAAAAGACATTTTGTGTTTACTTGTGTTGTCTTTGACTAATTTTTAATTAGTTTGATGATCTGAAACATTTAAGTGTGACAAACAAAGAAATCAGGAAGAGGGCAAACACTTTTTCACACCACTGTACATCTACTACCATGCACAGTACATGCAAAAGTCAGCAACCACCATTCATTTATTCAGTTTTCAGTCAAAACCATTAAGTACAAGCTACTACTAATTCAGGAGAGATCAGATATACAAGTCTAAAGAAAATAACTAGAAAACCAGCAGTTTCCAAAACTGGATTTTTTATTGAAAACTGTACTACCTAAGACTCTGCAAGATCTAGTAGCTTACCAACTCTGTACCTATTACTAAAACAGCACTTATTAATGTCATCTTTGAGAGAGAGGAGAAAATCTGGCAGTGATGAACAGTGTTTCTTTCAAGGAAAATAAAAATAACATCAATCTAATATTAAATTTACCTTAAATAAAAATGGACATTTTGTGCAACTTTTCAACTCAAAAAAATCGACATGGCCCCCAAGAAAGTCAATATTTGCTCTATCCCTATGCAGTGGGGAGCTGAACAAAAATTTGGCCACGTTTCACCATGAGGTACATAGATTTACATGTAAAACCCATCACACATTTAGTAATGCAAATGAAACAACAAATTAATCTCACCTTATTACACATGTCTGCTTTGGGCTCCAGTTCCTCCATGGTAACCATATTTTGGAGAAAGCTGCTTTCCAGGAAGCCTATTTGTGCATCCCCATCAAATCGAGCTTCAGGGTTGGTCACTACCAGCTTTAGAGACACAGCAAAGCCAGCCATGTCCATTGGGAAGGGACGATTGGGACGCCAGCCAGTGTGAAACCGAACCACTTTCCCATTCTCCACCACAGGCCGCTCAAACTTCATCCCACCCACCAGACCCACTGGCCAAACGGAGACTCTCTGAGTGTGCCGCATCTAAGATAAAGTGATAGAGGAGACACACTTGCTGATATAAAGGATCACAGACGTACTGTACTCCAGTCTGATGTAGTAGGTATATTGTCCAATATCAATTGGCAAGATTATCTACGCAAACTTTATAAATTTTTTATAAAAAATAATTGTTCCTTAGTGTACTTCTACTTTTTTGCATGAAATATTTAAATATGGACGCTTCAAAGTGGTTCAACTGAGAGTTCAATCCACAGTTATGCCCCAACCATACCATGGTTGAATGAACCTGCCTATTCCTCCCATCCCTTCTTTAACTACTCAGTGCAAAAATTATAGAACTGGCAATTCCAGCCGCCTGTATAAGACTTGCTTTTGTGTTCCACTTCTCTCTGTCTTTGCAATGGCTCTCATGAACAGAAAGGCTGCATCCCAAACAGCAGTACCAAATGACACAGTCTGTTCTAAATAGTACATAATAAGAAATGCCTTCAGTAATGTTGCATATGAAGTGTGTGATTTGAGATATAGCTAAGGAGTAAAACAAACACACACTCCCTTGCTGATTCAGTCCATTGTTGGGGTCAATCATGCAGACCACACCATCTAACAAAGCCTCAGTAAAGGACAGAAGAGTGGTTGCTTTTCACAAGAACCATCGGTCTTGACTAGTCTGTCTGATCCAATCTCAAGCAGGAGCTTATTTTAAACAAAATATTAATGCTTATTCTGATTTCAAAACACACAATACACCACAGTCAGTTTCTGCTGCATGAGGGAAACCTACTCAATACTAAACAAGTGGTTATACTGTTATGGTGGATCAGTGTATATCTAATGTATTGCAATATTACCTAAAAACATCTTTCCTAAATACTCTTATCTAAATATAATTATTATTTATGTGGGGGACATCACTAAACCTGGGAGGGAAAAATAAATACAGGGGGTCTTCTACTTACAATGGGGTTCAGTTCCTCAGTATGCATCTTATGTCTAATTTTGATGCATGTCACACTCCCCTTACATTTGTGTCTATGTGTGTAATTCCCTGGGGTCATTCCTCTGTTAGTCCACCAGAGGGAGACATTCACCCACCTGAGGCTCTGTTTAGCCTATTTTAGAGCATTATATTTACTTTCACTTTAACATCAGTAAAAAATGGGGCTTGGGGCACGTCACGAATCATTGTAAGTTGAGATCGTCATAAGTCGAGGACCCCCTGTATATGTATTTATTTATTATTATATATCACAATATATAATAGTAGCAAAGGCATTGTAAAGTGGGTCCACTTCTGGATGTAATTTGTAGTTGGAACAGACTTGGACTTACTCACCTCCTCAAAGAGCTGCAGGCTGTATGTGTTATCATCATCAGCAAAGTATACAACAGCATTATCAATGGTCGGCCCCTTTCCCCCAGCAGCAGCAGTCATCTCCCTGAGCCAACGCAAACCCTCATTCCTCTGCTCAGCTCCTCGTGGCTTCAGCCAGCTGGGGTCCCCTTCCTGGAGTTTCCTATCTTTGGGGGTGAGCATGTGGAGGTGTGTGTAAGTCAGACCAGAGGCAGCAAGAAAGTCCCTGACTAAGGGTGTCTGATGTGGGGCATCCTCCACTAGAATCCAGTGGAGCTGAGGGACATGCTGTAATGTCTGAGACAAACGAGTGAGCTCAGCCTTCTGCACCAGTCTGAAACAGGAAGTGGGATGGACACACAGTTAAAACGGTTTGTTTGGAAAATAACTCTAGTACTAGTAACAATGTCACAGCACTTTCAATGACAGAACTTCACATTTTTAGGTAATCACCTCCATACCTTGCATAGGTTGGTGTTATTACATAGATGGTTGGCAAAGTAGGTTTTGTTGTGGCTTTTGTTGGTTCTGACTTTTTCATCTGTTCCTGTAACTTATGCAGCTCCCCCCTCAATCGAGAGATGATCCGGTCTTTAGGCAGGTCATGTTCTCTACAGTCACAGCGCTGACCTGCAGAAATCCACAAAACCTGTGAACAATTTTGCCAGAATACACACACTATATGTCCATATGTTTGTAGCAACCTGTTAATTTAATTCACAATGACAAGTAGTTACTTTTCATTTTAACATTCTATCTGAAATAAAGGGTTGTAGTGAAGACTTGTCTGGGAAGACCTTACACTAAGATACAGGAGCACTGCTGTGAGAATTTGATTGCATTTAGCCCCAACAGAGTGAGATAAAGTATACATGTTGTCTAATTAGTTCTGCATCACAAACATCTATTCAATCATTTTATTAACCACTTATCCTAACCAGGATCATAGAGGGCTACTAGAGCCTATCCCAGTGTTCATAAGATGAAAGGCAAAGAAATACGCTGGACAGGAAGCCAGTTAATCACTGGTCAAATAAAATACATGCACACAGGGTCATAGGGGTGATTCTGCATGTTCAAATTACATGATGTATCTCCCCCTCTGACACAAGGAGAACATGCAAAATCCATTTAGGCCCTGGTCGCCTGGCCAGGAATCAAAACCAGGACATTTCAATGGTGAGGCAACAGCTAAAACCATGGCAAACACCACTCATCCCAGTTCCAGTGCTCCAAAGCCTAGTGCTGGGGGTGGGTGAGGACTTTATTCCTCTCTAGCTGATGTTCTTCATTCAGCACAGTGAGTTCAGGATAATGTTTGGCAGCTCCAGAGAACCCAATTCGATTGGCCATAATTTTCTTTGGAAATTATACAAGCTTTGTGTGCAGGTAAAGTATTTGAATTCACCCATTCATAGAGGTGTCTACATACGTGTGGAAATACAGTATATTTATATTGACCAGTCTTACCTAACTGCATCAGCGCATAGACAAGCCCCAGCAGAGACACCATGAAGTAGAGGAGGAACACGGTCTTAAGTTTGAGCTTCATTCTGTCGGTAAAACAACCAATTTAATCTTGACAACAAGACCAACTAACACCACCACCACCAAGAGAACGTGGGTTTTCCTTTTGAATGACACTGGCTTAATGGAATGATACCAAAGTAAAGCATGTTGTCCATACGCAAACCGACATGAAAACTTGATCTTTCAATCAATTCTGCGATAAATCCAAGCAGATAGGCCGCATGTGGGAATAAAACACACCGCTACATCACCGTGGCTATCAAGAGAATCATGAGAGCTATTAGTATACTACTGGGCTTGATGACAAACATCTAGCTTTTGCTGACAGTAAGTAGCGTACTTTTTAAATCCTCAGACCAAACCGGACAATACAGTACGCCTTCTGGGTCCTTCTTCATTGTGTGCTAAATCAGCCATGAAGCCCCCATACTGCAAACGCCGCTAACATCTGCTGATATGCAGTATACACAGCGCCAGCACTTTCCGCCGCGGAGCAACCCTTATTACATTCCCCGTGAACAACTGAGAAAGCGTTATAGTTCCGCAAGGAACGGGAAACAGTTCAGGGGGGTATTCCAAGAAAGCAGGTTATGTGACATATCCGGGTATGTTCAAGGGTAAGTAAGCGGATAACGTCAACATCCGGTTCCAAAAACTTTCTGGGTAGGTATGTAACCATAACATCTTACTCTCTGAAGATAACCTGCTCGGTAGCAGGTTATGTTTCGGGGTAAGTTTGTTTCAGAAGGTTATCGTGCATGTCGTGCCGTTGTGAAGACGATCCTGTGGACGCGGAGGCACAAATAATACGATTTATTTCGCCAGGAGAGAGTTAAAAGAACGCGTATTGATGTCCTTTCATTTACTAATGATTGTTTGAAAGAGCGTTATTGGTTTTCAAAAGAGTCGTTAATTAATTTAACACATCTTTTGAAACCACATATTGCAAATGTCACAAACCGCGGATCTGCGCTTAGAAAACATTCTGTGCATTTCGTTTTATTTGCGTCAGGGCATTTTTTTTTTGTGCAATGTGGGCGATGCAGAGCGTGTAGGAAAGGCAACTGTGTGTAGAGCTGTTCGCACAGTATATCTGGCACTTAAACTCTTCCTACACACGTGTGTACAGTTCCCTGCTCATAAACCTCTGCGTGTTATTAAAATTAAAGAGGAATTCCACAGAGTGGCAGGTTTGTCCTTTGTAGTACAACCTACATATTTAATATGTAGTTTATATGTATACAAGCATTCATCTTGCGCGCACACACACACACACACACACACACACACACGATAATTCCATATATGACTTTCTATTTCTATTGTTTTCTAAATGCAACTAAAGGAACCTGACAACAAAACACTTACAACTGTGACAGACACTGTTCTTTCTGAAGGGTCCAATAATACAATCCCTCTAGCAGTATCTATATTAGAATACAACCCATGAAATTCTCAATATTATCAACGAGAAACCAATGATGCAGGAAAGAAAATCAAAGTAATACAACTGAGATCACAGCAGCCTGTACATCATACGCAGTTAACTAAAGTAAACCTGCATAAAAACACTAAACATGTTTAAAAAGCCTTTAAGTGACAGAGATAGTAATTTATTAAGTCTTATAATGAAAACAAATCATAGTGGTAACCTACATTTCACCATGTTACTTGTGGTGCCACTCCTTTATTCAGGGACAGAGCTCCTCAGATGGGGTGAGGGGAGGTGGTGGTGGAGGTGGCCCTCGCCAGTTAGACAGGCTTCAGCTTCTTTCTGTTAGTTACATGACTAACAATATACAAAATTGTTTATTAAATAGTTCAGTAATTATGTAATCACATATTTGACCTTTTTGCAGAATGTTGTTGTGTTTCATTTTGACTTGGCTCAAAGTTCTTCTGGCTCCAGTAGGTTTACACCTTATTTAATAGGAAACCATATATTCCTAGTCAATATTGGTTTTTTTTTTTAACCTAAACTAATGGCAGGAAAAGTTAATGCTTTCATAGTGATTTGACAGTCAAAATGATCCGGAAGAGGTGTTTAATTATTTTGCAATTTAATACTTACGCATTTACGTAATTTTCTGCAAAGCAAACACTCTCTCGTTAGCCGATGCAGCCGTGTTGCTTTTTTCATTATTATTGGCTTGAATTTTTCAAATACGTGCATTAACACCTCCAACACCTGCCTGTGTGACGTATGCCGCTCTTTTCTTCACTCTGGTTTTCCATTTTTACTCGTGAAATCGGCGATCCATTGAGAAGGTCTTTGAGAGTGCAGCGTGCACGCGCATGAACTCTGGGTATCCAGCAGGGGTTTGATTGAACTTACCTTTCTCAGGTGTTTTGGAACCGACATACTCAGGGTATGCAGGTTTGGGGTTAATCAACCCAGAGGTTAAGTTTAACCAAATGGTAAGTTAACCGAGCTTTCTGGAATACACCCTAGGTCTGTAGACAGTAAAAGAGTTTCTAAACTTTAACAAAACACTTAATCAGATTCTTTTTCACAATGAAAGTGAAGCAATTACCAGTCAAACAAGTTTCCTTTATTTGCTGCATACAAATAAAACACTGAAAGCTGAAATGACTTTCCCTTTCTGCATCGACAACAAAGCACAAGACAGGAATATTCATTTCTCAAACATCTGGTCAATTTTTTTAAAAGTCATTCCTCCAAAAGACTTTTGTGAAGGCAAATAAAATGAACAAGGCAAATAGATTATATACAGTTCAGAAAAAAAAAAAATCATGGATATACAGAAATGACTTGATAAAAAGAATGCTATGATGTTTGATAAAAGGAAAAGAAAAAAAAAGTTTTCTACACTAAGGGTCCATTGCAACACACACATCAACCCCTTCATCAGATATAGAGAACATCAACATCATCCTTTAACACCAATCCCCTATATATAGCCATTATAAAACATTTGAAATAGGTTTGATTTAGTTGTATGACCTGAGACAGACTAGTTTGAGTGATTATAAAGAATACATAGCCATTGTATTCGGTTTCTTGAAGTAATACAACACATAGGCAAGCTCCTTGCATTTTGTTAAAATGAGTACCCTGAAAGAGCGAGAGAGAGGAAAATGGCAGTAATGACCAGTGTGACATTCACTCAACAAAAAAAGCAGTCTGGGAGTCCAGGGATCATAGGCTAAAAAGCATAAAGTGCAGCCTTGAGTTTTGCTGTGATTATCAGGACAGAATGTGCAGATCTAAGAAAACAAGCTCACCATGCTTGTTCCTGAGGTGAGAAGAGATCTTTACACTGAGCTGTCACAATGGCCATTACTACGGTCTCTGTTTTTAAAACTTAATGAAACTGAAGGTAGAATGCACCTCCAATTACAGGTGAGTATTAAGCATAATAAGTGCAAGGAGAACCTTCATAGATGCCACAGCTTTGAGAGATTCATCTAAGGCCAAGTTCAGTCACCAGTCCATAGCTGTAACTTCAGTATGCCTCATTCATACATTTTAGAGTGACACAAGAGCACCATTTGTATTAAATCTGACAGATTCTTACTCTCTACTACAGCACAGAGCGTCTGCAGAGCCCCACCCCCTCTTTTGAACACTACTTTTTCACATTAAATGAAAAAACTAAATCATGGCCAACAGAGAGGTAGAAAAATAATGCAATCATAGTCTTGAAAAATCACTCAATGATTGAATGGCCCCTGGTAGGAACGAATTCAAATGATATAAATTTGTACATGATTTGTAATTTGACCTAAATAAAACACTCTGAATGGGACTAATATGTCCTGTCTAAAATGTACTTGATTTTTCATTTATTGACTTTCACATGTACCTTATAAACTCAGTGGAAAAAACATCCCGCAAAATCACACAGGAAGCTCAAGATAACTTAAAATTACATAATGTGAAAGGACACTTGCTAAGGTAGGTGAACGAAACCAATCAGAGGCACCCTGTCCGGCATCCAGCAATCCTGCACAAAAATGTGACTGAACGAGGCTTAAGGGCATTTTATACAGAGGTAACTAGGGGCAAAGAGGTGATTGCTGATTGAAGTGTAGGATGAGGAGTGTTTTCTGTAACAAAAGAGGAAGGGTCTGCAACTAATGGCAGCAGCCTCCGCAGTGGCCGCCAGCATGCGCATGTCCTGAAGCCTCACCATATTTTGTTCGTCGACTCAGAATCTCATAGGAACAGTCATCTCCACAGCAACCAGACATACTGGGTGAAGTGTCGTCGATCTCAAATCTAAGGCAAAGAGAATACTGAGTAGATTCTTCACACACAAATGGTGTCTACACACCGTCAATTCTTTCCAGCTACTCTTAGACCCTCAACAAGCTTACCCTGAAAAGGGGGGGATGGGTACATATGTATATAAACAGGATGTTTCTATAAGGTATAATATATATATATATATATACAGGTCCTTCTCAAAAAATTAGCATATTGTGATAAAGTTCATTATTTTCTGCAATGTA
>JBBIGC010000013.1:11211032-11243699 GCA_037576955.1 Lepidarchus adonis | reverse complement strand
TCTATCTATCTATCTATCTATCTATCTATCTATCTATCTATCTATCTATCTATCTATCTATCTATCTATCTATCACAAAGTGTAGAAATAAACATTTTGGGCTTCAATCTGGATAACAACTGGGTAACATCAGTCTGGATGACTGTCAGCATAATAACTCACCTAATGATGTGTAAGCCCCTTGTGCCATCAAAACAGCTCCAACTCACTGAGGTATGATCCATTCCACAAGACTGGAACCAAGACTGGGTCTGGAACCAAGATGTCAGCAACAGACTCTAAGCTCAGCAAGTTACAAGGTTGAACCTCCATGGATTTAACTAGTTTGTCTGGCACATCCAGCAGATTCTTGATCAGATTTAGATTTGGAGAATTTGGAGACCAAGTCAACACTTTGAGCTATAATTTTCCTGAAAAGGTGTACTTGGTCTTCAACAATGTTTAAGTAGGTGTTACATGCAAGGGATAATGTATTGTGAGACGGCCGTTGTGAGAAAATAAATCCCAATGGGGCAAAGACCACTCCTGTTTCACCATCCTGCTAATTATAGAGATTCACAACAAAAGGAGGAAAAAAAATCTTTCATTCTATTGCAGTTTTGTTGCACGTGCCGTTGGAGGAAAGGACCTACCCTCGCCCTAAAAACATAGATTGCCAGTAAAAATGCATTGTCCTTGGCTCCAACCAGACACCCCTTCAGATGTTAAGAGCAGCTTGTCCAAACTCACACTGAGGAGAAGATACTCAGAGAAGAGAGGAGCCAGCATTTATAACCTCCTGGAAAAAGCACACATGATTTTGATTGGCAGCTAGCAGTAGCATGAGCTAGCAGCTAAAGCTAAGTTAGCCAAAGCAGCACCTTTGATTGACGTTAGCAAGCTAAGTACACAAGCTAACGTGGACAAGCGTAAGGGACTTTTTAGTCAAAACATTTTTGTTTGTTGACATTTCAAGAACAAAGGCAAGCATCTGTTGTAATAATATTAGGATGTACAGGCCAAATATGGAAATGACCAAATGGGTTCTTTGGGAGATGACTTCATTGGTTTGACTGACAGGTGGCTGAAGCATGCGTGATGTGCTGTCACAAGTCAAAACAGAGGTTTTCTCATAAAAACTCAGATCAGTTGGGTGGACTTTTGTGAGTAGAGAAGATAATGACACTCGGTCATGCCAACGCTAACTCAACCTACGGGTTCTTCTGAGAAAACTTCATTCTAAAATGGCAGGGCTGGAGTAGGACTTGTTTCACCCTTTTAAATGTAACTTCTGTGAAATAATAAGTAAAGATTCTTCTGCTTTAAATATCAATTGCTCTTCTGACTCATTCTTTGTGTGGAAAATCATTATTTAGATTAAAAAAAAATAGTTATTTCAAGACTACACACAACTTAAAAGTCCTTCCCACTGTGAGGAGAAGGATTTTTATTAACCCTTTATTCCTCTTAGTCGTGAAATAATACATATAGATCTGAATGCTTCAGAGTACAAACTGTGTAGGAATTATATGATTATAAAGATATAATCCTTTTAATAACCTTAATAGTACTAAGAAAGTTGTTAGTGGCTTGTTTTGAGAAAAAGTATTCTTCAGAATGTTCTGGTCGTTGCTCAGCAACACGCTATTTTGTTTATGTGTGTAACTTACACTTGATAATTAAACATGGAACAACTTTCAGTGGTTTTCTTGCCTTTAAATGTTTTTAAAAAAAAATAAAATAAAGCCAACGTTTTCTATTAATGGAATTTAAAATAGTGTTACGGTTTACTTGTGCTAATCAGGTTGCACATGCTAACAAACAACATGCTACAGCCACATGTTTGCTAACTGTGCTGATGGCGTAGTGATATGAAACTGTACATTTGAAGCACAAAACCTGTTCCCATGACAGCTGGATACTCGGCAGTGAGAGTTATATAAATAATGCCAAAATAATGCCACACATCCAGCACACCTTCCCCTTCAAATTCAATGGAGTGTTTGTCGACGTTATGATAAGTCAAAGTAACAGCCACATGAATGCCAGCACCCAAGGTTTCTCACAAAAACACTGCTCAGCGCATAACACTGCCTTGCAATCTTTCACTGCTTCTGTCCCATAGTCTGTCCTGCTGCAATCTCCTCTGTTTAGCCTTGAAAGAAACCATAATTCAGATGAGGTCACATTCTTTCATTGCCCTATGGTCCAGTTCTGATGCTCACATACTTTGACCCTGTTGCAGTCTTACCAGTTTTCTTCAGGCCACATTTGGTAGATTCTGACCCTAACCATTCTATACCAGATACACTCTGCAAGATCTGCGCTTTGGAGATGCTTTTACCCAGTCATCTAGCCATCACAATCGGAACGCTGTTAAAAGTTGCCCACTGCTCCTTGTTTACTGGGTTAAATGCAGTGGTCACGTTTCATTGTGCTGCACTGTGTGTAATTGTGTGTAGGACAAATAGTCACCTTCACTTCACATGTACTGCCCAACATGTCCAAAATGTAACCATCATTAAAAGATTGTGAAGATTTTTTTTGGTAAGTGTTAGTAATACTTTTATTTTTTCTGTTATTCATTAATGTGACCAGAAATTCATTCTGTAACATAAGTTTTTGTGTGCAATTTTGATTCCATGTCCTTACTTTACTAATAAAATCATACCTGTCGATTTTGATCCATTTTTTAAACCATCTCACAAAAAGTGATAACACAATATGTTCTGTCTGTGTCTTTGTGAAAATAATCCATATATTATGCTTTTTATTATTGAAAGAAAATGTTACAAGAGCTGAGGTCAGTAAAGTCTACATGCCATGAATAGCACATATCAATTTAAAACTTGAAATGCTCATAAGAACTGAGGTGAATAAAAAGATCTATCACAAAACTATGTGATAACATATGTATTATTGTGACACATGATTAGTTACAACAGGGCGGTCATTTCTGACCGTGGACACAAAACTCGCTAACAACAGGAGGCTTCAACCTGTGCAGATTCCAAACCTGCAATCCCTACTCTGTCCACCAGATGGCGCGGGTGGCTGAATGTGTGCAAAAGTAGCGACTTCAAGTTACGTCTGGATAGTCAGAGTGGCGATCAGTAAGCTACAGGTTTGAACCATTTTGGTTCTATTTCTCTGTTGCGGTTGGTCTTCTTCAGATCGAGAATCACCGAATATATTCACAGTAAGCAGTGGGAGAAAAAAGTGTGGGAGGAGGCCAACCTTGGACCTCCACCTCCTGTGTCTATGGCCGCAAAACGTAGATGGAGACCTAACGTGGGGTCCCGTGTGTCCGTCCTGGTCGAGCGTTACACCGTTGGGCCCAGAAACACACCCTCGCCCCCTCCTTCCTCCTCCCGCAGATGGCTCGTCAGTAAGCCCCGCCTCCACCCTTTTGTCTTCGGGTGATGTGTGTGTAGCTCGACGTGGAGAGAGAGAGAGAGAGAGAGAGAGAGAGAGAGAGAGAGAGAGAGAGAGATGGCGTTTGAGGAGAGGGGTGGGTCAGGGAGTTCATTTCCCTTTGGGGGGGTGGGGGAAACAACTGCAACTTTCATATTGTCGTCATTTCGCTTCTTCCCTCCATTTCCCAAAGAATCATTTGGGGACTGTCTTCACCATGCTTAGTGTTCATTCCTTTCCGTCAGACATGATAGTGCCTCCATAATGAAGGGGCACAACAGTGAGGAGAGAACAATGGCTGGTGTGTGGAGCTGCATGTGTGTGTGTGTGTGTGTGTGTGTGAGCATCTGGCCATATGTAGGCTACATGTAATCTGTACACACGATGTAAACTCTGGGCTTCACTCAGGCCTTAATGAACAAGATAATGAACAAGAAAGCTCTGTGTGTGTGTGTGTGTGTGTGTGTGTGTGTGTGTGTGTGTGTGTGTGTGTGTCTGCGTGCGCGCGCGTGGTGGGGTGGGGGGTGTGCAGTGAAGGAAGCACAGGATGAGGAGAGGAGGCACAGAGAAAGAGGGGGAGGGGAAAGAGAGGAACTCGGAGGTGAAGAGGATGGAGGAAGTGTAGGAAGAGAGAGGGAGATCAAGACCAGCAATCCATATACCAGAAGAAGAGAGGGGGACAGGAAATAAAGACACTGAACAAGGTGAGAAGGTGACTGGAGCATGTGCTGCTAAGAACTGACAAAGATATTGCTGATTGAGAGAGAGAGAGAGAATATATTAATGTGAGGGTTCCTGTGCCACAAGTGCTGCTGTGTTTGTCTATATTTTGCCATGAATGCAGGACCATGCAGACAGAACGGTGATGGGGGGTGGGGGTGTCCATTGGGCCTACCCTGCAGCAAGAAGGGTGTGAGACTAGGCCTGAGAGCAGAGGCTGTAATCTGTTTATAATCACACACAGGCTAATGGCTCTGGACGCGTTTGCTCATATGCAGTCCCATTTTGATTTAGGCTCATTAAGGTAAATAAATATCGTTTGTTTCCGACATGGCTCCTCTTTCAGCCGAATGTGACAAACAAAACGATACTACAGTCTCACCAGACACTCGGATCAAAGACAAAACGATCAAGAAAAGTAGAATCGCAAGTTCTCCCAGTCCTTCTCTTCTTGCATACATTAGTATAGGTCTGGAGGTTCTCGGCACCGCAGTGCACAGCTGACGAGTTCATCCGCACATACAGTGGGAAGTAGTTCCGCCCTGTATAATGTGGGAGTAACGCAGGTGATGATGTGGGTTCACATTCTTCGTGGGGAAACTGTAATGTTCCCACACTGTTCGCAGCAAATCATGCAAATAAAAGATGTTCATCCTTTCACCTTGGCTAACGCCGATTGCTGCTCTGGTGCCATCAGATGGGGTGCAGGACGCCTTCTTCTTTCTACTACCTTAGACGAGGACGGAGCATCTAAATGAGACAGAATGGACAGAATAAACACGAGCTGACCACTGAAACAACAGCGCTTCTGTAACACACGTATCGTTTGCTGGCGGATACATGGGACTATATAACTGACATCGAAGTTAGTTGGGGAGAGGCAGCGGAAGGATATCGCGGCTGAGGATAGTTTTGCGGTCCCCCCGGGCGCGCGCACACACACAGGAGCTGCGTGCAGTCGATACCGTTGGAATAGAGTATGAGGCATGGGGATTTAAATAGTTGTTCAGGGTGTTAATAACCAGCAGCAACAATCGTTTTGTCATTTTAAAAGACTAGACTATAGCTCATTAAGTTTTAATAGAGGAGAACCCAAAACTAGCCAGGTAATTGCTACCCCCGGCTTTCAACTCGTACAAATGTTCAGCGGCAGCTACTAGCCAACCGACAACCGGAGCTGGAGGACCTAAAGCGAGGGTTTGTACAAAAGAACCCTGAATTGAGAGACGGCCAGTGCCAGAAAGTGAGGCGAGAGATCAGAAAGGTGATTTTCCCTGCCCTTTTCCCTTTACTTTAGAAGTTTTCAGTCAGGGGTGAGCTGCTTGCGAGAGTCAATGGTCGGTTATTATTGAACACAAGGCAGAGGATGAAACCGCCTCTCTCTCTCTCTCTCTCTCTCTCTCTCTCCAAGGAGTTGCGTTCAAAGGGACAAAGTTGGGGAGCCGAATTATCACCGGGTGTGCTCAACGGTCACCGTTGGACAGTAACATGTCCTGTTTTAACGCGGATGAAAACGCTGCAGTTTAAACGAGCGACTAACGACTGCGCGTGACGTCACGCGTCTGTTCGGGCGATAGTGACAATTTGGCCGCGTCCCATTTCACAGTTCACGGGCCTCATACGATGTGAAATAACTTGTTTTATAGCTAACAATGGTACAGGTACACAATCGGGCGAGTGTTCACATTTTTATGGCACACTATGCAAATACCCCCCTAAAAATGAGTCTACTACTACACCTCGAAATTAACGACTTAAATTTGGGAATGAAATGAGAGTAAATAGTTTTCTCTGACTCGGTTTCACAGTGTTTTTGCTGTTACAGTCTCATGTAGCCTAACGAGGCTAGACCGTACATGTTGGTGCATTTTTGGAAGATGACCCATGACAATGGGCTTAGCGTCTCCTCACCAGCGAAAGACCGGGTGGGATTGGTGCTTGTACACTTGCGTTTCACCACTGTTGTTCTGAACTGGTGGTGAAAGTGCATTTTACATGTGGGTGAGAGTCAAGAGAGTTTTGCTCACTGGCACCGGTAGCTCACTTATTGTAATTTAAAGGAGTAACGTTACCGTGCTAGCCCCCAGTAGACAAAGGCCTGTTTATTGTGGACCACCGCGTTGCCTTCATCTGCTCTAACAACAAGAGGGGGGCCTACTGCTTATTCAGGATGTTATCTTAAAGTTTTTTTTTTTTGTCGGATTTTAGATTTGGTTTAAAGAGAGTGCACTGAAATTTAGCTTTTTGGTCAATTTCAGGCTCTTGCAAAACTCCTTGATTCCAAAAGCGTCACTTGGTAATAATCCCTGTACCACAAAACAACCCCAAGTCAACAAAAACATGGCTGAAATGCTTTGCTGTAGTCTGTTAGCATTTTTGGGTGAAATTTAAATTTTTAGCTAGCCACAGGGAATAAAAATAATTGTACTGGTTGATTGCCTACAATTGAAAATTGTGTTTTTTTTTAGTTATTATTAATTTATAGAAGTCATCCTTTAAAGGTAAAAGTCTAAGTGCTTTCTGAAGCCCACTGAAAGGAAGCAAAGTTTTTGAATTATTATAAATCTTTTTTATGTGCATTATATAATATAAATGTTATATATTACTAAAAACTGGAAACTCCAGTATCAGTTCTTCAGGTTCTGAACAGTTTTGTGATTTCTCTGCCCAACTCTGTTGTAGTCATGCCCTCTGTGATGGAGCGCTCTGGATCAGGAGTTTTGTCCCGTAGCAGAGCTAAAACGGCCACAAATGGCAAAAGCCAGCACTCAGAAGAGGAGAGCAGTGACGAAGAACACTCGCATGGTCAGCACTTCTTTTCTTTTCTCCATACATGATTTTAGAGAGTCTTATATACTTGAGTTTTTTTTTCTCTTTTTTTGTTGCACCACTAATCAACTTGTCAATAACTACCTAATCAGCTATGCCTGATATGTAGTATATATTGTATCATGTTTTATGATGCTTCCTGATCTGTCCCAATAATCTTTTTACAAGATTACCAGTTTATCTTTGGGAAACATTTCTTGAGATCTGCTTTAATATGAAAATATTAGGGACATGCACATGTCTCACAGATCACTATGAAGTAGTCTTTCTTGCAGAAAACACTATATAGGTCATATAAGTAGCAGTAAAGTGTAATTGTATATCATGCAAGGTACATTTGATTTTCTCTGGCATTTTTACTCCAATTTTTCTGGCAATTTTACTTCAAGCTAATGTAACCAAACAATTATTTTTTTTATTGTAGTCTACTTAGAATTTATTTTTATGTTCTCATGATTAAACCACTCATGTTAGGGTAGAAGAAGAAGAGAATGGATGCAAAAACCTACTCAATGCTATCCTTTAGGTCTATGTCTATGAGGGCAGGTCCCTTTTCCCTATGTAGTGCACTACAAAGGTAGTCTTCACCAAAATAGTGCTCTATATTTTAGACAAGCAGTTGTGCAGGTCACGATCACTAGTAGAAATAAATGACTAATAGAAATATAGTGTGCTTTTTGTGTAAAAGCCATTATTTCATGACCTGTACAGTGTGCTGGAGCACGGAGCTACTTGAGATTTCTGCATATCTTCGTTAATGCTATTGTTATTGTAGTGCCTAGACACACTTGGGATGCTATCATAAACAAAGCAGAAACTTTTACTTGGATGGTTAAACCTAAAACTGTGTTTTTACTGAAAAACAAATCTTTAAAGAGTGTAAAATACAAAATTACTGGTAGACTTATAATCACTGAACCACTGCTGTAAAATGTGTACATATTGGTGCTAGTTAATGTAGTATCGTTCAGTCATTTGCATGAACAGTGGAAATTGGGCAGGGGACACAGATGATGTAATGACACTGATCATTTACAAGCTTTCACAAGTTTTTCACATTTGGTTACTTTCACATCATCATTATTGTGAATGCTTCAGTTAATAGCATTTTGCACTTTGTGGTGTGTGCACTGCTGACTTTGTACTGCAAATGTGTTCAGTGTTTGTCTACTTTATGTGAATATAATGTTCATCTGCTACTCTTGCTTTCATATTAACATTGGAATTCAGTGCAGGACCAATTTTGGGAACCACTATCTTAAACACAAGAAAACAATTACTACTCTATCTCGCAAGATCACATTACTATGTTTCTATAAATCTGTGCACTTATACAGCCATTCTACCCCCATGATTTGTACTTCTCTTTGTCTAGCATGGTTCTTCCTTCTACCTCTCTCCCACCATCTTCTGTGTGACTGCTGAACTCATTCTTACATTCTGTCTCTCTGTAACAGATAGCATGATCCGTGTGGGTGCAGACTACCAGGCGCAAATCCCAGAGTTCAAACCAGGTGTGTGTGTGTGTGAGAGCATGCAATCTCTGAGGTCTGAGAAGTATGGTGATGTGTAGGGGTTGGTGTGCATTTTAAGTTATTTTTAGTAAATTTGTGTGAGCAAAATATAAATAATTTGTGTGAGCAAAATATAAATAAGTTGTGTTTGCGGTTTAGGAAATGGGGAAGGTTTGTGTAAAGTCTGTACAGAATTTATTTAGGTCATTTTTTTAGTTCTTTCTTATTTTAACAACTTGATGTAAACTTGAATAACGTAACTTTGCCACAAAACTTGTTCTGAGTACATCTGACAACATATGAATGTTATTTTTATTTATTTAAATTTTGATTTTCTATTGTTTTGGTAAAAACGAATGGTCCCTTGTATTCAAAAGACTATTTGAAAATTTAAGATTTAAAAAAACCACAAACACTGGGCACATGTAGGAAAATTCACAAATATCAGACATGGGCCTTAATGGCTTAACAATACAAAACAGCAAACTGGATGGGATCTTTCTCTGGCATCATGAAAAACCATGATATGAAAGATTACATATATAAACTTTGTATTCTTAAAATATCTAAGCATGGTTTTATTGATTTATTATATTGAGAATCAAAAGCAAACCAGTGGAAATATGATACATGGTTTAAAAGGTGATTATCAGTTGGTACTGAAGTCTACTGAATGAATAAAAGACGAGTTGGTGCACTAAAGCCCAGCTCTGATGCCTCTAATTTAGATTACTTTAGTGTTTGTGGGAAGCACTTACTGTATTTTAGCTAGCTGTAAGCGTGGGCCTTTTTTGGCAGTGTATGCATGCATTTGGTTTCAAAATGTGGGGGAGAAAGCCACATCATTGAAAGAGAATGGAAGGAGAAAACAGGTGCAAGTGTGAGTGAGCAGGAGGGAGAGAACTAACCATGTGGTGTTTTCTGCATTGACAGACTGCGAGTCTCACTACAGTGACAAAGACCAGAGAAGTATGCTTGTGTGGTCACCCAACAGCCAGGTGTCTGATGCCATGTGTAAGTAACGTTGGCCACTCTGATTTCAACTGAAGAAAAACTTAGGAAAATAAATTACCAGCCAGCTCTCCATGTAGAACGGTACAACTACTAACTTAAGGTTTTTTTTCTCCCACAATACAGTTTAAAGTAGCAAATTCTACTAAAAATGGTTAAAACTAGGTAAGCATTGTTTGATATTTTCTCAGGTTAAAGGGCAATCTCACAATTAACAGGTTATCACACAGTTTCCCCAATTAGTGTTTATTAGGGGTGGGCCACAATATTGATATTGCGATATATCGTCGTCCTTGCTCACGCAATATGATAATTGATACGCCGGCGGCTATATCAATATTTAAATTTGCCACCATGTTGACTCACTGGCGTCGCTACCTCTCCTCTCCTCTGGGTGGCGCTGCTCCACTTGAATGATTGATTGACTTGGAGAGCAGAAGATGATGCTTGTTTTTCTCTAAACTTTGAAACTGCAACAGTTGGAAGCAAAAAAGCTCGACTCAGACGCCAGTCTGAGTTTGGCTTTTAGAACATTGATGGAACAGAGTGGATTATTTTGCGACGGCTGCATCTCTGTGTGTCTCTCACAACCAGCGAGTTGTTCAGCGCGAGTACACACACACACACACACATCGCTGGAGAGCTTTAAAAAGGAGGAAAGTCTCAGTAGTGGGAATCGCGTGTCCCCACCAATATCTAGCGTTTCCTGAACTGTCCTCAACAATAATTTAGAACTGAGACAGAAGCGTATTGCTGCATAATTTGTCTGGTACATACAGGGTAAAGCGGAATGCGCCTTAGTTTTAACCGTGTCTGTGTCGGACAAATTATGAAGCAATACGCTTCTGTCTCAGTTCTGTGACTAAGAAGAATGTGTCGAACTTTTGTCATGTCTGAATTTATGCTTGATTGTTCCTGTACCTGGAAGATGCTTTGGACAAAATGTCAGAAACATTAATAAATGTAAATATTGTTAGCACAAAGCTAGCGCAGCTTGCTAAATGACCGTGAAGACCCTGAAGCTGTAGCCATTGCTCTGAGCTTCCAATCGTGGTCACAAAGCAAATACAGGAAATGTGACAATAGCGTTGCTGTTACTTAAGTAAATTAAAAACGCATCCCGTGTTTGTGTTATATCGCTGTGTGATTGTCGTGCGATATATTGATTAGCGCGATATCGTGGTTCTGCGATATTATTGTTATAGTGGGCCACATATCGCGTATCGTATCGTGAGATACCCTGCGATTCCCACCCCTAGTGTTGATGTTACAATAGTATTATGTGTCTGAAAGGTGTAAACTATCATCAGATGGCTGGGTTAACCGTTGAAACACAGCACTACTTAATTTCATAGAAACTGCAACAAGGTTTCTGTCTAATGTTAAAGATTGATCATTAGGTCGAGAACAGAAAGATGTTTGAAAGTACCATCAAAAACTCAACACAGACTTTTAATGTTTCACACACTGTGTTGCTGTAAATCCAAATAACAAAACAAAAATAATTATTCCCTCTTTGTAATGAAATATGCAGTTTAGTGTTTTCTAATAGTGCTATCAGGCTAGTGTTCTCTAATAAGAAGTGTGAACATTAGCCACAATATGCTCAGAAGCACAGTGGGATCTGTTGTAATTTGTCACAATAACAAGATCAACATTTTGCCTTATGTAATAGTTTGCATTGAATTTTAACTTTTGTTTCTACTTTCTCCTCAGTGGATGAATACATCCTGATGGCCAAAGAGAAGCACGGATACAATATGGAACAGGTAGAGCGAATGCAAGTGTTACAAGTTTTGTTAGGTAGCAGCAAATACCTGATGCTTGCTACAGAAATATACTACCATGACTCGGATCCAAAAATGAAGAGCAATTTTCACATTCCTTTAGTCTCTGGGCATGCTCCTATGGCACAAGCATGACGTAGAAAAGTCACTAGCTGACCTGGCCAACTTCACACCCTTCCCAGACGAGTGGACTGTGGAGGATAAGGTGCTATTTGAGCAGGCCTTCAGCTTCCATGGCAAGAGCTTCCACCGCATCCAACAGATGGTAAGAGAGTGAGAGTGTGCATGACTGTACAAGGGTGATGGTAAATGGAAGAGAGAGTGGGAATAGGAAAGAGAAAAGGAAGAGAACACAGCTTATATAACTGTAATCTGCAGACCTCCCATCTGCCTGCTGCTTCAGGAGCACATCAGCTTTGCTAGGAGACTCCTTCAGCCCAGTATGGTGTGAGGGCTGTCGCTATTGCTCAAGTAATTAAGTAATCTACTAAATATTTCACAATGAATCAAGTTACCAGATAACACCATACCACATAGAAACAAGGACCAGATACCAGTGGATAATTCAAGAAGAAAATCATGTAATCTTGTTTAAGTGAGTCTTTGAGATCAGCAGTTGCTGTTTCCACTGAATGCTGGTTTGTGGTTCATCTTTGACCAAGCCTGTAATTGTGTTTGCATTGCAGAATTGTTGAAAAATTCCTAGAGAAACAGACCAGCAAATCTTCAGTAATTTGTTTAAATAGTGTTAAAATTGTGTAATGCTTATGAGATTTCCTGATATTTAAGATTCTCCACAGCGGATTGGAAATTGAGTGAGTATTTATATTGATTAGGATTTCTTATTTCTCAGCTACCCGATAAGGTAATCTCTAGCCTGGTGAAGTATTATTATTCCTGGAAGAAAACCAGGAGTCGCACCAGCGTAATGGATCGGCAAGCCCGCAAACTTGTCACCAAGAGAGAGAAGGATGACAGGTGAGTAGAGTTGGGTAGAGAGGGAGAGAACACAAATAGAAGTCTTGTGAAATTTCATGTAACAAAGTGCAATCTGTCCCTACCAGTAATGATGAGGTGGAGGAAGGAGACCCAGGCGCTGACAGTGACTTTGAGCTTGATACAAAGAAAGAGGTGAGGGGTGTGAAGTCTGCATTTCTCGAGTAAATGTAGATGCTGCTGCACATATTGTGTTTATTAGTGCTGCATATAGAAAAACATTTGATCATCTGTTAATGTAGATTAATTGTGGCCTGTCCTGCATTATACTTTGCTTTAGTTTATCAAAACATTGTGATTCAGAATCTTGGATACTAATAAAACCGTCTAAACCGTAAAACAGTCTAAAATTTGTTGCATTCAATTGCATTGCAATTTAAAACAAAATTTTCTTCCTTCAAAATGTTACCTTTTAAAAGATACAAGGGTTTGTTCCAACAGTGGTGAAACAATATATAATGTGCTGCCTTATTTTGTTGTGTGCCAAATACATAAAACATGAGGTAATTATCCAAGCTGTGATGGCTGTCCTTTTAAAAATGACATTTAGGTCCATCTATGTCAGGGGTGTCCAACGTCAGTCCTGGAGGCCGGTGTCCTGCACAGTTTTGTAGTTCCCTTCTTCAAACACACTCCCTGAACCTGGCAATTAACAGGTGAGTCTTATCAGGTGTGCTTGATCAGGGAAATGACCAAACTGTGCTGGAAACTGGACCTCCAGGCCCGTTGTCATCATGTTGTTAAACAAAAATAAGTGTTTGGGATTTTCAGTTTTAAGAATGTTTGTTCTTTTGTTCAGATAAAACTGCCTACTGGGGCTGGAAGTGGAAGTGACCGAGGCTCTGGAAGATCAGGCCCAACACGCAAGGAGAACCAAGGTGCTCAGTATCGGCATCACCCACTGAGGGCACGGCGTAGACCCCCAAAGGGTATGCACCTGCTACAGGATGACATCGTCACTCTCTCAACCTCTACAGAGTCGGGGTCTATCTCCAACCGACACCTAGACACTCAGCTAGTGTCCTTGAAGAGACAGGTAAGTCTACATGCGTGCCCAAACTTGGATTCATGAAAGAGTGCAAATCAGCAAAGAACGTTAATATAAAAACATACAGAAGCCGTAACACAAACTGTAATGTTTCTCATGTAGGTTCAAAGTATCAAGCAAGCCAACAGTATTCTCAAGAATAGCTTGGCGGATGGAATTGATACCATAAGACCAACTGAGGTATTCACTTTATTTGATAAAATGCACATAATACCTAGAAAATGATTTTGTTTTGTTTGTGAAACCTACTAATCTCCGGTATTACCACAGTATGTGCAAAATGATGAAACTCCCAAAAGATACATGTATATTTGGGTTGGGAAAGGTTGACTGCAAATGTGCTCACTTCTGAAGCATATTTGACATCTGTAGTAAATATATTAACATCTAAACACTTTGTTTACATCCCCTTCCAGCCCACCCCCAAAATTAACTCCCGCTGGACCACAGATGAGCAGCTTCTAGCTGTTCAGGGTGAGTCAGATTGTTTCATATTTTCTGACATTAGTTCATATTACCAGATTTGGGTTAGTTGCAGGATTTTCTGTGGGTCATTTTGAATGGTGTAGAGCTCCACATCATTCCTGCATTCTATTAATAATTTTTCATTATTTCGCTCTTCTCTCCCCCTTACATTTCTTTAGCCATTAGACGGTATGGTAAAGACTTTGCAGCCATAGCTGATGTGATTGGGAACAAGACTGTGGGTCAGGTGAGTTCATTTTTCATCAGCTACCGACGACGCTTCAACCTGGAGGAAGTGTTACGAGAGTGGCAGGCAGAACAGGATGTGCTCCAGGGAAGCAGTGAGCCCCTAAAGGACATGAATGGAACAGCAGGAGAAGAAGAGGATGAGGTAAGGAAAAAAAAGGACAGACCAGATTACAAGTGTTTAGAATTAATTTTGTGTTCCTGCGTGGCTTATTCTTGACAACCAGCAAAAAGCTATTTTGGTTAAGTGTATTCATTTTTACCTGGTGTTTAATATTTGCTTGCTTAACTTTCACTATATAGGCCAAGATGGATGGTGTCTCCCCTCCACACTCGGGAAGTTCCTCTCCCTCTGAAGCGGCCAGTAACCCCAACCTCAACCAGTCCTCCCCCCCTCTGACCCAACCCCCACCATTATTGCGCCCTACTCCCCCATCTGCCCCACCAAGCCTTCTACGTCAGCCTCCTCCCCTGCAGACACGACCCCTCCAGAACCGCACTCCACACAACCATCCCCCACCTCCATTAATTAGACCTGCAGTGGCATCATCCCTCCACCAGGGTGCACTTAGGAACTCTCCTGCTGCGTCGGGCAGCCAGCTGCCACCCTCTCTGGTGGGCCTGAAGGTGGAGCCCCCCCACACACACTGATCAACACCAACTGAAGTTGTCCTCGTGTTGGTCTGAAACCAGTTTCAACACTGTTGAAGGTTAGAACGATGCTAAGTGGATCTGGTTCTAGATCACTCTGAAAGCACAACTCTCAAACAGATGGGGAGATATTCCCCTATAACATTGGAAAAGAAGAAATGCACACTTATAGTTGTTCAGGCAGATCATGAGTCAGAAATAGCATCATGGACAGATAGCATGAGTCAGCAGAACTGCTTGAAAAGGCTGCAAGACACTTTCCCTTGCAACAGCACAGAGGAACCCATTAACCACACACAACCAGTTAGCAGCCTCACTCATCTAAAAACAGCAAAAAAAAACAAAACACCTCAGTCTTATGTTTTCAAAACAAACCGCTAACCACCAACCCAGCCGCCCTCAGGTTGTAAGAATATACCTCGTAATATATTCCAACCCCCCACAGATCAACATCTATAGCTATGTCCTTTGACGAGCAACAAGTTACTTGAACTAAAATTTCCTGGAGGAAAAAAAAAAAAAAAGTCAAACGTACACTGGATGGTCGTGGTAATTTAAGGCGCCTTGTCAACCCCCAACCTCCACATATCTCCATGGCAATGACCGAACATCTCAAACTGTGTGTAACACAAAAGAAGCCACATTGTGTCAGGAAACCAGGAATGTGCGTCTTCACACTTCCGTTAAAGAGCCATGTACAGGTAGAATCCAACCGAAGCCTTTTTTCCCTCCTGTTTCTATAACTGCTTCCCTAAGTCGTTGGTAGTTAGTGAATGATGTAGAAGTAGTTGATACTAAAGCACTAAATGACCCAAATACTTGACGTTTTTTTGAATAAACTCTGAAATACACTGATTGACTGAATCGACGGTCTTGCTGTTGAAGGCACAAATGTAAGACACTGCAACACTAAAGATAACTTGTGCCAGTGGAGTTCTTTGTCCCCTCCCCCCAAAAAACATTGTGAGAAATGGTTACGTAAACATGGATTTGTGACTGTTTGTTTTTGAAATCTTTTTTAGAATAAAGTGAAATGACAAGTTCATGTGCAGAAGTCTTTGTGGTCCACTGACACAGGTTAAACACTTCATTCATTACTGTACCCCTCCCGCATTCAGACACGAGTAGAAGCAGCTTTTCTGTGTTGCGTCAATTCCTACGCAACCACCTCATTTTTAATATCATTTATTTTATTACTATCATTGATCATAGTCATCTCTTTGCACCAAAAAAATATATATACACATTGAGTTCTCAGTCTCTCCTCTCACTCCCTGACAACTTGAGTTCTGACAAAAATAGTAAAATTACAGCAATGAAAAATGATATAAAATAATCAACCCTGAAGAAAAATGACAGCTAACAATGACAATTGGATCCCCAGCACCTTAGACAATGATCATTTCACAGAACTGCAAATGTGACATTAAAAAAAGAAAAAATTTCAAAAAGATATAAAATACAGACGTGCAAGGTGTCCCCACAACGCTGATAGACATGGAAGAGACTCCATTAACACTCTACTCCTCTTTCAATCGTAATGGAGGATGTACCCTTATTCCAGCTAGAGGATGCATGCACAAAGAAAAAAAAAAGTACAGCTCACTACAGTACTGTCCATTAACAGGCTGGTCAGTTTTACTCACCTGTATGTACTAATGCCTGACTTTCTTAAAGCAAGAATGAAAACTAATCAATGAAAAACTATTAGAAACCAACTAATTGTTAGGCTTCTGCTCTTGATGTTGGTCTTACCACTACTTATCCATCATTGACAAAGGTCGAGACAGAAAACCCAAAGCAACCTGTTGATTTTCTCCAAATACACACGATTTGTTTTCATTCAGATAAATGCACACTGACAGAAATTAAATCATTAAAAGATTGTCACAGGGCCATTTGGGGTAATTTCTTTTTCTGCCAAACCATCACATGGTTCTAGGCATGGAGTGCTTGGCTTCAGAAGGAGGGCGTCGCAGATAAAGACCAAATTTGAAATCGTTGCTCTGCTGTCCTGAAGCAAAGGGTGTAGTCCTCATGTCTTTTCCAGTGATTGGTTTTAAGAGTATAATAGGTCATCTTTCTTTAGCAGATGGAGGATGAGAGTTTCTGTTGGAGTTGTGTTAATGTGAGACATTCACTATACCATGGCATGATCAGATTTAAAAACAAATTAAAAAAGAATCTAATAACTTTAAACCATAAATCACTGTTAATACAACACTGAAATACATTTCATTTCTCTTGAGAAAGGGAAAAAAAGGCAACGCATATACACCCATTCCAGTGCAGCAAGTCACAATCCAGCCAATGAAGAACTAAGTTACCCCTAACCATAAGACACAATCCATAGAGCATTATTCAAGTGTTGGCCCTCTAGTGGGTACTCATGGGGCTAAACCCTGTAAAGGAAGAAACATTGAATGAGTGCGTGTTTATGTGCAAGGGGGCGGCCTCAATCCACCCAGCAAAAGAAACGTCTTAAATTGTCATTAAACTCTGTCCAGTTCCCTACTGGGTGTGTTCTCACAACAAGCTGAACCTGTTTATCTTTTCACTTCCTTTCAGGACTAAAAACATGAGTAAAGGCTAGTGATCCTGAAACCAAATTCAACATATACAGCACTTTAGCTTTACCTCTTGCTCCTGATCCCTTGCCAACATGTAGCTCATACAACACTGGTGTTTTCCTAAACCGTAATGTGACAGGTCCTTAAGGTCTCAAGATGCCCTCACATGACTCGTGTTTGAGCCAGGACTGTGTACTCCACTCCCTGCCTTCAAAGGTTTTAGACCTTGAGGTGAAATCAACACCTGTCTCTCTAGTGGTCTGTTCTCTCACAGTTTGAGCTCGTTGGCAATTTTGGAGGCAATGTTTTTGAAGGCAATGGAAGTGCCAGAGATCCTCTTGAAGCGAACGCCGTTGAGCGACAGTCGGGGAAGCTTGCACACCTCCATCTCCCACTGGACGAAGTCGTCTCTGGCCGGATTGCCGGCCATGCACAGCAGCATGTAGCGCTCACGCACCTCATACTCGCAGCTGTTGGCATCCAGAACCTTTCGGATCTCCTTCATCATCTCGCCAGGCTCCATGGACGAAGTGGTCTTCATGCTCCACGTGAAGCGCAGCGAGCGCGGCTTGGCGTTATCTTTTGTTGATGCAGGGGGAGGAGGCGGAGTCCCATCTCTGGGAGAGGAGGATGAGAGGGAATCCTTGGTTTCGTCCCCTACACCCGGCTTCTCCGACTTATCGGCACTACTCAGCATGGATCTGCAAAGAGGGTTGGAGAGAGAGTAGGAAAGAAAGAAAGCAAGTGTGAAACAGACAGAAAATGTGAAAGATGGGGTGCAAAGGTTAGATGGAAAGAAGGGGATCATAGAAGGGAGAATAAGAAAATGGATGAGGAAAGTAAAAATAAAATAGATGGGGAAGCAATGGAAATAAATGAGGAAAGGGAGAGAGATGGCTGAGGGATGTAGAATGTGTGTGTCGGTCTTTTTCTTTTTTACTGGAGTATTCCTTTAAGGCCATTTTCATCACTTCTTTATCTCTATGTGCTTTTCTCATGTCTTTCATATCCCTAATGCCTCCTGTCAGTAATCACCCACAGACTCGCTTACTGAGTAAATGTATGGGTCTCAACTTACTCCACTGACTAATCGACGTGATTGTGTGTGCGAGACCCTAAGCTGCCAAGACAGCAGCTTAAGTGGTTTGATCCAACATGGCATTTCTCCATCTATAGTGCTATGCAATAGAATGCAATACTTTATCTTAAATCTGTGTTTTACCAGCAACACACATACATTATATTAAATACAAAAACACATTTAACACAAAAGGGAACATTTCTAAGATGGTTAAGACTTTTGTACAGTATCCCATTTCTGTTGTGCATCACACTGCAGGGGCAGACAGTGGTGACTGTTCCCTCTACAATATAATTTACATTGTGCATGGGTTTGTGTTTAGGTGTAAACTGTTCTGTTAGTAAACATTTCCTCCCTTTTCAACCAGGCTGCTGACCTGAGTATATGAGTGTATTCAATAATGTAGGTGCATCTATCAGAATACATGAGCGAGAGGTTGGTAAAAAGGAAATTAGATCTTATTCTGTTGTCAGTATATTGCTGCTGTCAGAACAAAAACTGTGCTTGCCAACTGAATTGGGGAATATTTTAAAATGGTTAAAATAATAAAATACACACATGCACAAATAGACAGACAAGGATTTATTCTGACAGCAGTGTTGTGTGTAGAATAATAAAAGAAACAGAGATACAGAAAGAGAGAATCACTAACAAGAGGTGAAGGCATTGGTCACAGAGCATTTTTACACACACGCACACACAATTTTCTAATCCCATTAATCCTGATTAGTTACAATTAAGACTATAAACCAATTAAGCACCTAATTACACACCCCTTTCCCAAGCCAATTAGAAGTTCTGACTATCTACTGATTAGGTCTGATTAGGAAATCATTTGATCAGATCTGCTTTCTTTTTTTTCCTCACCTGCTCCCCTCTTCCCGACCCTCTCCCTCATACGGGTTCCTCGAAAGAAATCGGAAAAAATTAGTTTCTGTTATGGACGGTTTTCAAGCACCTTCAGAGATAAGAGTCCCATTCTGTTACTGAGCACTCATTCATTCCCATCATGATCAGGAGCTTCTTCAACCCTAGCTTTACTTCAACAGGCAACACTGCAGTGACAAATGCAGGAGGGTTTCATTAAAACCAAACTGACAGCGCTCCATGATGGTGGAAACAGTGAATGAATGAATAGATAAATAAATAACGAAGGATGGAATAAAGGAAAACAAACACGCCCACCACCAAGTTAACTACAGCCATCCAACAATGTTTAGCCCTGCAGCTATTAAAGCATCTTACCTATACACAGACATATGGACACACTAACATCAAAACACACTCACACACACAGACGATTTACATTCAAGTATGGTGATTTAGTTTCCCCCCTTCCCCATAGATGTAATTAACCAGCCAAAACATATTTGATTTCCGAATAGAGAGTATTTTTCCCAGTTATTTTAGATTTACACTGAAATTATGACGGTAATGCAGCAAACACGCAAGCAAGGGGTAATGCGATGTCAAACGATAAGTCATACTGCATCCAAAACCACCTAAGAAAGTTGACAACAACTAAAATGATAACATGCAGTAAAGGCCTAGTGGTTAGGACTTTGCCCCTGAGATCAGAAGGTTGCAGGTTCAAGTCCCAGCCCGGGAACCACTGAGGAACCCTTGAGCAAAGTACCGTCCCCACTTCACTGCTCCTGCTGTTGACGGCTGCCCACTGCTCCACATGTGCACGGGTGATGGGTAAAATGCTGAGGACACATTTCATTGTGTCACTGTGTGCTGTGGTGTGTTCACAAACACATAAAAGACACTTTCACTTTTATAAAACACCTCAAGATGGTCTGGTGTGTGTGATTTAAGAATGCAGTTTGCCCAGCAGTAAGCGCAGGGTACAATCTACAACAGAATAATTTTCTACATAAAATATATTTTGGCTGATTGACTAAATTGGAGAAAGAGGAAAAATTGTGTAAACTCTATTTGTTTTCCATAATTATTACTTGAATGTAATAACAGACAGACAAACATACAGACACCAACAGAATGTACATGTACAAAGACAGACAATTTCAGCTAGAAGTTTGCCAGAGTCATGAAAGAGGTTAGTGAGCCCACAGTAACATTTATAGTTTCAAGAATAAGAAAAAATGAGGTTTTGGATTCAATGTAACCTGTAAAAGAAGGTTAATGTAATTGACAAAGTTGTTGGCCACCAGAGGGCGTTTGAGGGACTGTTCCACACAACAGCGCTCTCTGCTGGTCAAAAGACCAAATTTCAATGACGCAAAGGAGAGGTCACTCCATAATTAGAAGCAAACACATCCGTCATAAATGCTGTGTTACTTTTGATGTCAGTACAGAAGATGGTTGGTGAGGCTGTCAGAGTAACCCACGTGAGTTGTGAGTGAGGATTTCCATACACCTGGTGCCTGCGCAAGTGAGTCAGACATGTTCTCACATGAATGGAGACAAAAAATTAGAACAAAGGAGATGCATGAAGAAGAGCAGGAGAGGGAGAGAGTGGTTCTGGGCAACAGGCCAAAGTCAGTTAGGCAGTCTGAGTGTCAGCTCAGGTCATCATCATCATCATCATCATGTTAGATGAGCCAGGGAGAAAAAGAACAGAAGAAAAGAAAGAGAAGGGATAAACCTCCTCCTAAAAAGATGCAGCACATACAAACCCTCACCTCTCCTTTTCATGCTCATTTCTCCCTTTCCAGCTTAAAGATAAATAACAGTTAGTTCTAGGGCAGTGGTTCCCACGGTTTCTGCAGGTTTTAATAAAGTTAAACTGAAGACTTTTAAGACCATTATGAATGGAATTTAAGACCAAATTCTTGTCAACGTTGGTAAAAATGTAGAAAGGATATAAAAGAAAATCTGAGTCATGGAATTACTTACAAAAAATGATTCACATTGATCATCTCACTTCTGCATTCATTGAGAGATGGTGGCATTTAGACCAAGTCCCAGGAAAACTTTACAATACTGCGTAAGGGCCTTTGTGTTTTCTGGAGAATTGTAGCTGTGATTTTATGTTTTTCTGATTTCTCATGTGACTTTAGTGAATTTAAACCAATCCTGCACAACTTTAGCTTAATGTGCAAGAGCTTCACGTTGCTTTTAGCTGGTTATAAACGAACACTAAATGCATCAATCTCGAGCCAGAAAGTTAAACTGACACTTACCCATACAGTCAAATAACCGGACCTTAGTAAACCTAATGAAATTCCACATTAATTCACCATCCATCTTAATCTATGGAGATACATTCTGATTGGCTTGCAGTTTATCAGCTTTCAGTCCGGCCTTGATCTCATTTTCACACTTACTACAGCGTCCTACACCTGGACTGTTGAAAGAATCTACCGTATTTTCCGGACTACAAGGCGTACCTGAATATTAGCCGCACAAGCTAAAATTAGGAGAAAATCCTGTTTTATTAATAAATTAGCCGCACTGGACTAAAAGCCGCAGGTGTTTTAATGTTTAATTGTCATATTAAGAGAATATGCACAACGGGGATTGTCAGGACAGAGATGACTGTTTGGGAACACATTCTGTTTAACATTTTGAGCTCTGTACATATTTGCATAACTTTTTACGTATATGTACAAGTACCGGTAATTACAAGTAAAAACATGTACTGTGCTGTTTTAACTATAACCTACAGCACACCAGAAAAATATAATTGCTTTACATTTCAGGCTAAGATGCAGTAACACGGCTTCATTTCCAGCAGTGTGACGGAGCTGAGCAGACAGTCCACAGAATCGGTTGCTAGCATCAAAATTTGCATGCTTACCTTCTAATTCACTTATAATATATGACTGAATGTGGTACCATGGTAGTGCTGTTGCACTTAACGAAGGTAGGTCTATGTTACACTTAGAAAATAAAGTAGCGGCTTATAGTCCGGAAATTACGGTACAACACAGAACCAATATACAATGTGATTAGAGAAGACCTAATGTAACCTTTTTAAGACCTAGTGCATACAATCTTAACCCACAGTGATCCTGGGGCACGTTTTAGTATTTTCTCTACTCTCAACACTCCTGACCCAACAAATCACTTAATAACTCAACACAATGTTTAAAGCAGGAGGTCCTCCAGGACCGGTTAGGGAACCACTGTTCTAGGACTAATTAATTGATAGCAAAACTTTACCTTATGAGGAAATTTTAAAGGTTCTACACACATTTACAGAAATGAACACATCCACTGAAGAGTAAGCAGTAGTCAGTGGTGAGAGTAGTAATTCTTTTGCATTGCTTAGCCTGGGTTTTTCCATGACCTACATCCTTTCTGCCATTTAATCCGCATGACGTCATGTCCTGTTTCTAATGCCCTAGGGGTAACCGGAGTAAGTATGGAACTCTAAGCCTCAAGTGGTTGCACTGGTGAGGGCACCATGTACACGGATGGAGAGGAGAGAGATGAAATGAAAGGGCAGAGGATTGGGAAATAAACTGGATCATTTTGTGTTGAGGATGAGCAGGATGAGCTTTTGGGGAGGAAGTGGGATGTTAGTACTGGTATTAACACATTACACAAAAAAACATCAATAAAAGAAAAAAAGAGCTAACCATAGAATATCAGCGGGATATAGCACAAGGTAAACTTAAACAAAAAGCTGCAACTTAAAAAAAAAATGGGTAGAGGGTGAATCAAAATAAAAAGCTTCAGCAGAGATTATCAGTGTTTTCCTACCTTCTGGGGAACCTGAACGATAGATTTCTACAACATCAAAAAAGAAGAAGAAAAAAGAAAACAAAAAGGAAAGAAAAATGTGCATGTAAATATGAATGGCAGAGTGGTAGTGCACACAAAGCATGAGATTTAAAACTTCAGAGTGGATGGATTTCCTGCAAAATGTCATTACTTTACGAGAAGCTTGTTGGTTATGAAATAAGTGTTCACAGTATTAAATGTTAAATGACTCAACACAACATTGATGTTAACACACAATACTGACAAGACTTTGGGAAGAAACACCACCATCAATATTTATATTCCAATATATTTTAGATTCAACCACTGTGTTTTTCAAATCCCAAAATAAGAATTGTCAATCCCCAAAATGTATTTGTATTAATATTCTGCCATTAAATTTCACAATATATATCCATACGCACATTATTGGACATAAGCTTAAGAACCAAATCTCAATTTATGACCGAGGCTTGCTGCAGACATATGTTCTGAATTATGCACAACGCCAGCACAGTTTGTCTAAAGCATTACAATGGGAGTATTTTTATTTATTTTTTCAAAAATGCCTCTAAAAGTTAATGTTCTAAAATTATGCTGAACTTCATCCATGAAATGTATTATAATAAACTAATAAGTCAGCTTTTTTAAAATGAGCATTGCCAGAAGATATCTATACAGACATATTGAAAATGATATTCGGGCATATTTGAAGCTATGCTGGCATTATGTCTGCATTTATATATTTAGGATGGATATCATCTGTAAAATAAGCATATGGGGCAAATGACATGATAAAAGTGACACAAAGACTCTTAAGGCTCTGTACATTGGTCATTTCATGATCAATGACTAGAGCAAGTCAAATTTATCAATGTGTTTACTCAGCCAATGCTCAGTACTGCAGTAAAAAACCTACTGAGGTTCAAATTGAGATCACAGCTGGGCAAAGTCACAACCTTGGTAGGAGGTCCTTGAGGATTTGGTGCTATTGCAAAAGTTTTCATTTCAGAAAAGCCCATTGGGCGCACCACTTGGACAAGAAAAGTGGAGAGGTTGCATACCGGTAGTTGAACTCAATGTTTATGTGATGGACAGTGCTTACGCATCAGTAATATGATTCACAGATCACACAGAAGAAAAAGTCTCAGTCAGAATAGCTTTGGAGTAGACATGCAATATTTGAGGGACTACAGTATGGAGAACAAAGAGTTGACCACCCCTACCAAGTTTCTAAAATTATAATGTCCTTTACTCCTGCTCCAGTAGTATTTGCATGTAAAAAAAAATTCAATAAAGCAGACCCTTAGTGGAATAAATATAATAATAATAATAATAATAATCTCATTTACTAATTATAGACTTATAACATCATGTCAAACATTCGCTGAAAACCATGTGAAAATGTTTATGCTGTTTTACTGAAGTTCCTCCTACTGTTTCTCTAAGGCCCACGGCTCTGGCGGCACCAGAGTGCATGCCAAGGTGTCCCCACCATGAGTATTTATAGAGCCAGGGAATGATACCTCCACTGTTACCATGGCTACTGTCACCACGGAGGTGTGGAAAAGATGGCAGTGGCGGTATATTCAGACTACACTAGAACTTAGAAGCAAGAGATGATGAAACAGATGAGAAATGCATGAGTGAGTGTTTACTGATGATCTGCATTAGTTACTTAAAAGAACTTGACCTGTGGGCATGACCATTTTAAACAGCAAAGACCCCAAGTTGAGATGTGAAACAGTGAATGTGTGTGTGTGTGTGTGTGTGTGTGCGTGTGTGTGTGTGTGTGTGTGTGTGTGTGTTAAGGGCTGTTCTGAATATTGCACATTTAAAGCATAAATTCAGAGGCGGGAAATAGTTCAATCTCAAGTACACACACCCTGATGGAGAAGGAAGGCAGACATGTGAGAATGTGTCAGGTGTCTGGCTTCTTTAAAATTTAACAAGAATTTCTATCTTTTGCTTTAAAATCACTCCTTTTTTAATCACCTTTTTAATCAAAACAGATGCTACAGACACTGCCTACACATACTACAGCATCATCCACTTTCCCAGGAGAGTAGACCCCCTTTGCTCCCTCTCCCACTCCTTGACTACCTCACCTGCGTACGAACTTGGAAGTAAACTTGCTAAAGATGCCGGAAGTGGCGGGCCGCCGCTGCTGGCTGTTTCCATGAGACAGTGAGGGGGATGCAGGTGGGGCGTGGTAGGGTGAGCCTTGCTGGTCCCGGGCTCCTCTCTGCTGCCCGATGTGGAAGGTGTTGCGGGTGGCTACTCCTCGGGGGAAGTTGGTGCGGTCTGCTCCAGCAGCGCTGCTGATGTTATGGGCAGATGGAGATGCACCAGGTGCTCTCTGAGAGGGGGCACTACAACAAAACAGTTTTTCCAAAGGAAGAGAGGAAAAAGGGGAGACGGTTAATTTAATTAACAATTTAACAAAACAAACTTTTCCTCCTTCAGTTGACCTATCTACGCTCCAGCAACAGACGTGTTTTGTAGCAAATGTTTCAGTGGTGGAAATGTTGGCAAAAATAGCATTTGAGCTAAGGAGAAACTAGTGTCAGATTTATTTTTGATGATTTTATTTGTTGGTTGTGAATACAAGCTAACTGCATAGTGGCAAACTCACTGTACAGACTCTGGACATATCAAATGGGACTTTGGCCAACATTCTGTTAAGCTTGGGAAACCTGGCAACAAAGTCACAGGAAAGAAAACATTAATGGTGTTAGAATGGAAAGGCGAGTTGTCCTCAAACCTGTAAACCAAAGGAGTGGTGTGTAGAGTGCAAAGTGTGGAGGAAAAAACTGCCTCAAAGTTTAGAATAGAAGATAGCATTGCAGTGAAATATGCATTTGTATCTCCACATCTAAAATGCATGTGAGATATAGAGGTGTGAAACTGACTCACTCCTGCACTGCTGTGTTATGTAATCTCTCGAAATAATAAAATATGTCCAGTGCTGATGGAGAACAGAGAACCAGCATCACATTGCTCTCCCAATTCTTTCTCTCTCTCACACGATTCAGAATAGTTCTTAAATGATGTTAGTTATTATAGCATAAATTTGAAACCATCACCTAAATCATGTGCTTTCCTGTACAACCGAATCCCAAACATGGCATCCATACCAATGTTGGCTGATGCACCCAACATTTGCTCAGATGCCGTCAGAACCAACAGCCAATAAGCTGTGAGCTATGCCAGCAGTCCCTGGCATGGTATTAGCTTTGAAAGAACACTGCAATCAGGTACAGTTCCATAAAACAATCAGACTCTACATATGCCAATGTGAGCATGAGCAATGAGATAACTACTGGGTGCTAATACCCAAAAAAGCACATCATTGTTACAGCAAACATTTCTAAATAACTTTTATTAAACACACCTGGAACCATTTCCATTGATTCTTCATGAAAATCTGACAATACAAAGAGCATTTTGCATTTTAAATGTATGTTTACAATAACAAAACGGTACTATATGCAGACTGTGTACTAAACAAAGGCTGTAATGGGAAATTCTCAAGTCCTCCGGTTGGTAAAGCTTTGACCAAACAAGCTGCAGGCCAAATATTATCAGATGTATATTATAAAGAATTTTTTTTTACAGTTTTGCTAAAGGAGAAAAATTAGGCACATACATTAGTTAAACACTTCTCAATCAATCTGAATTTGTCCGAGCTAACCACTGCATAAAGATCAAAAGAAATGATTCATTAAGAATCTCCTTATAATTCCCGCAGTAAAAGAAGAATATTATTCAAATACTGACAATAACTATATGATTTTCTATATTATAGAACTACAAAGGATCCATATACAGAGCAGGGGGCAGATATATGCACCCAAAACCATCACCACACAGGTAGGAGGTTGCTAAGCAGAACCCAGGACACCAGGATTACATCGCCATTCAGAGAAAGGACCTTCTTTAGAATTACTCTATTTTAAGTACTGGTGTACTAATGTTACTATGAGTGCTAATGTGACAGTGCTACTTTAAAGTACAATTGGAGGCACATTATATATTACTTGTCTTTATTTTCCGTCATGGTAATATCTGAAATAAATTATTTCAGATTTCCATGCAGCAATAACAGTCATGTTAAACAGTGTCTACTCTGGAATGCTTTCAGGTATCCACGGCTATGTTTGCGTTGCAATTTATTTTCCTTAACAGCATTAAATTAAGAAAGAGGGACAAGAATTTCTGTTGCCAGGCTATTCACTTCAGCTTTGCTGGCTTTTACAACTGGTAAATAGCTAATTATCTGGCAGAGGTCAGGTGTCTTTCAGAAATGCATTGCTCTTGAACAGCTAAGCAAAAAGGATTTTAATAAAAGATGTTAAACACTAAAAAAATATATTTCAAATTCGACATGGTATTTTGAATTTGAAATATAATTTCAATCTATTATTGAGGAAGCTGATCATCCACTGCACAGTGTTGTAGTGGAGCAGAAAAGCATCTTCAGTAATAGACTGACCAGTCTGAAATGCACCACTGAACGCCACAGAAAATCCTTCCTCCCCACAGCCATCAGACTCTTCAACTCCTCCCACTGTAAATCATCCACACAATAACTCTCTCATAACACAGAGCATTACAATATTTCAATATATCAAATATTACATGCTGCACATGACCATCCTCACTAACCTCAAGGTGCAATATTCAGTGTAAATGCAAAATCACTGCTGTTACCATAATTTATTTGAATTTAATTGTACAATAATTTATCATATTATTTTTACTGCTTTTTCAGTAAAAATGACTGATTTTTACCCTGTAGTTTTGGTTACCGTTGTATTTATAGGACCTTTATATTTTCTACCTCGTATTTGAAGTACTGTGTTTTCTCTTTAACTTGTATTTTTATTACCTTTTATATTTATTACCTTTGTATTTTCTTTAGTATATGATGCATGTTATTTTTGTGTCATAGTCGTTACATAAGCAATTTCTCTCAGGGACAATAAAGTTTTTCTGATTCTGATTGTGGAAATTTTGCTGTGAGAGAAATGTGGACACAGCTAGCTCAACTATGCAACTAACCTTTTAAAGCTAAACTTAAACGAACTTAAACTTAAAATTAAACAGATGTTAGCAGAGTACCCACCAAATATATGTATGCATATGTATACAATATATGCATATGTAAAAACATCATTACATATTCATAATATGCTAATAAATACATTGGCATCAAGTAAATGTCTATGAAGTAACACTGAAATTAAATTTGTATTCAATATAAAATGCTAGCAATAGTAGGAATAGTACACACACAATTACTGTACTAATAAAAAGTTAGGGTTCACACTACAGTGACATATCAAAAAGGTTGGACATTTAAATAGAAGTCTGCAATGGTGATTTCCTCTCTCAAACAATTTACTGAAACAAAAGCCGAGTGGTGAGTAAACCTAAACAAAAAAGGTTAAAGTATCAATAATGTGTCATGTGCGATTGAGCATCAATTACAGCTTGACAATGACGTCTCATGCTGTTTACTGTAGAAGTCGACTTATTGCTACTGAGGCATCGTACCCCACTCTTCTTGAAGGGCGGCCCTCAGGTCATTGAGGATCTGGGATACAGAGTAACGACTCAGCTGATCTATGGAATTCAGGTCTGGAGAAAGTGCAGACCACTCCATTCGCGGTCCAGTCTCTAGCAGTCGTTCCCTAATGAGATGGAGCATTGTCGTCCATAAAGATGAAATTAGGCCTGTGTTGTTCATACAGGGGCCCCTTAAATGTGCCTGGAGTTGAATGACATTCATCATATAGTTCCTCAGGGCACTATTCACAATGAAGCGGTCATCACTGTGGGATGTGGACAAAGGACGTCCACTTCTACACCTTTCTGTGTCTCTGGTGCAACCTGCTGATGTCTCTCTGTGAGACTAAGCTCAGGGGCCACGTCCGCCTGAGAACATCCTGCTTGAAGTTTCCTAACAGATCAAACACCTGTTGTGAATCTTGCCATTAAGCTCCATGTTAGAGAATAGCATGTTGCCTTAAAAGTGCTGAAACATTTTACAGTTGGACATGTGCATTCAAAAGTTTAAGGAAGGTCACATTAAGTTAATTAAAATAAGGTTATTGTGTGTTTTATGTTTATCCTGAAATTTAACCTGAAAGCAAAATATCAAAATTATAAATTTTTGTGAGTAGTGTGTATTACATTGAACAAAAATTTAAACACAACACTTTCGGTTTTGCTTACATTTTGCATGAGCTGAAACATTTTCTACAAACACAAAAGACCCATTACTCTTAAATATTGTTCACAAATCTAAATCGGTAGGGAGTACTTCTCCTTTGCAGAGATAATCCATCCCACCTCACAGGTGTGGCATATCAAGGTGCACGCACACGTACACACACACACTAAAGAGAGGCAGCTGTACTTTCTCTTAACGGTCACCAACCACGTGCACAAGAGTCTCAGCTCACTGTATGTGCCTGTTCTCCACAGTGACACAGCAAGGTCATGCTAAAGGCACTACCTCTATCTGAATATAGAAACAGAAAAATAAGTGCAGAGATGGGTGGATGCAATAATACAACATGTCTGCTAAGCTGTGAACAAAGTTTCTTAAAGAGAAAATGGCCAGCTCTGATTCTTTACAGCAAAATAACAAAGATTAAAATGTCTGCAAAGTAAATGCAACCAGTTCTTTGTTGTCCAAAACAACCAGTGAAGTTTCACATGTCTATATATAAAGATGATAATGGTCAAATTAGTAATAGATTAGAACAAAATGTCTTTTTTGGTATTATTTGTCTTATAAAACGATCATTCTGATGTAATTTTTGTACAATGCAGCACTTCAAGTTAATACTTTATAATCTAATTATTTTGAAAATGTGAGGTCCAAGGTTTGTTGGATGTGTACATTTCCAAAGTAAAGGTATGAGCAACATAAAAGCAGTCCAACTCCCGAAACAACAAAGGGTAATAGGTTAAAAAAACGTAAATAAATACAAATCACTGCATAAATACAAACCCATTACCATGTTACTTATGAACACATAGACTGAGTAAAGGTAACTATTAACTTTATTAACAATTAAGTAGTCACCTCTGATTGGGGGACATGATGTCCTTTCATAGGAAAAGCACTGAATGCATGCAAATATGCAAAAAATCAAATACATGCAGCATTGGACATTTGTACTGTGCAATAATCACAACTTCACCCACAGACTAAGGCTGTCTGAGGAGTGAGTTTATCTATGACAGACTGTGTGCTGATGATGGTGTCTGTCTCTGAAAGGTGTGTATACATCACTTTTTACCCATTATGCCAAAGCAGACAAATGTGTCTCATATCCAGACAAGTTGAAGTCACTGTGCTGGTAAGGAAGCATGTTGTTAGCAATAGAGATGTTGGGCTTTTGTGTAGTTACTGGTGTTTGAAGAAGGTGACGAAACAGCTGTTAGGATTTAGGAAGTATGAGGTATGAGGTCATTGACAAGGGTGGAGATGGTTTAAGCTCATTACTGCTGTACACTCGGCTCAAATATCATATTCAAATGAGAAAAAACGCTAATGGCACATCATAACCTTTAAAACACTTTCACTCCACTTATTCACCGTCATGTCTTACATAATTATATAAAACTCTCAAAACCAAGATGTCTTACAGGAAATAACACAACAGCTAATACTGCTAATAATAAACTTCACTACATCCATCAGTTTGCCTACATGAACAAGATAGTTAAAAAAGAAGTTAAATACTGCCATCACTGTATAAAGGACTGTAACTTTTGAAAAAGACTCACACCTGAGACTGTACTGAATATATGAAACAAGAAAAAATACAAAAAAAACCCCAACATTTTAACCAAAAAGTTGGGATTTGTTTTTATTATATAAATAAAATTGTAATTTGTTAACTTAAATTTAACTGATAAAAGATCAAAGAATTAAAGGATTTTAAAACAAAAATAAATTTTGTAAACATAAATAAACAATTAGACATCTGCAAAAAAATCTGGGACAAAGCTAAATAATAGAGAAAAATGACAGAATACTCAAGTTACAGTGCTTTGAGTCACAATACTAAACTTGCAATAAGCAAGTAAACTGGTAACGTGCGGGAATGAGAGATCGGATATACAGGGAGTATCCACCAAAAGGCTTAGTCTATGCAAGTTCAAGAGAGTTAGAAAATGACATGTTTTTATTTTACAAAAAACGAAATGGAGGGGTTATCATCTTTGCTAACTTGAGCTTTTACGAAGGTTTTCTAATGGAATTTAGCAACTACATTAGGCTATAAAGTGTGGCTACATGACTGTGTTCGGGTCGAGAGGTTTTCTCTTATTTAAGTACTTTTCTAAGAAATTATTGCCTATGGCGCCTATGAAGCACACAGATTTGGAAGCTATTAAATTAAAATAATAGTGTGTTCTTTGGGAAACCTAATAACATATATCAAACAAAGAAACAAATAAGAGTGATTCTTTCCCTAATATTGAGAATTCAAGAACAATTTTCATTAAAATTCCCACTCAGTTCCTGGCAGACTCTGCAATTGTGTATCACAAAAATTACACTTGTGGGCATCTTGAAGACAGTGACATTACAATACCAAAAATACTGTGACTACAACCTTCAAAATATTTTCCTAAGAAAAATAAATAATTGTCATTTATTTTCATATTTTGATTTATTTAGTTTTTAGAGCTGACAACCAGTGCCTCACTTTAGCTGAGACAAAAGGCATTTTCCTCACAAGCCTTATTCTTTAAAAATCCTTTCTAGGGCCAGTAAGGTCCTTGTGTGACCTTTACCCAGTACTGGCTCTCCCCCGCCCCTTCACTCTGTTCAGTAAAAAAGATAAAGGGTGTTTGGGCGATTATGTGTAGCTTTGTGGGGACTTGCCTGGGCTGGTGTGTGTGCAGGTCAGCGGGGCAGGGGTGGGCTGAGGAGGACAGGGACTTGTGATGGCGGGAGCGTGAAGAGGAGGATGAGGAGAGCACAGCGGCGGCTGAGGCTGTGGAAGCGCGGGACCCAGGGGTGTTCAGGCTGAGACAGCAGTGTCACCACACAAACACACATCGTCACACAGACATGGGAGTGTATGTGTGCGGAGGGAGGGAAGAGCATTTCATTAGGAGCCATATTTATCAAACAATGGATAGGGAGAGTTGGGGGGGGGGGTAGGTAAAGGGAGAGGAGAGAGATACAGAGAGCACGCAGAGGACACAAAGATACAGAAAGCACAAAGAAAAACAATGAGCATGGGCATTGAGTATACACAGAGAGAGACAGCACAGAGTGGCACGAGAAAGAGAGAGAGGGAGAGAGGTCAAACAAAGTGCTGATTTCAAGAACAAGCACTAAGGAGAAGAAAACACACACAGATTAGTGGAGCTTGTGGTGGAGAAATAACATACTATCACCTTTCTGTGCAGCAAAGAGAGAGAATAAGCCTATTACAGGTCGACTACAGAAATTTAACAACAGAGTTAATGGTGCCTTTTTTCCATCACAAGCCAAGCTAATCCTTCTAACACACACACACACACACGAAAGAGAGAGGAAACAAAGAAAGAATGTGCCCATGCATATGAACATGGAGGGAGGGAGAGAGAGAGAGAGAGAGAGAGAGAGAGAGAGAGAGAGAGAGAGAGAGAGAGAGAGAGAGAGAGA
>JBBIGC010000013.1:11153926-11191269 GCA_037576955.1 Lepidarchus adonis | reverse complement strand
CTTTTTAATGAACAGCCTGGTTTTGGTTTCTTACTTGGTCCAGCTCCTCCACTCGTTTTTACTCCCTTTCTTTAGAATTAATTAAACTGTTAGCCGCTAACTAGGTGACTCTGCGGAGTTTTGTACTAGCGCGCGCGGTTGACCGAGCATGCGCGGTGATGTTGTTACAACTGATGACGCTTCATTGGCTGGTCTATGTCAATCAGCTCCAAACGCCACAGTGAGGATGGATGATTGGCTCCTTCTGAACTGCAGTGTTTTCTGTGGCTCATGGATCACTCGTTTTTACCCTGTGTTGTCTCACGTGCACGGTAGTTTTTATTGAATGGTAGGGTTCCGCGATCGACTACCGATGTCTTTGCGATCCACCGGTAGCTCGCGATCGACGTATTGAGCACCCCTGGCCTAGAGGGTGCATCTACAACTACAGGAGAATAAAACATCTCAAAATACAGGGGGTCCTCGAGTTACATCGCACTCAACATATGACGATTCGGGGTTACGTCCCTAGCTCCTTAAAATAAAAAATTACAGTTTATAAAAACAATTTTTACACAGACAGCATTAAAATTCTAGCATTGAAATTCTAGACCCTTTAGTTACTTGCCCAGCATATGTGCCTGTTCACTTTTCTTTCTTTCTTTCTTTCTTTCTTTCTTTCTTTCTTTCTTTCTTTCTTTCTTTCTTTCTTTCTTTCTACAATAAAATGCCACCTTCTAACCTTAAATTTAATTTAATATTTTCCTCGTTTTGTTCATCAGGTATTTGTATAAGCAGCTACTGTTGTTCTGCAGCTCTGAGTCAGAGCTTAGAGAAAGCTCTATATTCCAGACCTCTACTACAGATCAGCTGCTTCAGGTTAAACCACAAATCTACCTGCACCTCTACATCAGCAAGACCCCAAAAGGAGCAGCACAGTGCATACTCATGTGAGTGTAAGGATAATCTTCATCTTTGTTTTTCAGAACCATGGAGCACTTTTCACAGAGGTAACAACCTGCTTTCCTGGCAGATGATGAAATTTAACAGTTATTAAAGTTAAGTGTTGTGATATTTCTTAAATTGTAACTGATCGTGGCAACTTAAGAGGAAAACTGAAGTAATATTAATTATAATCTTCTGATGAAGATCAAACTAAAAAAAGAAGGTCCTGATAAAAAAATAATGTTTCTTTTAATTGCACAATAAACTGAGTTCAACCAATTTGGAAGCATTATAAAAGCAGTGAGTGAAATGAGCTTACTTTCTTGTTATCTCTTGGATCAGTGGTTTAGTTTAGAGCAATTATCATTATATTGTTTGGCTCATTTTATTTTAGAACTTACTTAACTATAAACATTGACTCCTTGAGGTGTTGCATGTAATGATTGTACCAAAATTGCAAATTTCCCACTTATGGGACAAATAAAGGTTCATCTTATCTTAAAATGAGAGAGCGCAATTAACAAGGAAGTTGAATCAGGTGTATTCATGCAGTGATGATTCCACTATTATAAATGAATTAATTGCACCTTCAATATTATGGGGTCTTCTTGTCTATCTTAAAGGCTGAACCTCTTAAAGTCTTAAAAGTCATTGCCTGAATTTTACAGTTGCACTTGGTGAGCGACGAAATGGTTTATTTTCACAGGAAGTCCCAGAGCAGTGGTTATCCATCGCTGAAGCTGCAGTGTCATGCCAAAGGTGCTCTGATCCCTGCTGCCTTCCTGTCTCCTAGTGTGTGGGGTGCCCGCATCTGCTGCATGTCGGACAGTGCAAAACTCACCCGCTGGACTACCACTGGTGTACAAGGGGCGCTGTTGAGTCACTTTATTAAGCCATTGTACATTACCAGTGCAATACTTGGTGAGATCCCAAAATATGTTAAGGCTTATAAAATGAAACATAACTTTTATCCTAAAACACAATTGAAACAAGCTCTATGCTCAATTTTGGGTGACCCCATATTTATGTTTGTCACTCAGTGGTTTTCTTCTTTGTTGCCCAGGCGATTCTGGTCATCAGGTAGAAAATGTTTCCAACAGCATTAATAAGCGCTTGGGAACTTGGGCGGAAGATATCCTGGCCCCACCTTACCAGCAAACCACTATCTTCTTCCAGAATGGAGAGAGTGTGGGGCCCATTATGAGCTCAGATCAGTGCAAAGACCTCAGTGTCAACTGGTGTCTGGGAGACTCCAGCATTGAGATTCTGGACAGCACTACTGGCTATACCATCAGCTGGTAGGAACAATATGAACAAGTTCCTTGAGCTTCAGCAATAGAACCTGAAAGAGATTGTGTTATCACTTTAATGAGTTGACTTAAGAGCAACAGCAGATATATTATTTGACCTAATGTCACATTGTTGAGGGTTAGTGCGGATACATGATTTTGCTTTAATTTTATACTGATGGTTGTAGTCTATAGTCAGAAATATGGTAAAATCTTTGTATTTGTTTAAGTTTGTATGTCTTTTATGTTGAGTATGGCTTTTGCACTTGTAAACAGCAGCAGCTTAAAGTGAGGATTGTTTTTATATATTATATTTGGTGTTCAGTAAAATGCAGTTTTTTGCAATTTACCCAGTGGGATGGTATGGTCATAATACAGTATGTGCTACAATCTAATTTACTCTAATCTAGGGTGTAATTGGAGTACAAAACTAATTTTTCCCTGCTGTTACCTAGTGCCTTTCCTCATATCCATCAAGTTTAATCATACCATTCAAGATGACTTTCCTCAAACATCTTCTGTTTGATTATGCCATTATTCAATTTTTAATCCTTTATTGTCCTGCTTGGGGAAATTTACTCTCTGCATTTTACCCATTCAAAGCAGTGAACACATGCCCGAAGCAGTGGACGGTTGTTTTCCTTCCTCAGGGGCAGGCTGGTTCTTGGAATCACACTCGCAACACTTCAGTAACTCCTTTCTCTAAATGCTAGGTCACTGCTGACCATAGAACCAGAGAAATGAGTGACATAAGCAGTAAAGCCATGCTTCAGAAGTGCGCTAATTGACCCGAATTGTCTGTTTATTTCATAAGACGCATATTTCAAAATGATGGCCTGTTTGAGGATCATTGTCAGGAAAAAAAAGAAGCATGATTAGATAGTGTTTTTGTTGATAAACCAAAGACTCCTGCTATATGCTTAGTAGTTTCATCGTAACCAATTTAAGTGCACCTGCCTTTTAACTGTTGTTCTTTTGACAGTTCTCCATTTGTGAGTGGACCTGGCTTCTCCAGTAGATTATGCAAACGAGCCCAGTACTCCAGCTTCAGAAAAGTTGCCATACTCTCTGGTCAACAGGACCTTCTGTCGTTTGCAACCTACCACAAAGCCAAGGTAAGTCCTTGGGTGGGTATTCTGCACATGGGTTTACATTTCTCTAACAGGTTGTGATTTTTCTATTGAAGTGGTTTTCTTTGCTGGTCATGGAGTAGCACTGCCCTGCATGTTGTAATCATTTCACTTGTTGAGAGGACTTGTTAAATACTGCATTAGTTAGATCAGGTGTGTGGGTGTGGTAGGGTCTTGTTTTCCAGCTGTAGTCATAGGAACCCATTTTTCTGCACAAACACACCTAAACTATCATTATTCTCAATCCCTTCATGATGTAAGTAAATGGTGCATGGTACTGGAGCCTCTGAACTGTGGTTGTGAACTCTGATAAAGTGATCATTATATCAGTATTTCTACAGTTGTCTGTGTATATAGACATGTTTTCACTTTTATGTTCTCTTTAAGATGGCTGCCCTCCCGTATCAAACTGTCAAGACTGTGGTGAACCAGCAGTTCCTGACTAATAATGCCGGACCATGGAATTCCAAAAACATAGTTGACAGGTTCAGTAGTTGACTGTTTAGTGTCTTTCACTTCAATCTACTTCGGTAGATTGCCAAACATGCTGGAGGTTCCAAGTTGGTGAACATGTTTTGTTTCCTATTATAAAGCAGCTGGTTCTTATTGTTTAGTTCTCTGTGTAGAAGAAAAGTTTTGGTTAAACAACTGATTAAACAGTGTGATCTCTGTTGTCTGGGTTGCTGTATACTATGTTCAAGTTTATATGTTTTGAGCCATTGTTTGGATATTATATTGTTGTTGTATTCTTTTAAAACATTTGTCCTAAAACAATATATGGGATACAAGTATATTCTTGTCAGTGTGTTTTATTACATGCCAAGCTGTCTAAAGCAGGGGTGACGAACTTGATTCCTGGAGGTTCCAGGAATCCAGTTCCACTGAGCAGTTAATTGTCAGGTATAGTGAGTGAGTTAGAGCAAGATACAAACTATTGCTAGACTTTTGCTGTCCAGGACCTCTGAACTAACCACATCTGAAGGCTAAAAACATTTGAAAAAGATCAATGTTTTACACAGTATTGTGTAACTGTTTTAGGCAGGTGTGGAAAAAAATACTTTTAAACTAAGAATGGTTTCAAAAATTAAGTGTTAATAGATGCAGTGAATGAACAGAAGCGACCACCCTTTGCCTTCAAAACACCATCACTTCATCTAAGAATGCTTCTACACTGTTATTGAAGGAACTCTGCTGGTAGTTTGTTCCAAACATCTTGGAGAACTAACCCCAGATCATCTTCAGTTGTAGTCTTCCTCAAATACTACTGTTTCTTCCTAAAATCCCAGACCGATCTCAAAGGGGGCTATACCTTGTTCTTGTACATGCCGAAGATCTTTTTCAGTGAAGTTGCCTGTATGTTTAGGGTTGTTGTCCTGCTGCAGAATAAATTTGGGGCTAATCATACACCTACCTACTGGTATTACATGATAGATAAGTATCTGCCTGTATTTCCCACTATTCTTGACCAAATCGTTAACTACATTTCCAGAAATGCAGGCCTAAACTTGCAAGGAACCTCCACCATACTTCACTGTTGCCTGCAGACACTCATTGTACTACTGTCCAGGCCTTCGGTGAACATGTTGCCTTCTGCTACAACCAAAGATTTTAATTACGACACATAAGGCCAGAGTGCCTGCTGCTATTTTTTTGCACGCCAGTTCCTATGTGTTCGTGCTTTGTTAGACACTTGTATCCATGTCAGAGGTATTGCTTTTTGGCTGTAAGTCTTCTATGAAGACCACTTCTTGCCAGATGTCTCCAGACAGTAGATCTTCACTGCTGCAGCAAGTTAAATTGGTTTTTAAATTACAAATGATGCTAAAACTGACAATTTCATTATTTAATGTCTAGTAAACACCATTTTCATATGGTCTCTTAAAAATGGACATGTTGTAAATGAAAAAGTGGCTGAAGCTGTACCAAATCCTAGGGATACACCCATGATCATGGGCCTTACATGCTGTATTAATGCGCCGTGGTAGCCAAATGAATTTCGGCATTTGCGTTGCCTGGTGAAATGTAAATTCACCAGGCTGAAACCTTTAAAGCCCCGACATCCTATAGTTCGCGAGCTAGGTAGAAAACAGGAGGACTTTTATGCCTAAAATGCCTCAGTTCGGACCTTCTCGTGTTCACTGCTGAATCATTTTTAAACTTAATGAATGTAGGCAACAAAACTGAAGCCACTGCAGCTAAGTAAACGACCACATAAGTCCGTCGTTATGCGAGGCCAGCTAGCAGGTAAAGTATCGTCGGCCTTCTCTGTCGAGGGAAGACGTTGGGCGAGAAGATTCTTCTGAACCTGAACTTGAAACCGTTTTTATAGACACAGCACGACACTGACGCCGTAAAATGTCTTTATAGTTAATCAGTTTATATTGTTTTTTCATTTCCTTGCTACAGTGGCCTGCTTTTTCAAATAAACACATTCTGCTAACACGTTAGCCAGCTGCTAACGTAGATAGAAAGATGCAAGAGGCCACAGTGAGGAGCGTAACCCACCAGCAGGCTAGTCGACTGCTTCATAACAAATTTGTAGTTGTACTTGGAGATTCAAGTGAGTATAAGTAATACAATTAAATATAACATAATTAAGAAATTGCTAATTGGAAAGATTAGCAATCTTTTATTTATTTTAACCCCCTAGTTCAGCGGTCCGTGTACAAAGACTTGGTGTTGCTTTTGCAGAGAGACTCTTATCTTTCGTTGTCCCAGCTAAAAAGCAAGGTATGCCTTTCCAGCTTTTGGAAGTTCACTCTTTTAGTCGTTTTTGTAAGTCTGCATACACACAATAGTTTATGGCACATCTATCATTTGGCAATCTGGTGGGGTTGACTTTGGGAATTGCTGGACCCATTTTTTTAGTTTCCCCACAGTTAGCTATAACTATTATTTTTAGATGCATTTTGCAGACACTTTATTTAGATTATACCATAATCTACACCAAAAGCCTTTATTTTTCTAACCGATGCCATTGGTATTATAATGCTAGATTCCTTTGCTGTTCAGACTCGCATCACATGATCAAATTAACATGCACTTAATTTAACAAATTACAAAGTACAGAGTTATCATCATCAGAGGGAATTTCACAATGCATGGTCCTGTGTAAGCCCAGCTTTGAGTAAGGGTTGTCCAATTAGTGTTCCCCGCCTCTGTAATGGACAGTTTAACTTTTTTGCTTATCCACAAAATTAAGATGTGACTTTAGGAAATTGCAATGTGGTGCTGCAATATTATTTTATTTTATTGTGTCTCTGGTCAGGGAGAGCTGTCTTTTGAGCAAGATTGCCTAGTAGAGGGAGGAAGACTAGGTCACTTGAACAATGGAACAGAGTACAGAGAAGTGCGCCAGTACCGCACAGACCATCACCTGGTCCGGTTCTACTTTATCACACGGGTCTTCTCTCGCTACATGGAGAGCATCCTTGCTGACTTCAAAAACGAGATGAAACCAGATGTGGTCATAGTCAACTCTTGTGTTTGGGATGTGTCAAGGTAACTACATAATCTTGCCAATCGAACAGTAGACAGTGTTCCTATACAAATAGTAAAATGCTTTTTACTTGTCCTACCTTTTGATGTGGGGCACAGGCATTAAAGTATTATCATCACTGTAGTGTTTTCTATATCAAACGTTTCTCTTTGTTGGTTGCTCAGATACAGTCGAAAGTGGGTCTCTGAGTACAAGGACAACCTGCACAAGTTTTTTGCACAGCTGAACGCCATTTTGCCAGTGAAAAGCCTAGTGGTGTGGAACATGACTATGCCTCTGGGCAAGAAGATCTTAGGAGGCTTTCTTGTGCCAGAGGTGGGTCACATTTGCTTAACATTTTAAAAGTCTTTTCTTTGTGGTTGCTAATTTCTACCCTGAATCATTTTCATTGATTCTCATGGATCACTTTGTACCAAGCTATATCACCATGGCCACTTAGACTTTCCCCAGGGCAGTTTAAATTTGTTCTGTGATAAACACCTCTTGAATAAATCAGAATGAGCTTCTAATCATTCAACTGAGGTGGACTCGTGTTCTGTCTTATGTTTGTGGTGTCAGATAAATATTGCTATTTTTGTAGGAAACAAGTCATTCTACACAAACATTGCAAATAGAAATAACTTCTTGCTTTTTTTTGGTCTTTATTTTTTTTAAGCAAAATGTTTAATATCTGCAAACATTGAGCGAGGAATTCACCTAACTCCAGCTCTTCAGGACTGGATTTCCGCCTATAGTAATTTTTTTTGGTAAATGTAAGTTTTGCAGTGTATGCTAACTAATACCACCATTCTGTTGCCAATCTGACTTTTCACAACAGAACAGAGATTATGGAAAATGGTAGCCTCTTGTTCAGTCCAGTGGCAATTTGTAAGTCAATAAGAAAATAATAAAGTTGAATTCTCTCTTCTGTCAATTCAGATTGAGTGCGTGGGCCCAAAGCTACGTTTTGATGTGATCGAGGCGAACTTCTATGGTGCCATGCTGGCAAATGCTTATGGACTGGATGTTCTAGACCTGCACTTCCTGTTCAGGTTCAGCCTCCACCACCGCATGAAAGATGGTGTTCACTGGAATGCTGTGGCACATCGTCAAATCACATGCTTGCTGCTGGCACATGCTGCTCAAGCCTGGGGTGTAGAGCTGCCCAGCCATGCCACAGGTGAGTAAAATAAAACTGGAATGAGACCTTGTGCCTCTTGTATAACTTTCCTACTTCCTACAGGTTTACATTCGTGAACTTTGCATGTAAAAAATTGTGATACATTTATTAGTATTAGGTGACTAAAGTTTTTGTTTTCGTAGTCCGTTAGGATATCCGTTTTATTTGTTTATTTGTTAATTGTTAACATATGCAGCTGCAGCACATTCCTGTGCATAACATACAATGGGGCAAAAAAGTATTTGGCAGCCACCAATTCTGCAAGTTGTCCCACATAAAAAGATGACAGTCTGTAATGTTCATCATAGATTCACTTCAACTGTGAGAGACAGAATGTAAGAAAAAATCCAGGAAATCACATTGTATGATTTTTAAAGAATTTATTTGCATAATAGTGCAGAAAATAAGTATTTAGCACCTATACAAACAAGCAATAATTCTGGCCCTCACAGACCTGTTACACCTGCACAAGACTGGGATGAGCCAATCTACAATAGGCAGCAGCTTGGTGAGAAGAGATCAACTGTTGGAGCAATTATTAGAAGATCGAATAAAGACAAGATCATTGACAGTCTCCCTCGATCTGGGCCTCCATGTAAGATCTCACCTCGTGGTGTAAAAATGATCTTGATGTGGTCAGATGAGACCAAAATGGAACTCTTTGGTATAAACGGCACTTGCCGTGTTGGAGAGGGGAAAATGCTGAGTAGCATCCCAAGAACACTATACCCACTGTGAAGCATGGGGGTGGAAACATTATGCTTTGGGGCTGCTTTTCTGCAAAGGGGACAGGGCGACTGATCCGTATAAACGGAAGGATGAATGGGGCCATGAATTGTGGGATTTCGGGCAAAAACCTCCTTCCATTAGTGAGGGCATGAAGATGAAACGTGGCTGGATTTTCTGGCATGACAATGATCCCAAACACACCACCCAGGCAACAAGGGAGTGAGTAAATAATGAGCATTTCAAGGTTTTAGAGTGGCCTAGCCAGTCTCCAGACCTCAGTCCAATACAGAAACTGTGGAGGGAGTTGAAAGTCCATGTTGACCAGCCTTTTGACCAACCTAGGTTACATCACAAAGTGTTGAAGTGAACTTTTGTTATTGGCCAAATAATTATTTTAAAAATCTTTAAAAATCATACCCTTTCCCTGATTTCTTTTACAGTTGAAGTATACCTATGATGAACATTACAGACCTCTCTCATCTTTATAAGTGGAACAACTTGCAGAATCGGTGGTTGCCAAATACTTTTTTTGCCCCACTGTATTGTTCCAGTCTGGCAGTTTATCTCATCATACGGCACAGTAAGCACAAATAAGTAGTTTGCACAAGGTTGCTTCTGTGTGCAATTTTCACTGGTAATCTCATCTTGCAGACCAGAGTAAGATGTGGTTGCTGGATTATACCCAGGCTTCATATGAAAATGACTACAGAAGGTCATACTCCTGGCCAGATTCTGGCTATTACAGAGGTAAAAAGTTCACAGCATGGTGGTGTTTCTAGGGTCACAGAACTGGTAAATCTGGGGTCACAAAACATGTAAGGCCCTCTGGCACATTGTAACTCCTCACTCTAGGCTGTATCTTTCAGTCTCCAAAAGCAAAAGCTTCATTATCTCAAAAGATCATTTTGTTCCTGCCCTTCAGGGATGAAACGGAGAGCATCATCCGATTTACTCACGTCACGAAACGGGCTGTTCATAAGCATGTTCTTTTGTTCAATGAAAAGATTTTTGCTAAAACTTGAATTTTAGATTATATGTATATTAATGAGGAAAAAATGAACTTGAATAATTTTGCAAATGGCTGCAATATGACAGAGTGAAAAATATAAGGGGGTCTGAATAATTTCCGTACCCACCCTACTGTATATCAAGTTTTAGCAAAGCCTACAGAGCACCAAAGGGATATCTGAAAATAGCACTATCACCCTATTTTGGGCTGCAGGTTCACCGTATGTATAAGAACAGTATACATGATCTGTTGTCTGTCAGTATATATTTTTTTTCCCTTTTATATTTTTTTTCTATAATGACGAACCTTTTTCCAAAATGATGGCACTGGAGAGATCTCGCTGGTTTGTAGAAATCGAGATATGAAAAAAATGGTCTTAGCAGAGAAAATTATTGAACAATGTTTGCAATTTCTCTAAACAGGACAATATAATGACAGGGGGTATAGTAACTTTTACATGGAGTCCAGCGCCCTCAGCTGTTCAGGTAACAATTATATAACCTGAAACAATGTATTTTGTGAAAATGACAAGTATTTCTAAAATCTTTATGAAAAAATGTACAAAACCTCCATTTGAATAGTCTTTGGGTGATAAATGTAATACAGTTACTGTGTAGAAAAATTGATGAATTTTATTTTCAGGACCAGTCTGGCAGCAAGGACAGCCATATGAAGGATATGGGCCTAATTTCTATGAAGATGGATTATCTACACTTCCTCAGTTTGGTGCTAGTTATTTCAGCTTTGCAAATGACGAGAAAAACAACACTGCCAAAAAAGGTAAAGGACAGCTTTATAGACTTTGCCATCACTAAATTTGTTTGACATCTTAAGCCTTCTTCACACTACACGATTTTAGCCAAGATTGCTGAGATCTCTAATGTTTACACTAGGCGACTTGTGTTCCTGTGATCGTGAGTCTTGCACACAAACATATGACTGATCTGTGACCTGGGAGTTCGCACTACAAGATCTCTCACTAGCGAGAACGAGTACCGGTTCGACTATGAAATCCTCATATTGCCAGTTATTTCACCATGAACCAGACAGGCCCTGAGTTTACTCTGACCAACATAGCTTTGCGGCTGTGACACCCACCCTTTCCAAACTCTGTGACTAGGTATAGCTCACGTCCCACTTTTGTAGGAGCCCTCATGTAGTGGTATCTCCAGGAAACTGAAGCTAATTTGAAATTCTAAACTAAACCTGAATACAGCTGTGCAGCCCCTCCACTATCACCACATATACTGTATATCTGCATGTGGATTGCAGTGGAAGGTGAGCTCTACATTCGCTCAACCTAATGCAACTGTAGTCACTGTTTCATTCCTGCAGGACACAAGCATCCATGTATTTTAATGTGGATGTTCTTTGTAACAAGGAGTTTAGAATAGATGCTTATAGTCTCACACACAGTACAATACAAGATTTTCACTTTTTAATTAATGTCTTTAGTTTCCTTTCCAGACCACCTCTTCCACAGAGATATCTGGTAATCAGAAAAAAATACTTCAGATATGAGAATACTTGAATTTTGGGGTTGCAACGACTCCGATAGCTTGTAAAATCCCACCTAACCTTTATGACTGCGCAGGTAGTTTAACAGTACTGTCAAAGTGAATTCAATTGAATCTGCTTGTTCTGAATAATAGAACCTATTTGAATACACCCACAATTTTTTCCATAAATCTCTACTGGGTAAAACAACGTCTCTCGATTTTCCCAAATGTGAAAAGATGAAAACTTCTGCATCCACTTTGCAAGAATTAAATGCAAAAAAACAAACTATAGATACAGACCGACAGACAGACATTACCTGACAGTGCTGGATGTCATCTGGCAGTGCATGGAACACTGAATTCGGTCCTCCTTTAGCCCCAAAAAGATTCAGCTCCTCCAGAGCCTCCAGTGCTGCCTAGACACCAAGACTTAATTCAGATTTAGACCTGTACCAATATCACCAGCCCTGACTTTAATTTCATTTGGCACAACACTATACCGACGTGAATCACTCCATGAAAGCCGTATCCCCCTCTGATTGGCTGTTCTTGGTCAGTTGCGTGCTTTTTCTCCAGATATCTAGTATGCCAGTTGGTCAGTCTGTCATCAACAATGTTGCAATTGCCTTTTATCATGTCTGAGGGTAGTTTACGCATAAGTCATCTTTGCAGATTAACTACTGAGTCATCTGCAATCCAAAGCTTTGTCTGTAACCTCTTAAATGCCTCAGTAACCAGGAATTCGTAGCTAGTTGTGAACAAGGCTTTACCTGATTTCACTGTAACACATTCATTGTAACATTCAGTTTGTAATGTTAAGACCTTTTCTCTGTTTGTGATTCAAGGAAGCAACACTTTACCCCCATCTAATGTCAGACCAGTGCCTGCTCCCTCCTGCTCAACAAACAACTTTGTGATGAAGAAAAGGCACAGAAAGCGGCAGTATAACCCATACACTTGTCAGAAACCAAACTATTCGAGGAAATACTAAAAACAGACCTCTAATTTCAGTAGGGGGTCGAACATAGTTGATTTGATGTTGCACTAAACTCTCAGCATTTTACTGTTTGTAAATATTCTTAGTGTGCAACAGTACATGCAAATCTTATACTGTTGGAAGTAATGTTTTTTTGTTTCATTATGTGGGCCATTACGGTATCCCATAAAAGTATGTATTTTTTAAAGTTTTGTTATCTTGTTGGCATTGAAGTTCTTAATCATTCCAGGCTTTTACTGGTGTTGTTTTATGTGGACACAATAGTTCATTTGTATTGTCTGCAATTCCTTGATGTTCCTTGGTTTTGTTTTTTTGTTTTTTTACATGCCATGCAACTCGATATCAACAGCCTGCCTTTTGTGAATACAATATTGGATATTTTTGGTGTCTGCTACAGTATTGTATTGGGTTAGTTTGACTTTCACCTCAAGGCTTCTTTTGGTGTTGTTTTAATAATGGCACTTATACAGTTACAATAAAGTCGTTATTTGTACAATTATAGCCGTTCATAATTTAGACTTTAAAAATGTTTTAGATGTGGTTAAATATCGGATTCCTCAGACACACCATTGATTCTTACTTGAAGAATAACCTAAAATGACCAAAGAGTCCAAATCTGCAGAGATATTTAATGAAAAACCAAAATGCATACAAAACATTCATTGTCAACAATGTTCTATATGATGAGATATCTGATAGCAGAAATATGTGACCCCCCTCATCTGTCCAACTTCCTGTACCCCAACTTCAGCTGCCAGCTCCAAGCCTTGAATCTCCTTCTCCAGCCAAAGCAACCTGGCATCTGGGTCTTCATCAGAGAACTGCAGCATGTACCCTGAAGGCCTCAGCACCTTCAGACACTGCCTTATAATCTTACCAGCTTTTGCTTGTCCTTCCTTAGACCTTATCAATGCATCTGTCGTCCCCTTATCCAATATTAAGGCCAGACTCACAGGCCCAAAGTGTTCTCCTAGAAATGTGCAGTCCATTTCTTTGAAGAACAGGGTGGAAGAAGGGTTACAGGGTTGAATTGGCATATTTTCTATCTGTTTCTGCATCAGCTGCACCGCCACTGGAGATATGTCAGCACATGTGACCCTTACAGCACATTTTGAGTGTCTGTAGATGGAAGGACCCAGTGCAGAGGTCCCACAGCCAATATCCAGAACATGTAGTGGTGCATCAGTACTGGAGGTCATCTTCAGGAGAGGCAAGATGCCGTCTTTGATTGCATGGAAGCCAAAGAACCATTCAAAGTTCTTGAACGCGCCCTTGTTATTTTCAGTGTAAAATCGGTCCCATGTTGCCTTCTTGTCCATGTTCTCAATAAGATCATCTGTGGATAGAAAAAATGCATTTGGTACATAGGTATGTGTAATGGGTGCAATCTTGCATGTGTCCGCAAAATGCAACCCTGTTTCTTCTTTAAAGTGACCCTTTTGTAGGTGTGGTGGACAGAGAGAGAGAGACATCTTTAGTTCAAGAATTGGAAAGAGGAGGTGACATCAGGGGGCTATATACAGCAAGCAGCAAGGGATCATGGGAAAAGAAACCCCACCAACCCAGTAATAACAAAAAACAACAGAATTTTGGGTAATTATATAGAAGACTATTTCATGTTGGTTACACATGCTTCTTACAACTGCAGTTTCATGGTTCCATTGTATTATTGCAATTGTCAGATCAGTTTGAGCATAGATGCAGTTTCTCACTAACTGTACTCCACCATACTGTACATCAGATGTCAAAAATTTCATCTATGCAATGAATGCAAATCCAACAGGAATTACAGTATTTCAAAATTATCTGTTTACATGATGTACCTATTATAAACTAGTACTCTAGGAATATTACAAGACATGAATGCATACGTAACACACAGCACTCTTAGTTCCAATAGGGCTTGGTGATACAAAATGTGTGTGTGTGTATATATATATACATACACACACAGTCCCAATTAAAAATTTAAGACCATTTGACAAATGGCAAAAAATCACATGTTGCATGGTTGGATCTAAACAAGGTTTCAAGTAGAGCTTCAACATGCTACTAGAAGAAATGGGATTGAGAATAAACATTTTTCGAGCATGCAGTTTATTAACAACGCTAAACTGAAACAAGCTGTTTTACAGCTGATCATATATTTAGGTCCTCATGCCTTTAAAAGGCCAAATCTGTGCAAAAATGTAGATTCATAGCCATTTTGTGTCAGGTAGTCACTCTGTCATGATGTTCTGATGGCAAAGGCAGTTATTGCCTGGTCGGGTTATTGCACTACATAAGCAGGTTTCTCACCTCCATCGCTGCTGAGGTGAGACGCAGTAAGACAGTAATTTGGGATTTCTTAAATGATCCTGAGGGTTATGGAACAAAATTCAAGTGGAAACCCAAAACAATTTCACCGGCACTGATTTGGAGGATCCATTTGACTGTCCATCAAGACACTGGATGATCTTCAACCCAAATTAAAGGTGTTACTGGTGCCGACTGCAGCCCTATAACCATCAGACGCATCTGAGACTGAAGGGCTTCAAAAACAAAAAATGTCTTCAAAGGCCTCGTCTCCATGAACACCACAGAACTGACTGACTGGACTTTGTAAGAGAGAACCAAACATGGGACATTAAAAGGTGGAAGAAAGTTTTATTCTCTGATGAAAAATTTTTTAACCTTGATGGTCCTGATGGTTTCCAAAGTTACTGGCATAACTAGCAGATCCCACCGGAGATGTTTTCTACTCAGAGGAGGGGGTGGCATAATAGTCTGTGATGCTTTTTCCTTCAGTGAAACAATGGAGCCTCAGGAGGTGCAGGGGCGTCAAACTGTGGCCCCTCCAAGGAGGTGGGATATAATATGCAGCAAGTGGACGGGCAGTTCTTGAAGTTGAGGTGCTGAAAGCAGTATAATGAGCTAATGTAAGGGTCTGAGTGACTAAGTCAGACCATTATCTAAAGAGCAGGTCTTGAGGGTGCTTCTAGTAGTCAGTAGTTAGTACCTAAAGATTGTTTTTAGGTCATATCACGCAGTCCTATCAGCCCGTTAGTCTAATCAGCGAAACAAAGTCTTACAGTCAAGGTCAAGTCGTGAAGGAAAGACTGGACCTGGTGAGGAGAAAATATAGACAAACAGCAGCTAATGTACAGTATCTAAAACATCACTATAACATGGCTGTGGAATCAGGAAAAACGTCTTAACTAACTTGTCAGACTAGTGTGATGCCAGCGCCAGGTCGCCACGTTTGGAAAACTCATCAGACGCAACGAAATCCTGATGACTCTCTGCATTTTTGTTTGACAGAACACTCCGGGTGACCTTTTATTTTCCGCGCGTGACCGTGTGTACGCGCGCGCACGGTACTGAGGTGACCCGGATGCGGTGAAAGGTTCACAGAGGGAGGGGGAAACACAAACCCAATCCAAGATGGCGGACGAGCAGCAGGAAACATCCCAGGGAGAGATGGAGGGTGAGTGAATATAATGGTGTCTTTTAAAAGAAAGAATATGTCTTTTTTGTCGTGTCTCTGTAGTCACGTACCTCAGGACAAAGTGTTTTTAGCTTTGTAGCTTTACTACTTCGAGGCGTGTCTTTGAAAACTAAACGTGCCTGTAGTATGCTTGGGCCGTGTTGTAACATGAAGAGGAGGTGGGAAGAAAGAGGAGAGAGCGCACATAAGCGTAGTTAGATGTGAAGAGGGATTCGGCATTTTTGTGAAGCCTTTTGCCTGCTTTTTCACACCGACCCTGGCTGTTTGTGTCGGCTGTCAGGACACTGAAGCCTCAGTGTAAATAAAGCTTACACAGACAGACAGACAGACAGACAGACAGACAGACGGGAGCAGTGATGCTACCCAGCCCGGACGTTCACATTTAATTCACATTTTTGTAAAGGAATTTCCAGAAGTTATATTAAATATTCAGTCGTGTAAACTGCTTCCCCCACCTTGTCACTACAGAGATGTTAGCAGTCAGATCTGCAAGGTAGGATTTCTCCTTACTCTTCGACCCATAAGCATTGCACAAAAATAAGTCGATCTTAGCAGACAATTCTATATTAATAGAGGTGGGTGGCATTGCATGAATACCAGAACACATCCACAAATTTTCACTATGCTTATGTGGTATAATTTATTATTCTTTCCAAGGGTACATCTTGAATCTGTTGTCCCCACCTGGCTCGCCTGTTTCTTTATATCATGTTAAAATATAAAGAGAACCATTAGTGCAAATAATATTAATCTTACTGATTATTAAATATGACAGTTCTTGTTTTGAAACGCAGTCTATGCACTGGAAACACTGAGGGCAGCTGTGGTATGGACAAAAGATTGTATTGTATTTTATAAATTTACATATATTCATTTGACTGGCGCTTTTGTCCAAAGTGACTTTCAGGGACAGGAACAATCAAGCATAGATTCAGATTGTATAAATACATTGGTGGAAAGAGTTGCTTTCTGGGATTTGGCAGCACATACAGCACATGCTAAATGTTTTACAGTAATACAGTGAGAGAGCCTAGTGTTAGCTATATGAAGTGCAATGTTGTGCTTCATGTTTGCGGAACGGTGTGTTTCATAGAGAGCAATGCATTGTGGTCTATGTAGTGTCTGGTGCGGAAAAGAGGTGGAAAGAGTTGCTTTCTGGGAGATGGCAGCACTTTTGACGCAGTTGAACTAAATGCCTTACGGTAATCTGGCGAGAGAGACTGGTTTTTGCTATATGTGTGTTACTCGTTCATGCATGTTGTTGGCTGTTAATAAAGCACAGTTGCTCAATAATGTCTCTGCAGCATCATCACAAGCATGAGTTACAACTAATTGGCGAAAATCGAGTTACGTGGCATTCAGAGGAATGGAACTCCAATGTAAGTCGTGGACCCTGTATATGCCTGAGGGCCTCTGACCTTATTAGGTGTTTTCACTTGATGAAGGCTGGGGTGGTGTTACAGGCAGTTGATGAATGATTTTACTGTTTAATATTATTTTCCCTGACCGCCAGTGAAACTCAGTGTTTTTAAAGTGGTCTGAATGTTTTGAAGGAAGATTTGGAAAACAAGAATGTTGTCTAACCAGTTCAGTTTTGATTTCACTTTGACCTTATGCTTTATACTATGTTGAATAACCGTGTTACCCAGTTTATGATCTTTATAATGTTCACTGATTGTATGGTCTTTGTTTTGTAGGAGTAAACTGCCTTGCCTATGATGAAGCCATCATGGCACAGCAAGACCGAATTCAGCAGGAAGTAAGTCATGGTTTTTAAAACCTGTATTTTAAACTTGCAACTTTGGCTCAGTATTTACCCTTGCTCTATGTTTTGTGGATTATATAGGTTGTTGTGCATGCTTTTTGATGCTGAAATTGAAATTATGGTATTTTTATTACTGCCATATTGGAGTGTTTTTTGAAGAGCTAAAAGATTTACCATATTTCCCCAACGATAGGCCATGGCTTATACATTGATTTTGCAAACCTGGTATTGGGTGCGGGGCTTGCTTAAATGGGCGGCCTATCTAACAATATTATAACATATCCACAAAGTATAATTCAGTGCACAAAAAAACGACATCCCCAAATGATTAGTTGAATTTAAATGTACTGTTTACTGCAGCAATAAACGGTTCGAAATGCAAAGCAAAGATAGATCAGTGACGGGGCGCTGTTGCTTATGTTATCTTTTCCATGCTCGCCCTGCGACCATGTTTGGAGTAACTTCCCAACTTCAAATGCGAACACTTCTTCCAGCCAGCACAGAGACTCACTGAGAGGCAGAGTTCCATTTTTGACTTTATTTCTTTCTGTTTTCTCCGTAAACATCAATTGCGACCTGTGCTGCTTTGTGGTTGCTGATGTTTCAACTCTGATATTACAGACGTTGCGTGGAGTTTAAATTCTGCAGTGTAGTTCTTGCTTTGTGGCATGATATCTGTAAGTTCCAAAACTGATCAGTTTAATTGTTTATGCTCAACTACAGTATAATGTCACTACAGTTATAGAGCTGCAAAGGTCTCCATGGACCTTTTACTTTAGATGCTTTTACTTCAAATTGGTCAATTCAGTAACAGCTAATAACATGCAGCATCTTAGTTTTAAAACATAAATAAGCATTTTTTGTGACTTATAGAATGGGCCAGCCTATAATGCGGGGCGCACAATTGTTGGAGAAATATGGTAATCTATATTGATGCTAACACTTCTCTTGAACTCAGATGTTATTTATAAGCCAGTTTGCCCTCTTTGTTTCTTTTTTTGGACAGATAGCCACCAGTAACCCTTTAGTATCAGACAGACAGGAACTTTCTGTGCTACAGAGAGAGTATGCTGAGGAAGACACCATCTATCAACTTAAGATTAAGGTTAGGATATTTTTGCCATTAACTATTAAATATCTGCCTTTTAAAAAAATACAATGCTTTTCCATACAGTTTACTATGAAATCATGAAATTAAGGACTGTTGTAGTCTCTAATTTTGTTCGACTGATGTATTTCTTACAGGACCTTCACAAAAAATATTCATACATACGGAAGACACGACCTGATGGAAACTGTTTCTACAGAGCTTTTGGATTCTCACATTTGGAGTCACTACTGGACGATAGCAAAGAGTTACAAAAGTAAAGCTTGTGTTCGGTTTGTTGGATTAACCTAGTGTTCCATCTCTTAGTGTGGCATTTTTCTTGCCATTGATTTTACCAAGAATAGAGATGTGAATTGGACTGTGTAGTATGTAGACTCCTTATCAAATGTTTAGGGACATCAAACTTTTCCAAATGATATTCATATAAGTTATTTGTTGTGGGTTGGAAATAACTTTGTGAGGAAAAATGTTCAGTACGACCTTGGGAATAATGAATCTTGTGCATTTCATTTGTGTTGTGATCTCAAGCACTGAAATCTTTCCTCTGTTTGATGCACCTTTTAGCAGAAAAGATAAATATGTGCTGTTAACAATGATTCAGCAACATCACTTGGAATTTATACCAAGTCGACATTAAAAATATTTTTTTTAAAGAAGGCAAAGTGTCTGCAGACGTTTAACTTTCAAAGTGCATTTCGATGATTTGTCTGCTTATACATATTAACTAAAATTATATTGTGATTTTGATTTTATTTAAAGCTTAACTGACAGCTGTTACATAGTTTCATTATTCTATGCCAAGCTCTGCCTGCATTTGCATGGGTTTCCTCTAGGTGCTCTGATTTACTCCCTTTGTCCAAAGACTTATGGTTTAGGTTGATTGGCTATTCTAAATTGCTCATGTTCAGGTTTGTATGAAATGATTTTATATCTCTGTGTTACCCTGTGATGGATTGGCATGCTGTCCAGGATGTAGCCTCCCTTGTGCCCATAAGCAGCTGGGATCAGCCTCAGCTTCTTTGTGACCTGAATTGGATAAGTATTTTGCACAATTAATGAATGTTTTCTGTTTTCTTTTGCTAATATTACATTTATATAGGTTTAAAGCAGTGGCAGCAAAAAGCAAACTGGATCTTGTGAACCAGGGCTTCACAGAGTTCACTATTGAAGATTTTCACAACACAGTGAGTTGGGTTCCCCACCCCTTATTATTTTGAAATCTTTATGTTAAATTGATCGTATTTTTGCAAATTTTCTTCCTCTTAGTTCATGGACCTGATAGAGCTGTGTGAAAAGCAACCAGCCCTTGGGGAGCTACTAAGCTCCTTTAATGACCAGAGTGTATCAGATTACGTGGTGGTGTATCTGAGGCTGCTCACTTCAGGCTACCTGCAGAGGGAGCACACCTTCTTTCAGCACTTCATAGAGGGAGGTCGCTCCGTCAAAGAATTCTGCCAGCAGGTAAGATTATTCAAATGTCTGGTTTGCCCAAACTCTATATACTTTTTCAGAACCAAAGGAAAAATAAGGGTTAAGAACTTGGATAAAATCTGAATCTGAAATGTGTTTGTTAATTTAGACAAGCTGTACATGATATTTTTACAGTAATTCAGTTTCTCAGGCAGTTTTTTTGCACCACAGGTGGGCAATAAAGCCTGAGGAAATGAATTTTGCAAACAAAAATGTCAGAATAAAAGGCTTTTATATTTTATTAAGTTTTGAAAACGTGCATAACACATTTCAGTTTTTTATATCAGAACTTGTTTTTGTTTGTGGTTCAATCTTTTTAATGCTCAGAGCTCCATAAAAGATCCTCAGCCTGCACAGACACCCACAGTGCATTACTGGTGAACTTCTTAGCATTTTTCTTTAAAAACCTATCTAGTCATTCTATTTTTCTTTCATTTAGGCATTTTGTATGAACATTTCTTTACTGCATTTCAGTGCATTAAATCTGCATGTATCGTAGGGATGTGACAAATTATAGATATGGTGATATCATCGTCCTTGTTCACTCAATACGATAATCAATACGCTCACAGCAGCATTGATATTTAAATTAATAAACATTCGCCACCAATTTGACTTACCAGCGTCGCTACTTATTCTCTCCTCTGGGTGGCACTGCTCGACTGAGTGCAGAAGTATTGGGTGATTGCTGAAGTAGTTCCCAACAGGAGACTTGAGTAAAAGCTGAAGATTAACTTTGCAACAGTTGGATGCAAAAAAACTCATCTGAGAGCCCCAGCCACATGTAAATCTAAAGTCTGAGTTTGGCTTTTACAGCATTGACGGAACAGTGTGTGGATTATTTTGTGACAGCCATGTCTCTCTGCGACTCTCCTGCACTTCTTTCATATCGATTGGATGACACTACCAGCAAACCATCAACATGAGTAAACCTACATTGCTGGAGCACTTCTATAAAACAAGGAAAGACTCAGTAATCCAAGTGTGCAGAATCGTGCGTCCCTGCCAATATCTACCGTTTGCTGAATTGTCCTTGATAATGATTTAGATCAGAGGAGAAGCGCATTGCTCCATAATTTGTCCGGTATAGACACGGTTAAAACTAGCATGCTGTAGCGGAAGGTGTTTCATGGGGAGAAATGCATTGTGTGGACGTTGTTTGATGTGGGAAAATGGGAGGAAAGAGTCGCTTTATAGTAGTTTGGTTCGTAGCACAATGCTAGTGCAACTTGCCAAGTGACAAAAGAACAGAAGTGGAGGCCTGAAGCTGAAGTAGGTTTCCCTCCACTTCTGACCACAGTCCCAAAGCAAATGTGGGAAAGGTGACAATAGCATTGCTGTTGCTTATGTAAATTATTAACGCATCATTGTTTTCGTATTGTTCCGTCATTGTGGGGCAATATTAATCATCGCAGAATCTTGATATTATCGTTATCATGCCACGTATTGCGTATGGTATCGTATAGTGAGAGACCCTGCATTCCCACCCCTAATGTATGTAATGACATTTTGGTGTGAAAAGACCTTACAATGATTAAATAGTAGAAAAAAAATCTGTTTTACATGTATGACTTTGCAAAAACTCCTTTTTTTTTCTTTCCAGTTGCTAATGAGTTACTCTTCAATCAGTTTTTAATATCATGTGTATGAATGTATAAATTAAACTGTTCAAACCATTTCAAAGGCTAATGCCTAAATGTTCATGTTTAATTTTTCAGGAAGTGGAGCCAATGTCCAAAGAGAGTGATCACATTCACATCATTGCCTTAGCGCAGGCATTAAATGTGTCCATTCTGGTGGAGTACATGGACAGGGGTGAGGGCGGCACGGTTAACCACCATGTCTTCCCAGAGGGCAGCGAACCACGCATCTTCCTTCTTTACCGACCAGGCCACTACGACATCCTGTACAAATAACGATCCTCTGCCTGGCACACTGGTGGAGAATACCCCTGGGAAACAGCCAAGAATACTCATGCATCCATGTGTGATGGTTACTTTGCGGTATTACAAAAAACAAAGTGAACCGTTCTCTTCACTAAATATTCCCTTATTAAAATGCCTAATGAATTAAACAAGAAAGGAAAAAAACTTAAGTAAAGAAAAATCAGCAGTGAACCAGCATTAGGGTTGTACAGTTTTTTTTGTTTGTTTCTTTTGTGGTTGTAAATGTTATAAACTTGCTTTTAGTTAATGTTTTTCCTTTGTTACACTGAATTTCATGAGTTTTATTAAAGGGATTTTCACCTTAACTTTCATGTACACTTTTGCATTTTACATTTCTGGAACAGTTGAGTTCTTAAACACTTACTCTATTAAAAGTGATATTGGGTTGAAAAGGAAAAATAATTGAAAAAAACAGAGCCGAGTGTTAACAGAAGTTAGAGGATTGTTTAGTATTTCTTTTATTCCGGAATTATGGAGCTTTTTAGACTGGCCAAAAAACGTGACCTTGCTCTTGAGTCATACTCATAGAGAATAGCTTGGTACATCTACACTGTTCAAATCATTGACCGGTACAGGGAATTGTTTTTCTCATTAAACAGTTAAACCCAATGGGTCGGTGTAAGGCCAAATTGTGGAACTGGCTTGGAGAGGCCAAGACTTATGATGTGCTCCTGGTAATGCAATAGTTAAAACCTACTACAAGTCATTCAAGGAGAGATAACCAGTGAGTTGGGGATGGAGTCGTGGTGCTAAAGCTCATTGATCTTCCAGTGATGCGAAGGTAAGACAGCCTGGTCAGATCCCACAGAAAACTAGCACAGATACCTGGAAAGATTTTGTGCCATCTGTGTCGAACACACTTTGCATCACATGGAGCTGTAGACTTGTGTGACATTGACCTGTCCACTGATCACAGTGCTTACAAAAGAACAACCTCTGTAAGGTGTGTACATGTCGTTACCTGGGGAAAGTATGGCACCAGGATGCACCATGGGAAGAAATCGAGCTTGGAGAAGCAGTATGGCACATAACATTGCTGTAGGCCCCTTGGTAACAATATTAACAAATGCCAGTGACATTTTGAAGCAGAGGCCCCCACACTACAAAAATGGCTTATGAATCATGACAGAGTCCAAGGTGCTGACTTGAGTAAAATTAAATCATTCGGTTTATAAGTAAAGCAAACACACCACTTAAAATATTATTTTTTTATCATCAAATGTATATATTCCACACTGGATTTTTAATATCAAACATGGGGAGATGATCAATTATTACCCAACCAAATATTTTCTTACTTTTCCAGCCTGAAGTTATTTACGAAGGTATAATACAACAAAAGAGTAACAAAAGCAAGCTGTATGTACAGAGGGAACGTTTACAAGGGCATATTAGACTTTCTTGCTGTAACTACACTTTCATTCTTTTGGCACAGTGAGAAACAAGTCACTTTCAAAAGCCCTTTAAAGACCATCCTGAACTCAGTCTTTTTAAAAGAAAAACAGAAATAACAATTAATTGCTCGAACAGCTCTTGGTAGAAAAAGGTTTTTCAAACTCTCAAGGCATTAAATGTTCATTAAAGCAGCATTCTCCTTTCCTCGAAAGAAATCTCCAGCCTCTCTCCACAAGAATAAGGAGATTAAGAAGCAGTTTGCCCAGAAGTTGCAATAGTACAGATCTGGTGTATCATATGACACATTACTTTCACCACATGAAGCATGAGCATCCAGTACTCTTAACTACAGGGGACTGGTGGGATGATCAGAAGGCTAGCCACAGATCTGGACGGGGTTGAAGCAAACCATGTGATTCTGAAGACCAAGCACCACATTTCTCATCAAGTGAATCTTTGGCAGCAAAAAATAAGTCTTGAAATGAAGATACTAAAGCACTTGATAATGAAAAGCTAAAATCATGTCTTCTGTGGTAAGGCTTTGCCCTGGGAAAAAAAAAGACTTTTACCCATAAAGGATGCGTATATAATAAGGAATGCAAACATAAAACTCTAAACTGGCTGGAAATCACCAGAAAGTCAAGACCATAGTGAGATACACTTTCCTTTCAGAGCAAATTCCAGTTTGCATTCCATGTTGATGTTATCTAAAATCTAACCCTGACTTACAAATCTTTTTCGTTTTAAATCAAAGGCAAAGAAGTTAATATTTTTAGTGCTCAGTTTGCCTTTGAGGATGACAAAGCCCACTATCAGTCACCTTGGAATAAAGACTTAGCAACACAGCATGCGGAATTCTTTCTTCATCTTCATATAAATAAATAAATAACAGTGCATGAAGAATCCCTCAGTTGAGTTTGAGGGCAGGCGCACACAACTGTAACGTGGCTTAGGCATAGTGTTCTGAGGTTTTTCATGCTCAGTGTGGCTGAATTCTCAATACACAATTTCAAGTAGTGCTGCAGTGTGGAAATGTGGCGAGTGGGTAAATGTCGGCACTAAGCACCAAACTACTCAAGTAGTTGTGCTAACTGAAGTCTATGCATTGCAGGTTCTTCGTAAAGTCCACACACTGGCGAACTCCTCCCAACCCAACGTCCTTTACCAAGAAGCTTTCATGGTTCAGCTCCTAACTCTGCACACATCCTACTCTCTTTCTCTCCTGGTTTCTTTAATGCCCATATGCCAGTACAACTCCCAACCCCAGGCCCAGGCTCTCCCTTAGGCCGCGGAGCTGCTCCTCTCCCAGACGGATCTTGTCGTCCAGCTGCCGCTGCTCCACCAACAACGCCGCCTTCATCTTCACAAAATGGCTATAGTCTCGCAGCTGTTCAGGGGTCAGGCAGCGGCCCAGCACCCTGCCCACGGCCTGCTCTCGCCGGTCCACGTGTTCCTTCAGCTCCTGAGCCTCAGCCAGCTGCGCCAGGAGCTGCTTCTTCTTCTCCAGCAGGGGGAGCTAGAACACCACACAGTAAACAATGAACAAGATGAAAAAGATGGTGTAACTGGTTTCCTTATATCAAACACAATGGCGCACGTGCAATTGAGACCTCTGTGAATGGGGAGGATGGAGCTTAAATGTTGATGGGATATTTGTGTAGTCTTTCAGACAAGTCGTCATATTAGACTACATTCAAAAAGACTGAAAAAACAAAATTTTCTCAGTTTCTACAGCTTTTATGCAGTAGGACGTGAACGATCCTGCTGTTGAGTGCTCATTGGCTGCTCAGCTATTTGGCTAAGCAATTACCACTAAACTCTGAAAACATCAAGTGTTCTAAAACTTTTGGCCAGTAGTGAACAAAAGACACTGTTAAAAAGGCTGAAAAATATTGTAATCGTGCTGAAATATTGCATGCTTTTATAGTTCAAGAACATGAGTAGAGTTTTGTACAGTAGCCTGTACAAAAAAAGTTTAGATATTTAACAGTTTTTGCAGATATTGTGCAGATCTCTCCATAGGAGCCCATTCATAATGGGCTTCTCTCAGTTGCGTCCTTTAGAACTACAAAACATGATCAAGTGGTAACTCAAAGTACATTTTACACGTTGTCTTTTTCAGATCCAGAAAGTGAAGACATTGAAGCTTGTTTAGCACAAATAAACAGTTCAATATGAATAAAGTTGTAATACACTGAATGATGCTATAAACAAATTTGGACAAATTAACCCTTCGAGCAGCCAATGTTTCAGCCGTTTGTTTTCCTTCACTTCGTATATAAATAAACAGTGTTCAATTCGCAGTCATATTTTTGAAGCACAAGCTAAGGCATGTCTACTGATAATGATTATGATGATCAGGTGTATCATCACACAACTCAAATATACAATCACAATACAGTTAATTACATTCCATTAAAACAATATAAAACAGTCAAATTACTGCTTAATGAAAACACAGTGTCAACCTTTTATGCAAGTAGCACTAAACCCCGCCCCCTTTTTCCTCAACTCACCCTCTCTGTGTGACCTGACTCTGGGTCTAGACAATCCAAGGCACTCTCCACTCTCAGCAGCCGGCCTGAGAGGGACAGCAGCAGGCTGGTCACTTTGTCCAGATCCCCGATGAACATACGAAACTTGTCCACCTCGTTAGGCTTGCAGACAGCCAGCACCAAGCTTTCCACTTCCTCACCCAGCTGAGCATTGGCTCTTATGTCTTCCTGCAGACCCCTTTGAGCGTCCCGTAACACACCTAGCTTCTTACGCAAGCTCTCCATCAACTGCCTCTGCAAAAGTAAACCAACAGAAAGAAATGTGAAATATGACTATATACCGTATATCTTCCAATAGCAGCGTCAGCGTTTATTACAAAAATTATTCAGACGACCCAGTGTTTAATAGAGACAGGTGTTTGTTGGAGACGGGCTATTATTCTCCTCACAGACGGAATGGTGATGATATTTACGACCACAAAACGTTATGCAGCTTCTTCATATTTATTTTGACAGAAGATAAAACATCACGACTAAAATCATCCCTCTGTCTGTTTGGTGGTGATACTGTCTGTGATGCTGCTGTTATTGTGGGAGTGGTTTAGCACCGAATGCAGCGATAAGTTTAAACAGAGCTGCTTAATATCCGTCAATAACCCTCAGATATCGTAACAGAAATGAGTGATTACACATGTTACACTCACATAACTGTATTCAGAAATCAGCTGTTTGTTTTAAGCTGTTTCGTACCTTTTAGAGAATAAATTCTGTTAAAACAGGGAGGTAGAAAGTGAAAGCTTGAGAGACGCGTGCCCATGAAAGTTGGGGTGGGGGACATTTATTAGAAATGGGCGTCAATAAGAGACGGGCTATTATTAGAAGATATACGGTATTGTGAGGGAAGCTATACAATTAAGTGTATATTCCGTGTTCAATATTCTTCCAGACATCTCTTTACTGAAAACCTATAGCAAATATGTGGTGTGGACCCACAAACGTTGATACACAAAGGCATCTTCATCTATGAGGTTTTAGTGGTATTTTAACTTTATTGAAAGCCCAAAATAGCAGACTGTTATCCACAATGAATAAAATAAAACAGGGTTTCCAACTCTGGTCCATAGGGGGCAGTGTCCAGCACATTTACTCAAATACACTCTAAACCTGGCAATTAAGAAGAGAGCTGAAGGTTGGTTTGTGTGTTGCCATAGAGATCACCAAACTGTGCTGGACACTGGCCCTTCAGGATCAGTTGTTAAACCCTGTCGCAAAACAACAAATGAACAAATATTGAACAAATATTCCACGTTAATGAAAAGGATAACATTTAGAATGAAATTACACCATGAATGCGACATCAGATTACAATGTATCATATGTAGTATAAATGCTTGAGATTTGGTACTAGGTGCTATCTATGTTAATCACAGTATACCCTCTACTTCAGACTACACTGTGTCACTTGGGAATTGTATTATTGTTACAAAGCTGTGCTCCTAAAGAAATAATAAAAAAAACTTTAAGGTGTTTGAAAGTTTGAATAATCTGCTATTTGTCCTACCACTGCATTCCTGGAGAATTTTAGTGTAAAGTATAATTCAGTTTCTTTAAAATAAATATAATTTTATGTAGGTATCAGTACTCAGGTACTAGCACATTATCCAGTATCCAGTAAATTGGAAAAGACAGATTTGTCCTAACCTTGTAGTTAAGTTCCTCGTCATCTTCCTTCATATCTGAGAAGTCCTTCATCTTATTAAAGAGCTGGGCTTTGCTGGTGGATGCACTGTAGTTGGTGGGGGCCAAGCCTTGTGAAGCTGAGGAGCCCTGTCTACAAGATCTATGGTAGTAAGCATGAAGGGATTAAGCCGTTAAAAACAGAATATCAGAATATAAATATCTGTTTTAACATGGTAATAAGTAGAAGGGTTACAATATATATTTATCGATAACTATGATCTTCTAAACAAATATCGATATTGTGTTAAGAAAACAGAGGGCAATATTTTAAATAATCTCACACCAACATATTACACAGGAAGTATTGGCACCATTACACCAAAAAGAAGAAGGAGAAGGAGGAGAGGAAGAAAGAGAAGGAGTAGAAGGAGAAGAAAAAAATCTCTGATATTTTGAAAACCCTAGTATTAAGTCTATGCTGCAGAATAGCAAAATAAATGTCATTAAAATTGTGACTTACCTCTCTAGAGTATCTCCACTCACAGGGTAGCCTCCTCTCCAGCCCTCTGCTCCACTTCCTGCTTCTGTGCACTGAGGGAAGAGCGCTCCTATCAGCTCTTTCCTAGCTCTTCCATAATCCTTTTCCAACATGGAGTCCACCAAAGACGTTCTCTGTGCTCTTCCCATCCCCGCTGTAAACTCCTCCTCCTCAGTAAGTGTGTCTATGTCAGTTTCCAGCACTACTACAGGTTGGGCAAAACATTGCATTTCCACTCTTCCTTCATCTTGCCTTTGCTGCTCTGCTGCAGTGTCCTCATTCTCATTGAACTCATCTATGTCTGTCTCCAAGGGCAAGGCTTGATCCTGGCCCTGAGACGGACTTTGGTTAGATTGTTCCAAATTCTTCAAGGATGCTACAGGAAAGCTCACTTGATGCGGCTGATTCTGGAAGTGGTGCTGGTAGTTGTTGTTGTTATTCATTGTGAAGTATGACTCAGGAGACACAGGACCAGGGTAGGAGCCATTCTCCAAAGCAGGGACAGGTTCTGATGACCTGCTAGTGACGTGGGTTGTTGAGGAGTTGTGAGGATCGGTTAAGTCCCACTCTGCTTTATGCTTATGGAAGACTGGCTTCACCACGGCTGATGTGTACTGATCTACAGGTAGTCCCCAGCTTTGGTCAGGCAATCTGAAAATGTAACAGATTAATAAGGGCGTGTGTGGTAATACATCAGAAATCCAAAATCCTATGAGCTCACAGCAATAATTTAGAACAAAAACGGTATTAACAACACATCTGATGTCAGATCAGGTTCTTATTAGCAATCCTTACCTTGTGCTCTTCTCCTTTAAAGGTGGGGGTGTGTCTACCACTCTGTTAATATCATAATGGTGAGATATGGATGGCTCTCGTTCTTTTGGAGGTGGGGCCACAGGTTTGAAAGCTCTGCGATTAAAGGCGGGGCTAGGTGGAGCAACTTGGCATTCCTGGTAGCACTGTTGACAGCTCTCTGTTCCATCTCTTGGAGGAAGGCTGTAAGAACGCTGACGTGTCATTTCATACACAATGGAGGGCTGAGGCGAATATGCTTGCATCAGTGGAGTGGAGACAGGTGGGGAAGAGAAGAGATTGTGGTGGGACGCCCTTCTCTTGTAGAACTGCCCCCACTTTGGTGGTGGTGGACGAGGAGGTGGTGGGCCTTTTTTCTTCTTTCCCTCATCAACAGATGTGGCATTCTCATCAAGCTCCGGCAGGGTGGATGAAGTCATTCGGTTAGTGTTAGCATTAGCTGCTATGTGATTTTGCAGGTAGTGGGTCTCCATCCGGAGATCGTTTTCGGACATGGCACGGTTTCTAAGCAGTGATGATCTGAAGGGTTGATCTTCACTGTTGCTAATGCGCGTTCTGTTCCACTGGCCTTGAACCTCCAGGCCTACAGTGACCTCTACGGACCTGGGGTCTCGTCTACGTGGAGCAAAGTCCCTACAGAGCAAGAAAATGAGTCATGATGCCTTTGTGCAATTGCAGTCTATGAAGCAATTTATGAAACAGAACATATGCTTCTCTTTGGAAGAGTTTGTCTGCGCTTTACAAATAATGATTGGAAACACAGCAGTAAAAAAGATTAAACCTTAAAATTGGGAGCTTATTGGTCATAGAGGAATCAGATTTACACAATTACTTTTTAGCTACATTAGCTTTATACCACCACTACAAAGCCAAATCAGCAAACTTCAGACATTAACTAGATAAAATACGCTTGAATAAAAATGGAAAACATTTAAATGGACTTTCTGTTGAAACATTCCTTAAAGCAGAGGAAGTGACCTTACCTCTCAGTCAGGCTGAACTTCCTGTTGAGTTTTGTTTGTTCCATCTTTCGTACAGGATAGGCCTGTGGAAGACATTTGCCAAGTGATTCAAAACAGGAATTGGAACAGGAAAAGTGTTTGGATGCTATAGTTTCCTTGGTGCCTGGGGCAAAGAAATGAGCCTCATGGAAAGCTTTGTTGCAAATATGGAAGCAGTTAACTACTTTCTGTCACATTACCATTCAAAAAAATTAAAACACAATTTTTTAAACTCACTATTACTACTCCAATCCAACTTCTGCTTCCATGTGCTGAGGCACTCAGGTAGCATGCTTGAGTTTAATACAATACAAAATACAATTATGCATCAATATGCTTTATTCTTGGCCAGAAAACCTTTAAAATATATTTTTTGGTTGAAGTTTATTTGAACCTACATTGCGTTTTAGTAAAGACACCTTTATAGTGTATTTTTATGAGACATTTAAAAAAAACAAAAGTAGGACATGAAGCGAAAGCAATGAATAATAAAACATACATATGCAATCTTCCTGTAAGATTGGGGTCAGTTTATGAAATATTGCATATTCAATGAAGTGGACAATCCTTTCCTCATGGGATTCGGAGGAAGCACAATTTTAGCATGTCCTGCACATCTGGTAACATTAAAAGGGATGTGACTATTCGGTAGATACCAAATCAGTGTCTAGTAGTTATTATTGTAACACTACAAAAAACTTCTAAAGACATCTGAACCCTACTCTAATCTTCTAAGCAAAGACATAAAAATGCTATGTTGTTACACTGCATTTATGACTTGTTACCTTCAGTGTCCTAACTGCAATAAATAAATAAAAAAAATTAATTTAAATTTAATAAAATAAATAAAAATACACATATAACTGCAGATGATACTGTTTTGTTGATGCACTTAATACGAATTATCCAGATTATGTTATGTTAATCAGTTACACAATAAATGTTTGAAATGTTTTGTACAATTATAGCTGCTATAGAGCAGCAGAGTCCAGAATCTTGCTTTAGGTCTACTGGGCTTCATAAATACAACTTGTCTGCATTGCTCCAGACACAGCTACTATGAACATCATCTATGATATGACTGCAAATGTATATACAGGGCTGTTACTGGACAATGAAGTGCAAGAGCCAGACCTGCCACTAATTTCATTTTTACAGCCTATGCTAGCAACAATTAAATAAGCAATTTATGTGGCTTTTGCTTTTCTAAAACAGATTTTCAGAAATACATAGATGTAAATCACATTACGAAATGTAATCATTTAGCCTTATTATCTTACCTCTGTTGGGGTACAACTCCAGGCCTTGTATCCAGGGTGTAGGCAATAATGGTCAGACTGATACTGTTGGCTTATTACAGGTCTGAAGGCAGAGCATGGCTTTTCAATATCAGGACTAGTCTCACAGCAGGAATTGTCCAGATGACAATTATTCAGAGTTACATTCTGAGACGGGAGTGACTGCTTTAGATGTGAACTGTGAGGCAATGGTGGTGGCATTTTGGTATTGCTGATGTCATGACCTGTATACATGACATCTTTGTCCATCTCCCATTTGCTCTCTATCGGTTGCACTCTCTGTTCTCTTTCTGTCTCTTCCCTTGCTCTTTCTCGCTCCATCTCTTGTTTCTTATCCTTCTGTTCTTTTTCCCAGGCCTGCAACCTCTTCTCTTCTCGAAGTCTCTCTTGCTCTCTTTCCTTCTCCCTCTCCTTTTCTCTCTCCTTCCCCCTCTCATTTTCTCTTTCCTTCTCCCTCTCCTGTTCTCTCTCCATCATCATCTCTCGCTCTCTATCCCTCTCTTGTTGAAACTGTCGCCTAGTTTCAAGTGAACTCAGTGAGGTTCCATCATGGACGCCACCCTGGTAAGAGAACCTTCTGCGTCCAAGGTCAAGTACTGACTGATGGGGATCAGGAGAAGATGGCTCATCCTTTCGTCCTTGTTTTTCTGGCTTCTGGCGGCGACTTGTCAAACTTGCAAGATTGGTCACAGACTGGCTCAGATTACGGATAGTCTCCTCAAAAAACTTCCTGCGGTCTGCAAAAGGCAGGATGTCACAGTCTTCTGTTCGGCTAGAGCGCCCACTAGAAGAGCCCGCTCTTACTCTTGCTGTCCCATGCTTCCAAGTTGACGACCCTGTTTTTTCAGCATTTTTCTTCTCAGCTAGTTCCTTTTCTGGTTGTAGTTTGTTTTCTGGTGTCCAACGCCAACGACGGGCTTTGCCTGGTGGTGCCACCTCTTCAACCACATGCACTCCTACTGGTCTTGTCACTTCAGTGGAGGGGATGCCCTGGATATCATGCTGTGAAACTTGAGTGTCCTCACTTCTAATTTTGGAATGTTCCACAGGATTTATTCCACCGGTCTTGTCTGAATCTTGCTGAAATGTTGAGTTTGAGGCAGTTCTCATGGGCGGAGCAAATGCAGTCTTCTGAAATCTGGTGTAACTACTGCTTTTGGTTTGGGGCCTGGGCTGATGGATTTCAGGAAGCTTTAATGAAGATTCTTCTTGCAAATAAAGGTCTGCAACATTCTCTTCCTCTACTGTATCTCCACAACAGAGAACATCACCTGGGCCTTTGCTCTTTTGCAGTTGAGCCTTCTTCCTTTGGATCTCATTACGAAGATTTGTGGCAAAGCGTTCACTCCGACGGCGAGACTTAGATGAGCGAAACTGTCGCTTCTGTGGGAGCTTAGAAACTTCATCTCCCCCTCTTTCTCCTCTTTCATGGTCCTCTTCCAGTAACGTTTCCATACTGGTTGCAGCACTTATCAACCCAAAATCCCTTTCCAGGAGTTCAGTATCTATGGATGATGAAGAACCAGATAATCCATTTCTTGCAGGTTCACCTGGAACACTGACAGAGCGTCCCCAGGAATGCTTGATTGGAGAGGGGCTCTGGCCTGAATCAAATGGTTCCTCTTCCACCCTTTGGTCCTCAACTTCTGAAGCGGTCAGGGAACCAGGAGTGGAACACCTACTTCCTCCCCATTTAACCTGGGTTGCAATGTCTGGACTGTTTTCTCTCATGTCGTCACTAGGGTGCACAGGATGAGACCACAGTTTAGAAGAAGATATTGAATGCTCATTATTTTCACTGGAGATTTCCATTTGTAACTGAGAGGCAAGTAGTTTTTCAGGTGCACTATGTCTGTGCATCCTGGATGGGAGTTCCTTCTCTAAATGGTTTAGTTGGGCATCAGGACTCTCTGCTGATGAAGGACTGGGCCTAGATGAATGTCTGACTGTTGAAAGGTGACTATTGGTTTTCAGTTCTGTTGATTCATCTTTTCTATTTATGCATAGTTCCCTTTGAGAACTTAAGGTATAGTATGGTTCTGTGCTATTCTGTGCTTTCAAGTTTTGGCCATTTTCTTGTGCCTCATTCAGACACCCACCCCCATTAAGTCCTTCAAGAATGTTAGGTGGGCTCTCAATCATGCAGCAAGTCATATTGGGAATACCAACAGGAGCAGAGGCACATCGTTTGTCTGTAACTCCTGGACGACCTCTGGTGGCCCGAAAACTCTCCTTTCTCATGGGAGGCTGTGGAGGTTCACACTTCTCTTCTTCATAACCGTAAGATGATGGCCGTGCCTTAGCCGCTGGTCTATGAGGCAGTGACCTAGACTTGAGTATTCCCTCTTCACAGTGCAGTTCTCCTGGGCCACTTGCCACAAAGTTTGCTCGGCCCTCTGTAAACCTACAGGAGGGGCCCAAGCCGTGCAGAAGGCTGTCCATGGAGCTGTTCTCCTCAGGTCGTAGAGATACTGTGTAGTCAGAAGTGTTGGAGCTGGCAGAGAAGGAGCTATAGGCTGAATCTCGTTTGTTGTTGAAGATGGCAGGGTCAATAGGAGAGAGCTGGCTGTCGTAATAACCCTGACTGGAAGGGTTCTCCAGACTTTCCATACTCCCCAGAGAGCTGCTTCGGTCTGTGCTGTAGTGCCTGGAGAGGTGGCCCAATGGCACAGGCAGCTCACTACAGAGGAACAGCCACAATTAAACAACAAATATTACATCATATTTCAAATGATATCCATTGAGAAAGTGAATAAATCAACAATAATCTAGCTGTCATTCTACATTTGCAAATGGCACTTCATTTGTATATTCCTTGTTCTATACCTTAATTAAAAAAAATCTAAAATATATTTTCTTAATGATAGAAATAATTATCAGCCTTTGGTGAACATATTTTAAATATACAGAAAATAATGTTCATTTGGTAATACATACCAGTTGTTTTATATTAATGGAAATGTAATTTAAAACAAAAATAAATTATTGATTCAATGTTCATATCAAAAACTAAAATATGCCCATGGGTGATCTTTACCAGATAAATCCTCATCATTAATGTCAGATTAGTATAAGTATGTGACTTTGCAACGATTTGATTTAGTATCCCCATAAACAATCTCACACTCATTATAGATATAATAAGATTAGTGATGGATATCAAAACTGGGCACTCAAAGATGGTCTAAAAATCATGTTTCACCTAAGAGAACAGGGAATAGTACCTATCCTCATCAAGATTTAAGTAAACAAAACAGACTGGAAATGTGAAATGTTTAGATTATGAATGTTTATTCAGGAAACATTTAAGGTTTAAATAAGGTTTAACATGATTAGGTATTATTTGGTATTCTTTAAAAATCATTTTATATTTAGTCTACATGTCTGGGCAAATATGCTTTTTGGTTAAGCTTTAAAGAATGCATGAATCAAAAGTCTAAAAATAGTATTGGCTTCCGGCGAGGCATGTGTTGACATAAGACCTGAGATCACTGGTATCCTGCTGATTAAGTTCCTTTAGAAACACATGCAAAAATCCCCGCACCAAAAAAATGCAGCATCATTCTTCATTCTTCTCTCTTTAAATCTTATAACAAGCAATCATGCCCTCAGCACTCTGTTACATCACTGACTCTCAGGTTTTGTGAGTGGTGATATCAAATGTTTTTGGGTAGATAAAGCTGCAGGATAAGGGTGGGGAGGGCAAATATATGTATCCCCACCTGTTGTCACCCCCCGAGTGCCACGGTACACTGAAGGTCGGGGGGTGGAGCTGCATGGCCGGGTGGCCGTCCGGACTTCCTGCTGGACCAGGCACAGTGGGTGGTTCAGATACCTTTGCAAGGTGCCAGGAGTGTGGACGGATCAGGGGCACAGTGCGTCTGTCAGGAGAAAAGAGACACCATGAGAAACTGGACACTAATGGTATAGAACTGTTTCTGTCACACTAATGGCTGCATAGCTGTAGTGTGCTATTGATATTTAAGTGAAAGTAGTCTTGAACAGGTGTAGCGAAACAGATCTGGACTTGGCACAAAAAAACCAGAATTGTAATGGGGATTGGTAGTGAACACCATCTGTGGGGGGAGGGGGGCAGTAATGGCGGTGCTTAGGTAAGTTTTAGCCTCCTGCAATCCCCCAGGTACAAACAATGTAAATGTATCCTCAAAAGAATGATGTGGTTATCAAGTTCCAACTGTGCACCTTTACCGGGTTTAAGGATACAGCACATTCTCTTTACTAGTGGAAAGGTACATTTTTGTACATGTTTGTAACTTTTGCAAGAAGAAGTGTCTAGAGCCAATACTAGTCTCTAGTGCTACTTAGAAAATAAAACTGCAATGTAACATTGTACAATTATATTATAGAAATAGACTGAAATAGACTAAAACACTGAAGACATAAACTTTACCATTTAGCATTTGTACCCTGAAAAGCATATTTTTTTTCCTGACAGTGTACACCTGAGATCTTCCTCAAAGCCCACTTCCATATCCATCTGTGCAGCCACGGCCTAATGGTTAAAGTGGGTTTCCCAGACGCCGCTACAGTGACTGCCCACTGCTCCAGGTGTGTGTTCACGCCCTCGAATGGGTAAAATGCAGAGACAAATTTCCCCCCTAGTATAATAAATTCTAAATAAAAATATCAAAGGTTTCTGAATCTGCTTAGCTTAATAGATTCTACTTTTCTATTTATGAAAAAAACCTTTCATTAATAAGTTCATTCACATCATTCATGGAACAAGACCAAAATTCCAGGTACACTCCATCATCTCCATTGACAGAAAACAAAATATTCCCAAACTTTCCGGATGATGATATGCTTCTCATGGGAATGTTGGTCTTGAATGGCTTATTATTCCACTAGCAATAATAGCGTTACTCCCTGAGGACTTGGTCAGGAAACAAAATTCACCAAATGGGAAATTTTTGGAAAAGAACACATTTAGAATAGCACTTTACATGGACAACACGGGAAGCTGAATATATTTTTGTTTACAGTACAACTAATTTGAGTTCAGCCTCAAAGTAAACAATTCTGAACCTGTCAATCTATGCAGATCAAGAAAGCACATCCTTAAGAAAGACAGTAGGCATAAAAATATTATTTGCATAAGGAACCATCCTTGACATTTTAATGTAAGTCTTTAAATCGATCGAATTTAAACCTTTAACATAAGATTGTCTTCTTAAAACAAAAACTATATAAGTAAAAAAAACGGGATATGAAAAGTCCCCTTGCATAAGCCTAGGGGAGTGTGTTGTTCCAAGAAAACCACAAGCATAAAATGGAATTAGGGACATAACTAACCACATCTCTTTGTTACAAAGTCAAGTAGCGTTCAGGAAATGGACTTCACGAGATACAACTAACTTCTATTGTTAAGCCCTTATTTCTTTAAAGCTTGGTTTACAGATACAAATTAGAGACCACAGGCAAGCAAAGATTAACACCATAAAAACAAACTGCATAAGACTAGACGAGAAACTACAAGCCAACGTAAACACGACTCCATACGTTTGCTCTCAAGTCTGAAGATCGATCTTCCGAGAAAGATCTAGAAGGAAAGTTCTCGAATCAGATACAACAAAGCTATGAAACCACTGAGAGTTACTTACTCTGACAAGTCTTGGAACCCATACTCACAAGACGTAAAAGTGGAAAAATCTTCAAATAGTCCTCTATTACAAAGCTCCGCCAGTGGAATATACAGACCAAGAAGTGGTTTGAGATCAGGTTCAAACGAAGGTAGTAGTCCTGAACAGAACCCAGAGACTAGGCTAAATTGATGAAGTTGAGGTCTGTTTATGGTGTCAGTGGTCAGCTCTTATCAAGACCCTAACAGCTCCGGTGGTCATATGAGTGAGGACTTGTGGTCATTTAGCAGTAATGAGGCAGCCTGAGGCACTGTACAGATCTCTAGTCCAGGAAAAATGACCCCCCCATACACACAGTCACAGCACTTCCCTCCCACCTCCCTCTGTCTACATTTCTAGTTAGAGCCAAAGACAAGGCAGTCCTCACTCACCCTTAAACACACACAAACACACACACACACACACACACACACACACACACACACACACACACACACACACACACACACACA
>JBBIGC010000013.1:11128666-11140969 GCA_037576955.1 Lepidarchus adonis | reverse complement strand
CACACACACACACACACACACACACACACACACACACACACACACACACACACACACACACACACACACACAGCATGTAATTCCAGCCACATTTCCCCACTTCCTCTATCTGAAGCAGTACAGAAGGGTTAAAGGTTCGATATACTATACACACCACTCTGTAAACACATACAGTTCTCACAGTCACACACCCACGCTAAGATATGGCCAGTCTCAACATGGCCTTATAAATCTCAATAATAGAAGCATATAAATCTCACACAAATAAACAACAGTCCTGTCAAAATATAAATCGCACACTTGGTCAGGCCCAGCAGAGATCACCAACAGAAGCATTTTAGGGGACTGAAAGCATTTCCTTTTTTGCATTAGTTGAATGTCACTACCAACAGAAAAAAATCGCAGCCTTCCTAGACTGGATTAATCCTGCCATTGTGTCAAATTTCAGTAAAATTCCATAGAGAACAAAGTGGAGAAGGACCAACTGCACAAGTGTTTCCAACTTTCCACACCTTGAAGCTGAAATGTACAAAGCCAATCAAGGCCATTGTCATCATAACAGCTGTTCTTGGTCTGGTGCAGGAAATTACATGATATTAATCATAACTTAGTCTGAGGCATTGCCATTAGAGTGAAAAACACAAATACAATCGATAACAAAACAAACTACAGCAATACAGTACTGTATTTCCCCAACGATGGGCCGCGGCTTATACACTGATTTTGCAAAACCTGGAATTGGGTACGGTTTGCTTTCTAAAAACATGAATTCAGTAAAAGTATAATTTAGTGCACAAAAAGACGACATTCCCAAATGATTAGTTGAATTTAAATGTACTGTTTACTGCAGCGACACATGGTTCGAAAAGCAACGCAAAGCAAAGATAGATCAGTGACGATGTTCTGTCACTTAATCGTTGCTGCTGCATCCAGCTTTTTTTTCAGGCATTTGTTACAATACATTATATCCTAAAAGCTGGAAAAACTTAAACTAACAGCAATAAAAGGAACAAAAGTTTATTGTTGGCTGGGAAAAGATAAGTTTTTAATTTTAATTTGAAAGACCGGAGGGTGGGGGTACTGCAGTACAGTGATGTCAATCATCCGCCTACATGTAAATTCTTCAGTATAAAATTAACAACAGTGAAATTAGAAAATTAGGCTTACCTTTCTTCAAATCCTTCAAAATCAGATCTGTATACATTGTCAATTGCAACCTGTGCTGCTTTACTGTTGCTGATGTCGGACACGCCATTGTCACCGGTATCGGCAGACGTTGCTTTGCGAAAGTAGCAACCTGGAGCTTAAATTCTGTAGCATAGGACTTGCATTGTGGCATGATATTGGTAAGTTCAAAATATTATCCATTTAATTATTCATGCTAAACTACGGTGTAATGTCACTTTTGGTATAAAAGTTGCCAAGTTAGATGCTTTTACTTCAGATTGGTAAATGCAGTAATGCAGCTATCATGGCGGCTTATCTTAGAGTTTTAAAACATAAATGAGCATTTTCTGCAGCTTATAAAATGGGGCGACCGATAAAATGGGGTGGCTTATCACTGGGGAAATATGGTAATGCATGTATGTAATGAAGCCCTCTATTTGTTTTCTTGTGTAATAATGACAAGCCTTATTACTGTAAATTAAACCATATTGACCAGATACCTTGGCTCACTACCCTACTCCTTTAAAAAAATTCATCTAAAATGTCTCAAGCTGTAACTGCTGACAAAGGTTCTTCTTCCAAATATTGACTATGTGGGTCTGAAGACCAATACAATGGTCATTTATTTGTTCTGAGGACTACTACACCTACACACTAATTCATCGATTTTAGAGTCTGAACTCATATCTAGTCATATCTATGTAGCTATATTCCAGTTCCAAGCTCCATAATGACCTCTAACTCTAACTTTTTTCAGAATAGTCTTCACACTATATCCCTTTCTTATAGTCATTGCTCACCAAGTCTTATCTGGCATTGAACACTAACTTCTCTCATCAAACACATAGCAAACACCAGACTATTCACTAAATCAATGCCTCTCTTAACTGATAAGAGTTCCAGCTGCTCCACAACTTACAAGGTCAGCGGACAGAAAAGAAAGGTGCTTGATACAGGGGTACTCACACATTTCTTTAGTCAGGGACCACCATATTCCAACAACATGCAGATGATGTAGAGTGTGTTCAGATTTGGCAGGTTTGGTTTGATTAAAATTATTATAACAGATATGGATGGGTTGTTGGTGCCGTTTGTTAGAGCAAGTGAGAAAACTGCAATGCGAATAATATAACAGACCGAATAAGCAGACCTCGAGGAGGCTGGGCTCGGTCCACTTCAAACAAACTCTGGTGCAGTTCATTTAACCTACAAAAGCAAGTATGAACACAGACGAAAGACATCTAAATGGACCAAAGACTGAATGAACCGTTGTTTCCTCAATGTGTAACTTCTCTAGTACATGCAAAAGCTACATTTATGATGATGTTTTATTATTATTACTATAAATTCTCAAGTTTGTAAAAGCAGTAATCCACTTAAGGCTTTAGCTGTCTTAAAGTGCTTCTTTGTAGTTTGTTCTTACAACTTTGGAGGACATATGATATAGTATGTGTTTGTGTGATTGTGGACAGAAATATAGAAGATAGATATGCTGAGAATAATGCTTTCTTGATTACTTCTGTATTTACTTGTTAAAGAGAGTATGATTATTTTTTTCAGGGCTGGAAATAAATAAATAAATAAATAGCAGAAGATGCCTATTAATATTGTTTGTATGTAGTTACAGTTGTGTAAAATACACTATGACAATCAGCAGCTGCTGTGGCATTTCTGTTGACACGCCCATCCCCAGTCAGAAAGTTATTTCTTTTCCAGTTTCTCACCATCCATACCCACTACATCACTACTGTGGTATCATAGAAAATTTCTAATTTCCCACTTTATTTGTCAAACAACGTTGCAATTACATGTGCTCGGAACTCATAACATGATATCATTATGACATTTATGACAGCACTTGAATGCCAACCAAAAATGGCTCATTGCTCTTGAATATCACAAGACAAATGAAAGCAATGAGCCCAGACAGAAAGGACAAGAGCATGATTCAGAAAGCTTTGTTGATTTCACAAGTTAGTCGCATATATGAAATTACTTCATAAAATCTGACCAAACAGCTGTGACTACATAAACTGTTTCTGATGTTGAAATGTGTCAATGGAAACTAAAATGCATCAATTTATCACCATATCATGAATTTACCTACAAGTATTAAAGTTAAAAGTATTTAACAGTGGGCAATATAGCAATATTGCATAATTTCCATGATAACGTCATAATATATTTTTCTAAACATATCAATATTGTCTAAGGGAACATGTACCAACTGCACATTTGATTACAGCAAGAGCATAATTTGTCTTGCTTTACTGAATCTAGTTCAGTGTAGACTGTAAATAAAAAAAAGGCTTCCAAGTATTGTGATACTATATATTTTGGCCTTAATCCTCCTTAATTTGAGTTTAGCGATATTGGCTCAGAAAAAAATGGAATAATATTCATGTTTATTGGATGTAATATAGCACAAATCTCAAACTACATCATTTTAAAAATAATTGAAGTCTTGCATCCCCAGGTAATGTTTTAGAGACCATTGAAGGTTCTCAGACCTCACTTTGTGAGTCTCACTGAGACAGGCATACAAGGCAGTGGACACTGAGGACTCAAACAGACAGAACATGAACAGAGGTGGCCTAACTGAAGCCTGTCGCAAGTGGTGTGTGTGTGTGTGTGTGTGTGTGTGAGAGAGAGAGAGAGAGAGAGAGAGCACTGCTGTGTCTCTGTGATCACTACCATATGCCTGCAGCTCTCTCCCTTCATCCCTCACTCCATTCTTCTTTTGTTCTAGCTCAAAGGCAGTAAAATGGGAACGGGCAGTGGTGGTGAGCTGGAGGCATGTAAATACACACACACACACCAAAATGGGCCTTTTTGGGCATGTGCGCGCGTGCACACACACACGTACACACACACGTACACGTACACCCTTTCCTCCCATGGTAATTGCGAGCCTCTCTGCAGTAGTGTAAATAAACACAGAAGTGTTGTTGAGGCTGTGGTTGTGTGGGAGAGCAGCTCTGAACATTGCAGGAATATTTCTCTGTGGTTTTGGTGAGGAATTGTCAGATGAAAGAGAGATGGTCCCTGCAGAGACTGTGCATATGCATGTTCACGGAGTACAAAGCCAGGTGGGGGAGCTTGTGCGTTCCAGCGTCTGCTCTTAGGTAAACCCTGACACACCAAAGTTACTCTTATCAACTGCTTCATGACCTTGTTTTACATACAGACCCATTTGCATACTTCTTGAAAACACTCATCCATGGAGGAAAAAAAGCAAGACTAATCTTACTGACTTAAAAAAATACACCAGAAAAGAGGAGGAATTTGGAACACAAGTCTGAACTTTGGAGCACTACAGGGTTAAAGGACACCCTGTCCAGACTAATGGCCATTACAGGAGAGTAAATTAATAAACTAATAAAATCTCACAGGCCGATCTCTCTACCACAGCAATAGTATATATCTAGGAGCTACGAGCAATAGTAATACTTATGTTAAAGAAATACTCGGCCAAATGAATGGCTAAGAACACATTGGTCTTTTTTTTTTTTTTGCTCAAACACTGCCAGGTACTGGATGTGTGAACAGTGGAACAAGCAAACTGCACTAAGCACAGTCCTCCAGGACAAACACTATACACCACACTCTAGTGCTTTTCAGACTAATACCTGCCTGCTATTCCAGTGGTGCAACTGTCGAAGCACTGGTCCAAGGCTTCCCCCATCACTTAATCACTTCATGTGATTCACAGGCAGGGACATGCCCATCTGTGTGCTACAGTTGCCCAGACAATGGCCCGTTTACCCTCTTTGGGATTATCTAGCAGTAGTGCTAGTTAGTGAAAGGAATTTCGGCTCTTAAGAGAGTCAGCTCTCTTAAAAGGTCTATTTGGTTCCCAAACGGCTCTTCTGATTTTTGGTTGCTTAAATTAATTTAACAGAAATAAGATAAAATTATGTGTAAAATGAATTACTAATGTACAAACATACATTATAGCAATTATTTATTGTTTATATAGCTTCTTATATTCAACATGAGGTGCTGGTGTGAACCATAAATTCCAGCATATAACTTCAGTTCTCTGTTCTCTCCACTGGCTCTCGATTAAGTACAGGGATGACTTTAAAGTTGAACGTCTTACCTATAAGGCAATTAAGAGGTCTAGCACCAACCTACCAGTCCAATCTAATTAATACTTTTATTACAAATCATCATATTCACTCACAAAATGTCTCTCTCTCTCTTACACACTTCATGTAGCTGGCCAATCACATGCCGCTTGAATAGAATAAATCGTTCACTTCAAAGATCACTCCTTTCAAAGAGGCGGCTCTGATTGTTCACAAAACTCGACTCTAACAATCGTTTTGTTCGCGACCAACACATCACTATTGCTAGTACATCATTGCTGAATTTAGACCCAATTAAATCACCATACTATTTAAACAAAATCTATTAGTTATGCATACAGGATCAATGGTACATATTCATCATAGGTACTCTCAACAAGAGTAATAACTTATTAGATGATCTATTCTGACTGGTTTGGAGTAAAACTGTGGCTTATGTGCAATACTTAGTTTAGTGTAAATAGTTCTCCTTCATGGGTTCGAAGCAGTTACGGCCACCTTCAAACGTGCGCATATTAGATACACAGTGATGTCAATGTCTTTTTATATTTATAGAACATGTCATTGCTTAGTGTTTTGTGAGAGCCAGCTAGTTAGCTAGGTAAAAGCCAAATCTGGAAGTTTCAGGCACACTACACATTTTTACTTTACAATAGTTAGCTTAGCTATCTTGTTAGCTACGGAGAAAAGGTTTTAAGCCAACATCTCGCTACAAATATTATACTGTGGGTCATTCTTATCTAACTCTCCAGCTGTATACCTTTATCCTACTAGGATTACCTACTAAATAGCAAAAAGATTCCAGAGGCCTGAAAAATTGCATATTCAGACAGCTCTCAAATTTGTATTATGATTTCTCTCCATTTTTGTATTCCTTTCAACAATTTCTTGTAGTTTTTTTTTATGTCATCTGAAATGTATTTTTGCAGCACTGCTGTAAGTAACACTGCTAGTGTGTGAGGCTGCCCCTCTGAAAAAAGCACATGCTAACCTAAATACTTCAGTTTAAAAACTGAAATCTAAACAAAAAAAATACTTTCTCCAAATCATTCAGCCACAATGGAAACCATTGAGAAGATGTTTCAGTACCTGAACAATGGATTGTATTAGGATCTTACAATTCAACAGGCTTATGTCCTTTAAAAAAATAAATGAAATGGTCCCTGGTGACTGACCAGAAAGAGAATGTGTCAAAAATAATTGCGATGAATCTATTTACACAAATCGCTGCTCCTTCATTATGTTCATGCTTGAAAAGCCACAAGTTGTGTTTTACTTGATTATTTTTAAATCTAATTTACATGATTTCTGATGTATAATTATAATCCAGCATGACTCTACAACATACATAGTTTTACAAATGTGACCATAATGATTCCACAGTGGAACATTTGTAATTGACTATCCTCTGGTCCGCCTGAAAAACACTTAATCATGTTTGAAAAAAACTTATTAAAAGACAATTAGCATAACAGGCAAAAAAAATATATATTTTGCTATGATTGTTTTAGTTCATGTTATCTGAAGAAATGTTTTAAAATGACAGATACTTTGTCATGCCTATAAATAAGTCCACTATAGAGCACTACACTACATAGCTTATCCTGGTCAGCCTTTTACAGCTCTAGCAGTGTTTTACAATGACAACTCTATCTGTGCATGGCAGTTTGCATTACTATAAATAGAAATAGTAAAGAAAAGTAAAAACAACTTCTTTCCAATTGCCTCAATGTAATAGCTCCACATACCTCAGTCAAACAAGGCACAAAAGTATTCCAGGAACAAGAGCAAGCTCAGGTAGGCTTTATAGTGGGATTTGTAATGGTATTTCATGCAGCCAGCAATTTACTGCACATAGACTTCTGGGTGCAGCAGCCAAGTGCCCCTTTCTTATTTATCAAGACAATAAAACAATAACTCACATCCTCTCATCTTACCTCATTTTCTGGCTACACTCCCAAAACAAAGCCCAGAGTAACACAGAAGTAAAGAAGAATAGAGAAAAAACAGACGCCTCTCTAGGATACCTACGATGCCTTCCATCGAGCCTGGTTTTCCAAAGGTTCTGTTTAGTGGCCGCCTCGAGTCATGATGTCACAGCACTATATCCTTGTTAGCTCCAGACAGTTATGGATTTATTTAAAGAAATGGCAGCTAGTTCCTCATTCAACACTGATCTCTGAGGAGTTATAAGCTTGAACTGGTGTTCGCCACATGGACCTTACAAACCCTCTACACCTCCACCCTTGGCCTTCATCTCTCCCTCCCTTTCCGTCCTTCTCTCCCCTCAGTGTCCACCCACTGCTACCTTTCCTTCTCCCCTGAGGTCATGTTCTCCTTGGAGGTTTGGAGATAAAAATAACCAGGGAGTTGTGTGCTCTGCACACGCCACACCTATATTCCATCAGGCCTCTTTCCATGTATTTGTGTGTGTGTGTGTGTGGCGTGTTTGGCTTGGGCACTGGCACCAGCCAGTTTGTTCCACGCTCCCCAGTGACCATGAGGGAGCGTTTTACAAAGAAGGTCTTTGTGGAGTTTGGAATGGTCCTCCATCTTTTTCCCCCCTCCTCTTCCCCTTCACTTTTTTCTGCCATCTCCCTCAAGAACCACCACTCTTTACAAGCCATGAAAATAAAACAATTTCCGCACCCTATTCTTCAAATGAGCCCTGGCAGACAACATCGTTGAGTAGGTAGCTAGCAGCTAGTGGGAGAGTGCTAGGTTGCTAGCTTTTAATTAGCGTTTTTTCATTTGTGAAAACAAACGAGGAGTGGAATGAGGGACAGGCTGTGGGTGAAGAGAAGAAACAAATGGCATCACTGTACCTCCTTTCCTGCCCCTCCTCTGTAAGATAAAATACGCTCTCCATTTCAGCCCCAGGTGGTGAGAGGAGGCTCCAGTTACCCAAATAAGGCTGGAAAATTATAAGTCCCATGGCGAGAATACCTTTAATACAATAAGAGACTTTGAGAGGCCTACAAGTGTACCAAAGAGTGTCCACACTCCTAAGCTCTGCTTCTCTGGCAAGGAACGTGTGTGTATGTGTGTGTGTGCAATTTATCAGAAGGAGAGCTAGTCAGGATGAACAGTCAACTTCTGCAGGAGGAACACAGTGTTGATCCAGTGAGGCAAAAAACAGAAAACCATGCGCCAGGCCTGGACAGGACTTTCATCACATCAAACCAAAGCAATACAGCTCTCAGAGTGTTCGGGATCAAAGAGCATCTTGTTCGAGCATGTTACTGATTCCAGAAAGGGCCTTGATGACCATATCATATAAACACTGGCACCAATGATAAGAGGATTAAAACAGCCAACAGATAGCTTACTATCCTTGCTTAACTGACATTTATATTACATACAAACATTTATCCACGTAATTTATGTTTTTTTTCAAGTTTAGTAATGCGAATTGGTATAACTATTGATATTTATAGGCGTCTGACAAGTAAAAAATTAATATCAGTAAACAGAATTCGCCAATGCCAGGTATTAGTATCAGAAGAAAAAGGCTGTTATTGGTGCAGCCCTACTTTACTCGACCTCACTATCTGCCATGTTATTTAGGTTACACAGGGAATATGATGATCGCTTAATCTGGTTCTTCAGGGTAGCATTTACAGGTCTAGTGCTTTCAAATAAATTCTGCAATGATGCAGTGCGCTAAGCTGGTGTGCACTCCAGTAGCACTGTACAACCTGTAGGCTCCTGCTGGTGGAGTGATGGAGAAGAATAAGCTCCCTGTCTCTTAGCCTCAGCCCACACGCCCCTGCCTAACTGGATGAGGTCACCCCCTCTAATGCTCTATAAATAACAGGGCGTGCCCCTCTGCGACGGCCTGGCCCAATGCCGGCCATTGTGCCACAGCTGGACGCACGAGGGCACTGCCCAGCTGCCCAGTCACCTGATGGGTCTTTACAATCCATGCCAAGCAGGCAAACTGAGGGCAAGGAGGGAAGCAAAACAATCCTTTGTTGAAGAGAAAAGCATAGTTTGGGGTCACAAACACACATGTAATCGGATCACACTGTTTGAAAGTCAGAATTATTGGTCCAGTCTCAAAGGAAAATGGTTGAAGGTTTAAGTAGCATGTCTCTTCTGAGGATGCCTGGCAGGATGCAGGAATGTTCAGCCAGATTATTTTCCCTTGAAAGGAGAAAAGTAGCTCACTCTCATCGCAATGACACTAATCTAGGTTTAAAATAAACACATTTGAAATGGAACATGTCAAAGCATGTTTCCAAAGAATTAGAAGATAAGTTTCGACACCCTTGTTTTGAGCAATAATTCAAGGATGTGTCCAATAGAGGCCAGGGCTGAGGAATGCTGGGAAGAAAGAGTTACCCAAGAGTGCTCCTCTAAAACAAATGCTCCTTTATCAATGCCTGTAATGATTTCCCCAGTCAAAAATCATTAACAGAGCGGCGGCCAAAGGCAGACAAGCAAGAGTCTCAGAGTGTGGATATTTTTGGAAATGTGAGAGAAATGTCTTGAAGTTTTTGATGAATACTTTGGTTCAAACAGATAAACGCTGTTAAAGTAGTGAAATCACTGACATTGACATGTACTGAGCATTTGAGCTTTTATTCTGCATTGTTCCCCAGCACAAATGTGATCGAAAACAGTACTGCAATCAATATACAAGACAGACTACTGAACTTAACTGAGCTGAGCAACTTCAGGCTATAGAAATATTTAACCAATATGACAATATTGCAATTGCAACCATATGCACCCCTTCAAAGATTTTAATACACATATGGCAAACAACTGTACATCTTCAGCTCAAACAGCATAAAATACTGGTGAGATGTTATGCTCACCATTCTAAATCCAGATAAAAGAATACCTTAACCAAACATGCTACTGTAGCTAATTAAAGCTAAATCCAAATAGCCACAAGTAAACATGCTCGTTTTAAGAATGTGACTTATAACACTGGCATGCCACTACCACATGAATGTTTCTACTGGGCTGATAATGAGCCACTCCTGAAGATTACCTGCTCCCTGGGGGACCTGGGGGAGTTCTGACTATTGGTAAATGGGATAAAATGAGCGCACAAATAAAGAGAAAAAGGATGGACTGTAGTCTGAAATTGTAAACTACAAAGTGAACCTACAGTGGTGTGAAAAATGTTTATCAAACTTAAACATTTAAGAGCATCAAACAAATAAAAAAAATTAGTCAAAGACACGCAACCACAACATACAGTTTATAAATGAAGAGTTTTATTATTAAGGGAGAAAAAAACCCTACATGCCCTGTGTGACAAAGTAATTGCCCCTAATCCTAATAACCGGTTGGGCCACCATTAGCAGCAAAAACTGTAATCAAGCATTTGTGATAATTTGCAGTGAGTCTTTTACAGTGCTGTGCAGGAATTTTTCCACCTTCATCTTTGCAGAATTGTTGTTGTTCAGCCTCATTGGAGTTTTTTTGGGCATGAACCACCTTTTAAGGTCAATGCCACAGCATCTCAATGGGATTCAGGTCAGGACTTTGACTAGGCCACTTCAAAGTCTTCATTTAGTTTTTCTTCAGCCAATGAGAAGTGGACTTGCTGGTGTGTTTTGGATCATTGTCCTGCTGCAGAACCCAAGTTCATTGCAGCTAGAGGTCACAAACAGATGGCCGGACATTCTTCTTCAGGAGTTTATGGTAGACAGCAGAATTCATGGTTCCATTAATCACAACAAGTCTTCCAGTTCCTGAAGCAGCAAAACAACCACAGACCATCAAACTACCACCACCATGTTTTACTGTTGGTATGATGTTCTTTTTCTGAAACTCTGTGTTACTTCTACACCAAATGTAACGAGACACACACCTCCAAAAATTTAAACTTTTTTCCCATCAGGCCACAGAGCATTTTCCTTGGGGATCATCAAGATGGTTTCTGGCTAAATTGATTCGAGTTTTAATGTTATTTTTGCTCAACAGTCTGCCATGCAGGCCATTTTTGCCCAGTCTTTTGCTTATGGTGGAGTCATGAACACTGACCTTAACTGAGGCAAGTGAAACCTGACATTCTGCGGATGTTGCTTTGGGGTCTTTTGTGACCTTTTGGTTGGATGAGTCGTTGCTGTGCTCTTGGGGTAATTCCCACTCCTGGGAAGATTCACCACTGTTTTGTGCTTTTGTGATTTGTGGATAATGGCTTTCACTGTGGTTCGCTGGAGTTCCCAAGTTTTAGAAATGGTTTAATAACATTTTCCAGACTGATAGATCTCAATTTCTTTCTCTCTCATTTGATACTGAATTTCTTTGGATCTCAGCATGATGTCTAGCTTTTGAGGACATTTTGGTGGACTTCACTTTGTCAGTCAGGACTCATTTAAGTGGCAGTAATCAGGCCTTGGTGTGGCTAGAGATATTGAACTTGGGTCTAATGAACCACTGGTAAATTACGTTTTAAAAGGGGGCAATCACTTTATCACACATGGCCATGTAGATTTGGATTTTTTTCTCCCATAATAATAAAATCCTTCACTGAAAAACTGCACTTTGTGTTTACTTGTGTTGTCTTTGACTAATATTTACAATACAATACATACATGAATTTTAAACAGGTTTTTATTTCTGCTCAGTAAACATAAGAGCATCAAACAATGAGAAACTTCATGAATTTCTATGTGTTCAGAAAGGTTCATCTGTCTTTCCAGAGCATGTGTGTGTGTCACATGACAGTCAATGATTAACACATGCAACATCTGCCCACTGTCCATTAAACAGCATGCTGCCTGTGAGAAAAGACTTGCCTCTATTTTTCTTTCCAATCTTCATGTGCTCTCCCTTCCTCTAATTCTATAGCCTAAAATCATTCAATCATCCATTGACTGGTTTTAATCAAAATCACTACAGCTTAACATGACATTGAGTAAAAACAGACTCTTAGATTAAATTATGGCTTACAGAAAGAAGACCCATGCATGTTGACCAGAACCTTACAACAGCTAAAATGAAAAAGGGGATTCCCTTCCTTCAACAATGTGTGTGTGTGTGTGTGTGTGTGTGTGTGTGTGTGTGTGTGTGTGTGTGTGTG
>JBBIGC010000013.1:11102264-11127454 GCA_037576955.1 Lepidarchus adonis | reverse complement strand
GTGTGTGTGTGTGTGTGTGTGTGTGTGTGTGTGTGTGTGTGTGTGTGTGTGTGTGTGTGTGTGTGTGTGTTTGAAAAGATTTTCTCCTACGTATTTGATTCCATTTACATGTGTCTGTGTGTTTGACTGTATCAGTCCACTTGTGTGACTCCTTGATAGCACAGTGCCACTGCTATAAGAAAACACACATCTCAGTGCAGAAGAATGGGTTCTGAACCCAAACACACAGACAGACATGTAACTGGAATCAAATACTTAAAAGAAAATCTTTTCAAACACACACACACACACACACTCTCCAGGACACACGCAAGCTCACATGCTCACGCACACACTCTCTCACACCAGAGGCTAACAGAGAATGTTTTGTTTTAAACTGAGACTCCGTGCGGAAGGAATGCCTCTCTGTAGAGAAATGTGTGTTCACATTCCTCTTTTCGTTTGCCTCTTACAGTCTCAACTGACAACTTCTGTTTGCACAGAGTTCCCCCTTATACCACTCAACCAGCTCAAATGTGAGACAACCAGGCCTCAGCCACGCCAAACCATTTACCATTGCATACTTACACACACACACACACACGCGCACACACGCACACACACACACACACGCACGCACAAAAGTCCACACGCTGCAGTCAAAATAAGTGTTTCAGTCCAAAATATCAAATCACAGCATGTAAATCAATCCTTCAGTAAGAGATTAACAAAAATCAAAACACTTGAGTCAAAGCACAATTTCTAAACGCTCCTCCTTTAACAGTCAGATAAGGCACTCATCTGAAACTACAGTACACTAGACTGTTGCATTAGGATTTACAGCACTCTTTACAATAATCACTCTTCATTATTCACATAGAGCAATTATCAACACTAGTCTTTTAAACTACATTCTCAGACATAAATGTAGTTTATTATTATTAGCCTTTAATACCATATTTCATTGAAGTAATATTTTTAAGATGCACTGACTCAAGGCTTTTACTTTTCTGCTTTAAAACATTCAGTTATGAAGAGGTGCATAAATGCCTCTTTCCCCATAATGTAGAGATGGACGTTTTGGGGGCAAATCCAGTTTCTTTACAGACAATAATGGGTTTCATAACCCATAGTTCCACACTGTGCAGCCTAAATTAACCACTAAAAAAAATACACCAGCAGAGTCCCAGTGCTCATTTACTCATATAATTACAATGTTCTGTTCAATAATTAATAAACTGATATTCATAAACAACAAAAACACCTGTTTATTTTAATAACAGGACTAAAATAATGCTCAACATTAAAAGACGACCTCATCTGCTTTACCCATTAACCTCCAAACTGCCTCAAAGATTGACCAAATTCAAAATAATTATGATCTTGTCTGGTTCTGATCATATGACCCGACATAAAACACATACACTACCACATAAGCAAAATAAAATAAATATAATATTAACTGATAATAAAAAACGTGCTGTAACTGTTAGCTTGTCAACAGTAGATCCTCATCACTCAGTGTAGGGTGCCTGCTGATGCAGTAGAACTGGCAGCATCACTGTTATAATATGAATTGAAAGCCTTGTTTTTTTTAAAATTTTAGTTCATATAGCCTGACCTTAAACCAAATTGCATAAAAATGCTTTATTGTCAAATGCAGACATAGCAGTGCAGTGTATAATGCCACCATTCAATCGTTGCCCCAACACTTTTTGCAACAGTCAAACCAAACTCTCAGCCCTCTAACAGTATTTTTCATCACATTTTCCATTCATATAAGCAACACAAAACATTTTTAGAATGCAGACAAAATTGCACAATTTAGAAAAAAAAAAACCAAAAAAAAAAAACAGGGAATACAAGAGCCTCATTTTTCAAATGGTGATAACAAGACTAAACCTCCTTTTCAGTTGACAGTCAGACCAAAACAGCTCGGCTCGGTATAATTCAATTACTTAGTCATACACTCAAATCAGTAATGTGTATATCAAAAGCACTTAAATATCCATTTACAGAGCTATTGAGACGCCATATATCAGGGCTGGCAGACATATTCACAAACATCCCTAATGCCTCATACATGCACAGAGAGCACCTCTGGCTTTTGAAGCTTATCCAGAGCCAGCAGCATGCGCTCTTACAACAGCGTCCCGCTCACCAAGAGGTGAGAAGGCACCTTTGAAGGGCGTCCAAGGAGATGAAGAAGAAACCTCCTGAAGGGGATAGACCTCTACTTTGTTTTATTGGAGTTAAATTAGAGGGCAAATTAAAGACACATCAAACTGCTTCCTAGTGTGATTTGAAATAAATCACTTTAGGCTTAGCATTTTAAACGTCCCCTAAACCTGGAGAAGGTTCATAAACCAAACAGCAACTTGCAAATTACTCATTTTAATGATGGAAATGACATTATTCAGTTTTCCATCACAAATATTAAGCTTACAAAAGACTAGGGCTGCTACTATTAGTTATGGTAGTAAAGGCATGATCAACTTGTTCTATTGTTCTACTATTCTACTTATTCTAATCAAGCAATACAAGCTGTTAAAAAGAAAACAAAAGGTTCCTACATATAGTCTTATGCAAAGGTTGGTGCACCCCATAAGAAATAACAGATTTTGGTGATTTTGTAATTGAAAAGATGTAAACATAGTCTCTCTAGGATTTTTTATGCCATACATTGAACAAAAACAAAAAATAAAAACATTATTATGGCACTGTGCAAAGGTTTGGGCACCCTACATAATCAGTACTTAGTAACACCTCTGGCAGATTTGTAAATGCTTTTTAGAGCTAAACGTCTTTCAGTTCTTGTACTTGGGATTTTCTCCCATTCTTCCTTGTGAAAGGTTCTAGTTCTGTTATATTCTTTGGTCGTCTTGCATGCACAGCTCTTTTAAGATCTACCTGCAAATTTGCAATGATGTTTTAATCATGGGACTGTGATGACCATTCCAAAACCTTCACTCTCAACATGTTTTCAATTACAAAATCACCAAAATCTGTTATTTATAAAGTCATTTGCATAAGACTGTATAAAGCACTTTGCTGTTTTACTCTATAGTAGAGGAGAAATCTGAAGGAGAATTTAAAACACACACTACCATCATACAAATAGCCAAGGACCCATTGCTGATTCACTCCATTTTAATCAATAACTTTTTAACTGAAGTACAATGACAGCACTAAACAGGATGTGTTTCCGAAAGGAGAACGGCCAGAGCTACAGAGCTGCTGACCTTTAGGCCAAAGTTAAGACAGATTGATGCATCACTGTCACAGCAAACCATGGTAGCAAGGCTGCAGTGTGATGGCTCAGTACAAAACCTGCCATCTCCCAGCTCCCCGCTGTTTATGAATAGGCCTATGGTGTGTCATTGGACGATGTGATGTGTGAGGAATGACCTTGTAGCCTTTCCTAACCTTGTTCAAACACAGTGCCCCTTATTCTCCTTTTTAGTCTTTCCTTTTCTCTCTGTGCTGACCTCCCTGAGAGAAGCATGGTTGATGCCTGAATGACCCTACGATCAGCAGTTCCAAAGTAGGAAAACTTAAGTTACTAATATTTCATAATTATTGTAAAGTCAAGTCAATTTTATTTATACATCGGTTTTTACAACTGATGTTGTCACAAAGCAGCTTTACAGGAGTTTATAGAAACCGGGTCCGAGCCCCCACTGAGCCAAAGGCGACAGAGGCAAAGAAAAACTCCTCCTCTGGTCAACAGAGTGACTGCACAACAGAAGTCAGAAAGTACTTTGAACTAATCACACAAATTAAACAAACCAGATATAAAAGGAGATTTTTCAATCATTAATTTATTTTTAAAATATCAGTACATATATAGTCTTCTGTGGAGAAAGCCATTAAACTCAGGGCCTCCGAAGCAAATATTTCCCCCTTAAGCTGAAGGACATAATTGCATAATTGTCTACAGGCTCTTACAAAAAATTCTGACCACACTTCCAGGTAAAATTGAAGCAGTTGCAAGATGTTCAATGGTTTTTCCTGTGGGCGCTGCCATTTTTAAATACTACATTTCAATAGGGTTCAAATCTAGGTTTTGATTAGACCATTCCATAGTCCTCAATTTCACCATTTAGTGCCATTCCTTGGCGGAGTTGTTAGTGTGCTTGGGATTATTAGGATGAACCTTTAAACAAGACTTTCCTTACAAAGGACTGATTTACTGAAAATAATTTAAGAGCACTTTTTACATCTCTAGCCAGACTCATGCACCTGCAGCCTTTTTTCTAAAGGCCTTCAAGAGTTCATTAGATTTTGGCATGATGACACAGCACAATTAAATAGCGAGGAGAAGACCAGACCTTGATGTTAGATTTAAGTAAATTAAGTTCCACATGCAGCAAATTCCAATCAAACCCACAAATCTGAAAACACTGATTCTAATTTTGTAATAAACCTACGGGTGTACTTATTTTTTTTCCATGTGACTTATCTGATATATGATTTAGGTCATTTGTTGGACTTTAATAACCTTTATCAGTAGGAACTGTATTAAAAAAGATAAATGTTTGATTCTTTAACTATTTTAAAAAACAATGAACCGTTTTCCATGGGTGCGCTTATTTTTTCACACACATTACTTAAAAGTAGAAACATCTCATTCAGAATGAAGTAAACATATAAAATTTATAATTTCATTAAGATTAATTAAACGTTTAGCAAAATACGCTCTAAACGAAAGGCGCCCAACTCTATGACTGGTGGACCGATATCTAGAACAGTTAGGTAGTTTCCCTTCTGAAACACACCTCCTTAACCTGGTAATAAACATGCGAGTTGAACCAGGTGTGTTTGAACAGAGAAATCCTCAAACTGCATTGGACACCAGCCCTCCAGGACCAGAGCAGGAGACCCCTGCCGTAAACGTTCAGCAGTGCAATAAATACCTCAGCAATACTTGTTTGAAATATCGGTATCGAACACACATCAACAGAAACAGACTGAATGTCTTGCTAAGCCCTACACTAATGCTCCACCGTGTCTAAACATTTCACACAAAATCATTATGAGTGGAGTCACACCCAATGGGACGTGTAGAAACAGAAGCATGTGTTTTTAGTGTATGTGAGTGTGTCTGAGTGTGGGGAGGGGTGTTGTTAAAGCAATAAGACCCTAATATCTCTACCTCCATCAAAGCCCCTCCACCCAAGGCAAAAGGAGCAGGAGCCGAACTCGCATTCCTGTCAGATATCAGATTCTTCCCACACCCCACACCAGTTACAGACCAGTGCACCATTCAAACAAACATTATTTCACCCAGTTCCTCTTCAATTCCATCAAGAAGCACCAAAAGTAGCCTTTACCTCATACTGATATATCCCACACTGCAGTCAGGTAGACATTGTCTCGGATTCAACTCTGGAAAAAAGTTCCAGAAAGAGAAGCTTGTCGTTACTGGATAACAGAGAAGGAGGAAGTTAATCTACTCTTCACACAGTGCTGATAAAACGATTTTATGGAACTGAGAGGGAGTATGATAAACTTGGATTGAAAAGTGACTCAGAACAACATTTCCATCTTGGAGTGCAAAGGCGCTTCCTTCACCCCAAAACTATGATGCCTGAGAAAAAGGTTCCACTGGTCAATTAGAAAGTGGGGAGAAAAGTATGACTAGTGTGCCCTGTGGTCTATATAAACTCCACAGCAGAAAATGAGAAACGCAAGGGAATGTGCAATGTTTCCATCCCAAAACCCTGAGAGTGAGAGAGGAAGAAAGAAGTGAATGAAAGAGTGTGTGTGAGGGGGAGAGAGCGCTAGATAGAAAGAGAGAAAGAAAGAGAGAGAGATCAAGAAAGTGGGTGTAAGCAAAAGAGAATTCATGAGTAAAACTGAGGAGAGAGAGGCAACAGTGACCTTTTCATAAATCCCCCTTTATTTTAGCGATTAATTTGTCATGTGGAATCAGCCTAATTTTCAGAGCCAACAGGTTTTGAGCTTTCTTTGGCAGTTCTTTCGTGGTTCAGCAACACCAGTTTTCCAGTGGGTCATGCCCTGCTGTGCCATGGAACTGAATTCCCCTTTTGAACCTGTATGACATCAATCTACATTCAATTCCACGTACAAAAACCATAGTTCTCAGTCTCTCCTTGAGACTCACTGACTCATTACATGCATGTTACATTGCCTTTTACGACAGGAGCCATTACAAAAGCAAACGTTCCACTTGACCACTTTCAGCGTCCATTTCATGCAGAACAGTCTCAGTCCTTCAGGTGTCGTTAGTAGGAGGCCACTGTTCCTCTATGCTTAGTCATTGACGCTGTTCTCACGACTTTAGCACTAAGGTCAATAGGGGGAAAAAGAAATTTAACTCTAAAACTAACCCTGAAAATAAGTATTTACTGCTAATATTTGTTCTTACAGTACCCATCCAAAGAAATGAAATTACTTAACCAATTGTTGAATATAAAAAGCACAAGCGACAATTCCAGAAATTTTCAAAGTTCAAAGAAAAGATTTCCAGCATTTTTACTGATACATACTTAAAACATATTTTGTAAATATAACCAAATTTAGAATTACACATCTGCAGCACACTCCAAAAAAGTTGGCACAATGATATCATGGACATCAGCTTTTCTCTTTATTTCCCAGTTTATTCATTTAGGAATTGAGGAGACTACCTGTTGTAGTTCTGCAAGTGAAATTTCAATTTTTCAACATTTTGCTCCATGGAATTTAAATTTTTTTAAAAACATTTTGTTCCATCCCAACCTTTTTTGAGTGTGTTGCAGAAATTACAATTCTGGAAAAGGGGTTTTGGAACTTGTTGCTAGGAAAAGTAACATTTGTGTCGCTTCAGTTTTCACAGACAATGCAGTTTAAGCCAGACTTACTAAAAAAACAAATACATAAAGCACTACCATAGCTGTCTGCCCTTAGTTTTCACATTGGCCTGAGCTCCTACACTGAATGCATTGCATGTCAATTTCACGTTTTAGCTGAAATGAGTGGAAAATTCCGTAACAACCATGTGGTAATGATGCCAGAGAATTCACAATCCACCTCAGCTGAAGATAAAGACATGCACACAAAGCAATCTAAGAAGCCCAGAATGGGAATAGATCAGATTTTGTCAAGTAGACAGCAAAATGGCAGAAACTTAAAACAGAGTTAAAACAAACTTCTATAAGCTACTTTTAGCCTTCTATTCCTTTTATAGCCATCATGCACAAACATGAGTATTCAAGTGGTTTGAATGTGTTGCTTTAGAAGTAACAATCAAATTGTATTTAGGCCATTTTCAGACCTATTGTCTCTTAATATTTTCATAAAAGACAACAGTATTAAGTAAGCAGCCTGTTTAAATTTTATAATATTATACAAATTGCTATTTTATTATAATATAAATTGCTATTTTATTATAATATAAACTGCTATTAATACCTTAGGCTGATCTTTAATTTTTGTTTTGTGTCATAAATAATCATCTATTATCAAAATGCTTGTTGATGATTGTTACAGTAATTAATACAATCAATAATAAGTGCTTGTATACTTAAATTCCTTACAGAATATTTTTTCATGCTTTCACACAATCTAACAACCAAGCAGTATTGTGCTTATTTTATACAGAAATAGAAAAACACAGTAGAAAACAGAAAGCTACAATTATGCATTGTAATTTATTTTATTATTGCCAGATTTGACAATCATGCTCTGCAGCTACTTTGGCAACAGTCATGTGTAAAAGGAGTATAAATGTATCACCGTTGAGACCCAGAGTTAGAGCTGAACATAGAAAGTGTAACCAGTTTTATACCCTGAAGCTCTCACTCTTTAACCCTGTTGTTGAGCTGTCCCTCTGAGTGTGTCTAGGTCTAGAGATGGCTGATAGGCCCTATTAAGCATGCGGATCATGACTTGCCTTCAAATCAGATGGAAAAACCATGTGTTTATATAGAAGTGCTCCCTTGACCAACAGGGTTAAAATGGTATGTGACTGCAGCTATGCAGACAATGGTGCACATGGAGACCACCAGCATTTGTAAATAGGGGCCAGTATGTCAGAAAAAGCATGTGTTTTAAGTTAACCAGTTAGAAAGCACGGGTGAAGGGTATAAGGGTTATCAGATTGGCGGTGAACCAACCATCAAAATGATGGGTTAAAGTTGATGAATGCTGAATAAAAATAAGTCTGCACATGGCTTAATTAGGCATGCATGTGCATGACACCCCTCATTTAGTCACAGAAAACCATTAGGGCCTTTTAAATGAAACTTAAACGTTTACCCCTGCCATTACTATGGGGTATGACATGATCAAGAAGTCTTGCCTTTAAAATAACTAAGTATTAAAGGGCAGACTACATTAAATATCGATGAATCTCTTCATTCCAAGAGCAGACCAGTTACTCCTGTACACCCTGAGGTCAATGGGACATGTCTAAGGCTCTGGGTGGAACAGCATTGATGCAACACATGAAATGATCCATTAACAGTGAGATACACCAATGTATCTCACAAAGAAAGAAAAAAATAATTCCCACAAGGCCTTACACAGGCAGCTTATCTTCCCGGGTTTAATTGATGCTTGTCTTAAATTCATTCAAGCTTGTCAACAACCCTTTGCTGCAGTAATTCAGTCCTGACATCTCAAACTAAGCACTCTGCAGAACTAATTTACCCCACTGGGACACTTTTAATGCTCTAACGGGATACTTCAATCTGTTGCTTGTGTAGGTTAAACTCTATGAGCCTTTGAGTGTGTCCACAGTATACGGAAACATAAAAGAAGACTTCTTACACTCTTGTCTCCAACAAGCACTCCCCCTCCTCCGCATCACTTCCCCCAGTATCTTACCCATCCCCCTTCCACTACACCCTCCCCCCTCTGCAGGTTCACGGGGTGAGTCTAGGAATGTGATCTCTAGGGCTCTTGTACCCCAAAACATCCTAATGCAAGAAAAATAAATCAACACTTTGGGTGAAACACAGCAGGATTTAAACCAGCCAAGATCACACGCAATTCGCTACCCGGCCCCTGCGCACAGACCTGCAGGCCCCATTTATTAATGTATAAAGGCTGTTAAGAGTAAAAGAGTTCATTAGGAATAGATAAACAGAAGCTTACACTCCCTTCTACTACAACCCTTCAAGCTTTTAAACTACACAGATAGATGTGACTACTCAAATTTTTTTCTTTACATTATAATGCATCATGTTTGATTTTAATTATTTCTAAATGAAAAAAATGATCATATTCTTATTTGAATTTATAGGAGACACCCATTACAATGTTATTTTGCGTAACAATAGATATATATATATATATATATATATAAATAATCACTTTTTGTGTATAAGTTATATATAAAAATCTAGTGAGATCTGTTAAAAGTAAAAAATTGTTAGATTACATATTACAAGATTGTTTTTAAGGATCACAATGCAGCCATATTAGCTAATCACTTTTTAATATTAAATCTTTATATGACACCTATATCCTCAGGTTTTCCCCGTTTTTCAGCATATTTTTCAATGTTATTGCTGAGATGTTTGTTCTATTGACCGTTAGTGTTTAATAAGAGGTAATGTGGATTGGTGGGTGAGATGGGAGGTTAACAGTGCACTGTGCTAAGGCATTGTCACTGTGGTCTTGCAACACGTCTCCTCTTCAATGTGTTTACTGCTGTGTTGCATGTTGAAACATTAAAAAGAGCATTTCAATCTGAAGCAATGTTTCCTAAATGCTTTACTGTAATATGAGACTGTTCAAACATGTTGCTGGCTGTTAATAAAGCACAGTGCTGTTCAATAAAACCTCTACTGTATCATTACACGCATGAGTTCTGACTTATGTCAAAATTCGATTTACGTCACACTCGGAGGAACCGAACCCTGACGTAATTCGAGGACCCCCTGTATTTGTATTGTCCTTGTTTCCATTGCTGTAATATTGTAATGATGTTAACGATGGCAGAAGGAAATGCTGAAAAAAAAATATTGTGTGAGATATTCTATTTTGCATTTAACTGAGAAGTTAAAAATTCAAAAACTTTTTATTTGAGTATTTCCTGTTTGCCAACATAAAGGTCATGCTAGCAGCATGAATATTTTGGGTGGAGAATCTCCTCAGTAATCTCTCAAAATTATGACAAAGGGAGGTGGGACTCCTTGCCCAGAAAAAGTAGTTGGCTATTATTCTCACAATTGTAAGCCTCAAAAGCTTTTTTGTCTTCTTGCTGCAAGCTCTGCCCTAGTTAATGGGTCAGCATTTATTTTTTTGTCTGTGCCTTGCAACTGTCTCTTTAGAAAAATCAGTAACAAAAATAGAAAAAATATTAAAATATTCTTTAAGTGTAAAACAGCTATCAGTACTAAATGCCCCTAACTTATGTGATATAGAATATGCTTAAATTATCAATACAGTGATACTATGACTTTGTAATTAGTGATTGCCGGCCATTAACTGAACACCATGTTCAAATAATAATAATGATAATATAGACTAATAAAGTTAATTGCAATAATTCATAACATATACTTGTTTTTCTAAAAATCACATTCACATTTTCACTGAAAAACCTCACATTTTGATAAAATCCCTTCTACAAGAGATACATTCACCTCACTGTAGCACCACAGGGGTCTGTTCAATGGTCACCTGACCATCAGTTTTTTTATCTTACTTCAAAATATCTTAATTTTGTTACATGGAATATCCTCTAATGAACTGCTTATTTAGGACAAAAGTCCCCCGGTTATTTCAGTCCTTAAAAATATTTTAATATTAATATAAATGTATATAACACTGTTAACACTAAAAAAATTATTTTGTATTTTATGTTTATTTTAAGATATAATTGTAAAATCCATGTGCAGACCATTACACTGAATGACAATTACATGCAGTTAAATCTTTACCCCTATTTGTTACATTTAATTTTTCCAAACATTATTATGAATGTTTTTTTTAAAGGTAAATACAATCCCGCCTAACAATGCAACATGGAAAATGTGACAATGCAATGAAGAGAATACACCTTCAGTTAATCGTGATATCTAATATAATTGCAGTTTACTGAGTATTAATGTTTGCAAACTATAAACATTTAACATTAAGTGTAGCATTTTCATGTCATGCACCACAATCTTTCCTTGCAGCTCTAGTCACATTAGTCATTATGCAACATAAATATAAGTCATCTTGTTTCATTCAAATATGACTCAATGTCATGAGTATCATAAAAATACTAACTCATTTATACTACTACTACTGATATTTTTAAGCAGCATACTGAACAAAAGTGAACAGACATCAGTCTGGTGAACCTAAAAGGTTATTTTATAATAAGAAACCATTGTACCATAATCTGCACTTTGGGGATTTAAGAGAATATGAATAGCATAGCTAATAGTGGCCTAAAGATCGTTAGGTCAACTAGAATGTGACCTGTGCAACCAGTCTTCTATGGACCAAAATGATAAACATACGTGTAAAGAAATGTGTACATTGTCCAGTATCTAACAATGAGTGGAGAATAATCCATTACTCTACGCACTTGAGTTTTGTAAAGCCATGATACATTGACCCAACTTCCCCTAACAAGCCTTTCTAACGTTGACCACTGGTTTTGTGATCACCTCAACTCAGGTCATCTCTACATTACAACCAGAACTTTTGCCGTCTTGTTATTGGGACAAGGGTAGACATGTGTGAGAACAGAAGCCTTCACCATATGTACTCCATAGAAATGCTGGGTTGGTTTCATCTGGGCTATAGATGATGGCTCGGCTCCCAATGTAGAATTTGCCGGCTCCATTCTCAAGGTCAGGAAGTACCTCTGAAGTAAATGCTGATCTGTTCATACAATGAAAACTTCAGTGTCAGCTAAGATATCATGCTCTAGTGCTTCACAAACAGAGAGAGAGAGAGAGAGAGAGAGAGAGAGAGAGAGAGAGAGAGAGAGAGAGAGAGAGACATGAACATGGACAGTTCATATGACTGAATCACAAAGAAATCAGTGTTAATCAATAATTGGACTTTTAGATCCACCACTTCCATTTGGATCCATCAAAATATTTAAGACATCTCTTCACCTTCGATACAAAAATATTTAAGATGGACAAACACTCCAGTCTCACTTCAGACTGGATGGTGATGGATGTGGTATGTTTCAGGTGGTAACTTTATAACATTTATGCACAACTGCATCTGTGACTTTGCTGGTGTCACCGAGCAAAAATGTGTAGTGGTAATGTGTACTTCACATGAACGAGGTAATGAAAGCAGAGTACATTTTCTTTAGAGTAGGCAGGACATCCTGCTTGCAAGCTCAGCATTGAATTCCTTGACTCTAGTGGGGAACTGGTCAGATCCTGAGGCTAAGTCAAGTGTCAGATTCTTGTGGAACCTGCTGATGTTCTTACGTTTAAATGCCTTGGAATAGCTGCTGTGTAGCTTTGTATATGAAGCTACAGCTCTCCATGTGATCTGGCCATGCCATTAGGTAAAATGGCAGGGATTTCAATTTTCCTACAGTTCCTTTATTACTTTATTCTTAAAATGTGTTCAGCAAATTAGTTTATTTTGTGGTTTCTTTTGCCTTGTTTCTCAACTCTATACATTTTTGTCAAGCTAGAACATGCATCTATTTGTTAGTGGCAGTGTTGTTCCCTTTCAGGCATCATAAAAATCAGTACTTGCCCATCGTCAAAGCTTCTTTTTGTACTAGGCTGAGGTTTCCTGTGACAGTATTACTGGTGGATTGACTGTTTAGTAGCATCATGAATGATGTTAGTAATCTTAGCATGTACTATAGCATGTACTATACGATATATCGTCTGTACAACGTTATCACAATATCTGGTCCCTATTGATATTGCAGAAAGCTGCAATATGCAGATGAGCCTCTAACCAATCACATGGCTTCTTAAAACTAAACGGGGCTAAACTGCTATAGGACAATAAATTAGTCATACGGTATGTAAATGAGTTGGTTTTGCTCCCTCACAAAACTGATGATTTAAAAGGGGGTTGTTTTTAAAGCTTAGTTGCCATATATGAACTGTAAGGTATGTAAACATCCATTGTGAATCAATATTTACATATTTCAAGTCCTTTTAATCACAGAAATGTTGTATGAACCCTTCAATACTTTAAATATATAAATATAAATACCTCAATATCTGACTGTATAATTGCAATACTTATATTTTGTCCATATTGTGCGGTCCTAATTGTTAGATCATCTCACTCAACATTTCTCTCTAAATAATGAAGACAAGGCTTAATCACAGCTATAGGGCTGCCACGCAGCCCAGTAGTGGTGGTGGTGTTGGAGGAGGAGGAGGGGGCTGTCCAAAGCATCTAATTCCATTGGCTATGTTTGCTTTTCTCTTGAAATTACACAAGCTGTATGCGTCTACCATTGAACACCTATATCAGACATGAGATCAGCTTAGGGTAGTGGAACTCCCAAATCAGAAAGGGTGCTTTTGGAAGCACATGCACGAGTGTCTGCATTAAAGTTTAATATATACATATTAACTTTACAGGTTTACAGGTGCATATTACACAACGTGATTCTGGCTAAATCTGCATAAAGTTAGTACGATTTCTGAATAGACCAAAATCAATGTTCAACTGCCTAAGGATCAGTGAATTCAATGCAGGACAGTCTGTGTGTGGACAGCGCACTGTACTGAGAGGGGAGAATCTAAAGATTGGACCCTTGTATGTACAAGTCCACCATCTAAAAAGGTGTTAGCATAAACGTGGAGCGAACATTACTAACCTTTTATTTTAAAATGCCGTTATGTCTAAGAGTGACGCTATTTCCCAAAGTACTGCAAACACATTAGCATATATTAGTGTGTGTGCCAAAGGATTAAAAAGATTAAACATGAAAGGAAAAGTACCCCAAAGTTCACTTCCAGCAAAATGTTATTCAGAGTAGTCAGGTGATCCATTCTACAGTAATCAGTGTCTCAAAACGATACAACACAGACAATTAGGACTGAGGCACTGATATAGGACGATTATTCATCATCATGCATTGTGGAGAAGTATACAAAGTGTGTTGTAAGGTGAAGTACTAACATATGTACAATTTTCCATGACAATTACCACCATTTTGCCATTTTTTGGTAAAAATGGCTGTATTAGTGATGTGGACACCCCTGGTTCCTATCAGCAGCAGTGTCAGACATTGACTTTGCTCACATGTGGGAATACTGAACCGCTGGTGGGATTCTCCACTAAATGAGCTCGTTTTCAGGCGGGCACATCACACACTAAACAGTGAAGACACCCAAACAGATTTTCTGAATGAAGGTCTGCCCCCAGGTTTCACCTGAATGCAGACAGGCTTGTGTTAATCTAGGCTGCAGAAAGCCCTGAAAGAAGAACGAGAGAAATAGCGAAGCTCAACAGCTTCCTTCAAGCCATGCCTTTGAAAAATGGCCCGAGTAGCCTGTCTGCAAACATGCAAAAGCTGAGGGTCAAGCAGGGTGCCTGAAATCTGATACCAGGCTGCAGACACTCCATTACAAACTTTGGACCAAAACTTTGGACCAACACCATGTGTCAGTAACGTCCCTGTATGTCACTCTAAACCAGTCTTAGCAGCGGCAAAAGGAAAACTAACAATAACACGCGAGATCCTACCGTTTCCACTGCTCACACTCACTCACTTTTGTTATGATAAGCGGCTCTCCGTGCTCCAGTCCTCCTTTCAAAGTGAAGCCCCACGGAGCGCCTCCGTTCAGTTGAACGTGGATGTGATTGAAAGACACAAGCTGCTCCACGGTCTCCATTCCGCGTTTGCGTGACGATTTCCCACTCGCGCCTCGGTCCGCATTCACTTTCCTCAGGCCACGGGGTCTCGTCCCTCCATCACTAGTACTAACAGGACGGTTAAGCGCGTGCAGGGAGGGCCATGGTGCTCTGGGAGAGTTTGCTTCCTCCGCCCGTATTCCAAGCAAAACCCGCCCACGCTCGTTGCAATTGGCTACTACGCTCGCGAGCGCTACATTCTATCCAATGGCAGCACAGATGGGCGGGGTTTGTTGGAATACGAGTGGGGAACAAACAACGTGGAAAAAACTATGTTTTCTAAGTTCCAAAGCGAAGGAATTGCTTTAGGCTTAAAAGCTGATATGAGTGAGCCACCGTGTAGTTTCACTGTCATTGTGCGATGTGATAATGGCTGAGGGGCGGGAAATGCTACGTCGTGAAACTGTCGCTCTGTCCATTGTCCAGCTCCGAGTTGCCCTTTTTCCACGTTTTTCAGCTGTAGTGAAGCTGTTCTTCCTACGCAAATTCCCAGGGTCTGGCTCTGCAGGAGACGTGTCCGACTCCACTCAGATCAGTCTGAAAACGGCACAGTCTGAGGAAAAAGCACGATTAATGTTGCTTCACTATGCAGAGTAGTTTATATTTTATATATGAACAGACCACAACATGATTATTCTATAATGGGAATGACAAACAACCATGTAATGCAGTCCCCCTTAGTTCTGGCTGCCCCCAGCCAGAGAGTCCAGTCCCATAGTTTGTAAGAAGCTGAGGTGGGCGTCGTTTCCTACCTGAACACCTTGACTTTCTTCCTTCACCCGGGGAAGAAGAACTAGGTGAGGAGGGCTCAGTCCCACTCAAGTCAGTTGGGCGCAGAGGTTTCCGCCACTTCATCCTACGGGCTTTGCTTGACGATGAGGGGTATGGCAGGCCCCCACCTGAGTCACGGCTTGGTTCTTGCCTTTCTTGCCCATGGCGAGCTGCGTGGCCAAGGCCTGGCTAGACAGTTCAGCGGGAGCCCCCGCCACTCTGGCTGCTGCTGCTGCTACGTAGTCCGCGGGGTAGGACCTCGAATCATTTGCCTCGCCATCCAGCACCCACACCCAATCTGCTGTGTCGCCGTGCCGCTCGCGCATCCTCCTTCAACGCTTGCCGGCCGAAGTGGCATCTCAAAGTGCCCTCGGTCTCTGCGCAGTCCGAGTTATGCTCTGATACGGGACAAGGCCAGCTTCCGGTTTATTTACCAGCCCTGAAAAGAGCTTTGGGAACCAGTGCGCCCTCTACAGGACAGTTCACACAGAGCATTCAGAGTCAAACTTCATGAAAACTGATGGATGGCAGGGCTACCAGGTCAATACACAAAGTACCAAATGTGACGCTGGTAGTCCAGCCATACAAAATGCTACACAACAGCCCCAACTACCAAAAATAACCCAAACAACCATCCCCAACACATTCCCAACACAATAACAACCCAAAACTGTCCCAAATCACACACAGCGCACTGCTCCCATCATGCTTTGCAGTCTGCGCACCAATCCCCAGCTTTGTTAGTTCTTTACAGCCTTTAATACAAAAATATCTCTTTACAGCTTTACTTACTCAAGTAAATAATATCCAAATGAAAGATATCACAGCTACAGTTATAAAATTGTAAAATGTAATAAATGAAAATAAACAAGACTTACTGAGATTTTTTTTTGCATCCAACTACTTCCTTATCTTTGTCCACAACTTTAACCCTTAGATCTTTTGAAAGTGGCTTGCACTACCAAGCAAATGAATGCTCCAGGAACAGACGTTTTTATGCTACACTAATCACAACTGATCACAGGCAGAAGCAGGTAAGCATGGTCTGCAATGGCAATGAGGGTTACTTACACCTGAATGACACTGGCCTAGTTGTTGGGACTCTGCCCCTGGGCTCAGAAGGTTGTAGGTTCAAGTCCCAGCCCAGGCACCACAGAAGTACCATTGAACAACTGTCCCCACTTCACTGCTTCCTGGGCTGGCCACTGCTCCATGTGTGATGGGTCAAATGAGGGGGCCACATTTCATTGTGATGTGCTGTGTTCACAATGACATAATTGTTGTTAATTCTTTAGAACAGTAGCTGTGATATCTTTCACTAGGGTGTTATAGGTTGCATTGAGGAAGTAAAACTGGAAAAATATTGGTTTGTGTGTTTTCATTTAAGACTGTAAAGCAAAGAAAGGGAATATTTTGAAGGGGTGATTCTTTTCCCACTATAGACAGACAGACAGACAGATATTCTGAAAAACAAAAAGAAGCTTCATTTTATATTAGGCTATAAATAAATACCACAAATGCCCAAATTAATATATAGAGCTCTGCTTTATAACTTACAGCCAGGCAGCTGATATTTCAAATACGAAATTAAACCGCATACCTCTTTAACCGGAAGTTGTGAATTTCAATCCCGTGGAGCGGCCTGTACAGTTTAAACAGTTTTTCATCCCTACTGCTTTATCAGTAGAATATTACATAGGCGGTTTTCCCTGTACTTCATTCCCAATTTGCGCGCGAGCCTTAAACGAGGCGGCGGTGCCGGTTTGAACCCGCTCGCGCCGCTGACGTAGCACGCAGGGCCATTGACGCCGAGCAGGTTAATTGAGGCTCGCGCAGACATGGTTGTCAGTGAAGCAGTGGCTCTGGCGATGTGTGGCACAAATTCCACCCACTGACTTTGTCGGGCGATGGTAGCCTTCCTGGTTGCATTCAGCCTCGCCACTAGCTGAACATGAAGGATGCCGGCAGTCCCACTTTTCTCAGACTCTGTGTGCTGTCGTGTTTCTTTTTGTTGTTGTCCACGTTCACGCGCGCGGCCGATAAAATGGCCTTCTCGCCCTCGCGCCTCGTGGTGCCAACCACCACGGAGCAGGGGCGAAGAAACCGCCACACAAAGCACAGGAGCACCAACGGGCTGCCAGACAGACAAGCCGACGACCAGAGTCTGCAGTTTATGTGGAGTCTGTACCGGAAAGCGGCGGATGCGGACGGCAGTCCGAGGCAGCACAAGCTGTTCGGGTCCAACACCGTCAGGCTGATTCGTGCGTCCACCACCAGAAAACACTTCCACTCTTCGCCAAATGGTAAAACGTTTCTCATGCGCATAAATGTCATTATTCTAGATCCGCACGAGGCTGAGTAGGCCTTTACCTCACGTGCTTACGCGACCATTCGGTTCTTTTTCGATTATTTAGCAACCAATCCGTCACAAAATTTCCAATTTCACCACTGTTCGAATCGATAGTGTTTGCTCAAATTCAAAATGATTATTTTTAAGTCTACACCCAACACACAATTGCAATATACACAATAAATTAATAAAAATTTGGAATGAGGCTACATAAGAGTTTAATAATCGATTACTGCTGCCATGTGTCATAGTACATCCATGCATTTTAACTTGAGTCATAGGCCATCTCTTGGTACAGTAATGCTGCATATATCTGCGTGTGCTGTATTACCAGGCAGATCTGTAGTCTACCAGCCACTGCAGTAGCACTCTGTGAAAGTATTGATGAGCTTTGCTTTATGTATTAGCCATTGAATGTGTTTTTGTGAGAGACAGAACAATTACATGCCACCCAGAGAGTGACTCTCTCTCTTCCTTTTCTGGCTCAACCCCCGACCCTGCCAGACCTTCTGTACACTTACGCCGTACAGTATGAGCTGGAGAACGTGCCATTGAACAAACTGCTGAGGGCGTCTTTCGTTCACCTGAGGTCACCCGTGGCACCATACCCTCCTTTTATATGCGAGGCCAGAGTGGCATCCTCGCAGCCTGCCAGTGACATGGATGTTGTCGTTCTGGGCCCTCAGACGTTGTGGACCGAATCCAACATCACATCCTATGTGTCTCAGTTTAAAGGTGGCAAGCTGGTCCTCTTTGTTCATTACAAGTGCCTGGAAGCTGGCCCGTTTCAATCTGCTGTTGTAAGACGTAAGGCCCAGAGGAAGCGTCTCCCGCCACAAAACCACGTGAGAGCCCCTGCTTTGCTTCTCTTCCTGGAAGAAGAGGGACATCCTGTAGAATGGACGAAGTACATAAAAGGCCTTTCACGCTCTGGCTCAAGATCCCGCCGTTCCAAAGAACCTGGGAGCATCGTTTCCGACATCCCAAACTACAAACGTGGCAAGAACAGCGTGGCCAAGAACCAGTGCAAGCTTCACTCATATCGTGTGACCTTTCGTGATTTGGGCTGGGACCACTGGATCATCGCGCCACACATGTACAACCCCCGCTACTGCATGGGCGATTGCCCCCGCGTCCTGCACTATGGCTACAACTCACCCAACCATGCCATCGTACAGACCTTCATCAATGAGCTGGGCGTGGCCGACATCCCACTGCCTTCCTGTGTGCCGTACAAGTACAAACCCATCAGCGTGCTGATGATGGAGAAGAATGGGAGCATTGTATACAAAGAATATGAGGACATGGTGGCAGAATCCTGCACCTGTAGATGACTGTGGGCTTGGGGAAGCACAAGGAAAAATGGAGATCAGTGGACTGATCAGCATGGACTTTCCACACAGTCGTGTTGAGCTTCCATAATCATCTCTTACCCTCAGCTAACCTATATGTAGGAATATTGGACTGACATATGAAGAGAGATGAGGTATAGGCCAAACAAATGGTGGCTTAATTATTTTTTTTCTTTTATTCAAGTTTTTGTATTGTATTTGTCTGTCGAGTGTATTTAATGGCCTGTCTGTCCTGTTTAAAGTAATGGAGGGGAAGCAATAGAGTTTTGTATGTGTCTGGACTTGTTAGGTGTTAAGTGTTTGCACTTTACTTAACTCTACAGAAAAGTCCACCAAAAAAAGAAAAAAAAAGATTTTTGGGGAAAAAAAGGAAAAAAATTATCTATGAGAAGAACTTTGGTGCTTTTGCAGATCAAGCTTTGCTTGCTGGACTTTGCAGAATGATGATGATGATGCTGCTGTTACTGATGCTGCTATTGCGACCTCTTTTGGAGACTACATGTTCTTGCACATTTTGTTCCTGGCCAGGGACAGTAGCCTCCAGAGGGAAGTGTTTTCATGTTTCTTAAATAGAGCATAGAGAGTGGTCGTATAATTAAAATGATCGTTTTATAAATATTCAGAGGTGAAATAAAGCACATTTTGTATAAAGGTTTGGATTTATTCAGCACAGAAATGAAGGGTTTTGAAGCAGTGTTGTGTTTGTCAAAGGTTTATCAAAAGTACTTTGGTGTGTTTAATCTGAATGGGTGATTGAATGGGCTGAAGGAGCATGATTGTTATTCATACACTTTAATATAGAGTTTATTTTTGAGCCAAGTGTTGATCTCCACTCTATATAACCCCTGTCTTAATGATGAGGTCAATAGACAAATGGATGAATTTGGCACATTTTTAAATTTTATTAAAAAAAATACCATCATTGTTAACTGAGTTTGTCCACTAGGTGGCGGCCATCTTGACGTTCTTAGGGCATTGCTCACTGAAAATGTTTTGCCAGTTAGCAGCCCTCAATCACCATAGTCACATTTCAAGGTTCAAGTGGCACAATTCTGTTTTTTCAGCTTAATGTAACCCAGATCTGATGTTTTTCGAGCTGTGTGAACATGGACACATCTAGTCTTTTCAAGTCGGATGAGTCACTTTTGTTTAAAAAAAAAAGAAAAAGGAAAAAAAAGACCTTTCACCTACTGGTACTGTTCTTGGGTACAGGTTTGTTCAAACAACAGAGTGATGAATTACACACATGATTTGAGTGACAACTTCTATTAGAATACTATACATTGTAAATGTGAATGTATGTAGAGGGGTGTTGTAGTATAGAGCTGCCCAACACAGAAGAGGTTAAATTACCTAAAGGGCACAACAGCAGACGACTCGTACTGTATGCTACACTTCAGACTTTCTAAGAATCACATTAATTTAAGTTATATGCCTCCTGCTTAGTCAAATCCACATCAAGTAAAACTGCTTTGCCTGTTTTTGTTCCATGTGTTTAATGAAAATCAGTTATTGACCATTTTAGCTTGATATTCTGTCAATTTTATACACTTCAATCAAATCTGACCCAGACAGCTTGTGTCTTGGGAAATGGAAAAATATTCGAAGTGTGACTTTCAAAATTGCTTGGCACCTTCTCATGTTTTTGTTTTGCATCAAAACCTGAAGAGTTCCATGTTCTTGTCAGAGTAGTCTAAAGCCAGAGTCTGAATGTGATTGCAAGTGCATTACGACTCCTAATAGCAAATCCTACCAAACTACAAGCAACTGTAGTGGAGGAAAACAAAAGCTCTAATAACTTTTTAACAGTTGATGTATAAATTAGGGGTATTCATTTAATTCCTTGTGCTATCTGAATGTGCCAACATAAGCATAATGTCTTTACCTGTCAAACTTGAGAGAATTATTTCCATCAGCATCATCAATTCTCAGAAATTACCAAGAAATTTTTGATTTTGTGATGTGCTGACAACCCAATACATATGTATTTTGATTAGTTATGGGTGTTTTGTTTCAGTTACTAAGGCATGAATATTGCAAGGCGCCTTCATTAAGACCCCGTTTTAATTGTGCCATTTCTCAAATTTCTTTCATCTCAAATTGATCAGTTACTTCGCCAGCAAAGCTCACAGTTGTTAAATGGGCACCAGCGTGGCCAAGAGATCAAATTCCCAAGGAACATGTGTGTTCGAATACAATTTTTGTCTTCAAATTAACAATTTCTTTTACATTTTATTAATTTTGATTCAAGCAAATTCAGATTAGGTTTTATGTAGTCATGTCCTAAAGCTCACGAAACCTTGCTACTTTGCTCTGTTAGCTGCCCAGCAAACATACATTTTGCCTGTGAAATGTTTCTGTCGTGGTTAACAGGGTGTGATTGTTTTTTTGAAGGAGTTGGAGTGTGCTAATGGCTAGAAAATTGTTTCAACTGGACATGGTGCACTTTTTGCCAAAGATATGTGCTCCCATTGAAAAAATCTGATTGCTTGTAGGTATATATACACATTTGGTAAAGATGGTGAAAAGTTCATATCTGTGGGTAATTGGCTCTATCTTACACAAAATATTTTATAAAATGCCTAACCCCCACTAAATTTAAAAGTAAAAAAATGAACAAAGCCTGTTTGAGTTAGTGGTACCACTACAAATACAGTAAGCAGTCCAAGACCACTCCTCAATACAGAGTATGCCCTTGGTCCTCTCATTTGTACTCCACAAGATTTCAGCGGGGTTTAGGTAAGCAGACTGGGGTGATGGTGTCAGAAGCTTGATTATGTGGTCAATCAGCCCTTTTTATTGTGAATTAAAGTCATGCTTGATTGATGACCAGGCAGATGCAGATAGACTTTCACTAAAAATCTTCTACTATGTCAGCTTTTAGGATGACATGACAAGTTTCCACAGTCTTTGGAAGAAAAATTGAATTAAAAACATCACTACTCATCCAACATATTTAACTATATTTATTGGTAAATTTGAGGTTATAATCTTTTTTTAATGTCAAACTGGCCATATGTGCTTCACCAAAAAGTTATTTTTTGTATCTGGCCATGCAACCAAGTTCTAGTCAGTTCCAGTAGCATCTGTTGAATCTCCAGACTTAGATGAGAGAATGTTTTCTTTTGGCTTCATCTACACATTCCGAATTATTTGTTCACTCTGAGGTGGTATCTTACTGATAAATGTTACCATCTTCTGCAGATCTCCAGTTGTGATTTGTGGATCCCCCATATAAACTGCAGTTAAAATGATTACAACCTTTCCACAGCTTACACGCGATCAGCTAATAGGTATTTGTCCATTTTAAGCCATTTTAATTTTACTGGCACATTTTTGGCCCTTGGTTTGTACAAACATTGAAAGAGAAACTGATTTCCTCGATTTCCTTTTTGAAGTAGAATGGCTCTTTGCACATGTTTTCTCTAACTGTGCACTAGTAGACTGGCTCAGCATGTGCTTAAATGTGATATTTCTCTTTAATGAACAATTACCAACCATTGGCTTCACCCGAATTTGTATCATGAGACAACACATGGGTGTGTGTACTAAGAGCACAGTTTGTTTTATTAGGTTGATCTTCTCTTGCCATTATTCATTAGCAATAGATAGAATTAACTTTCCCCCAGAATTGCACTATTATTCCCTTGTATGTTGTTAGTGTGCATGCACCCATGTCCCTTATCAAGAACAATTGTAGCACATAATATTTAAGCTAAAAGTTAATAATGCCTGTCTGTCTGCCATCTTTAAGCTGAGTAGAGAAGCTGCCAGTAGATGTGAGTTTATGTCAAATCTATGCCCCTCTCCAGCTGGTGTCTGCCCAGAATCTGAAGAAGCATTCCCCCTGCACCAGCCGTATTGCCATCCAGAACCCCCTCTTCCAACCAGCATAAACACATTTCATTGTCTGTCCACCCAAACCCATAACCACAAAAAAACATTTTGGGGCCCATGACATATTGTGCTGTAAATTTCAGCACCTGCGTCTCTAAATGTCTCTGCATTGCTCTGATCTTAATGTCCAAAATCAGCTCTTATATTATTTGTTTCTGTGGAGCTTCAGCACGACCCTTTTCTCTTCTTTGGCAGCCGTTCCCGTTCCCGCTGGGACAGTTTACTTTGTCTGAAATTCGATGAGTTCTTGCCAAGATTCACAAACATGCCAAATGGTGCCAGTGGTCCGTGACCCTGTGGCACAAGGGGAAGACTATGAATCTTCTCAGTTAAACAAGTGTTGAAATTGCCATCAAAGAAAAAGAGGGGGTTTTGCTCATACCGTATATCTACTATGAGAATGAAAGGGTGTAATGTGTGATGTTTCTTCTAGTCATGCGCTTAATATAAAATATAATATAAAAATAATTTATTCATTTCATTTTATTTTATTTTAGAATTCCCAAGTGCAGCCCCGCCCACATTATTGGAGGTTTTGGTGTTCTAACTCTAACTGATCACCTAATTAATGACCAATCTTAAAGTTACTAAGCCTGTCCCGAACTCAAATTCGATGACACTTTCTGGTACATAAATAACTGTGTAGAGGTGGAAGCAAGTCACAGTTACAAGTCTCAAATTTTAACTCCGAAAGTGTTTGAATGTACTGTATCTACTGAAGTATACATTCAGTTCATTTGAAACCATTTAAAAAGAACTGGTTCAGTCAATTGGATTGAACTTGACATCACTACCAACTCTGTTTGTTTAGTCTACTTTGGGTTGTGTTAAAGTGTGACTAGTTGGTATTTAAGCCAATATTTTGTTTGTCTCCAAAAACAGATTTTGTTGAGTCTCAAGGAACTGAATGTGTATATGTGTATGTATATATATATATATAATTACTATGAGACTTAGTGGATGTCATACATATGTTTTTTTTGTCACTTCAGAAATGTATGGGATAGGGAGGCAATTTTATTGGGGTGATTGACACACCTCATTTTGTGTTTTCCATGTAATGGTCTCATTATGTGTATTATACTGTATTGGGGCCAATACCAAAAGACAACCTTTCTCAATGTGGCATCAATTTCAACATTCTGTGGGTATAAAAAGCTGGTATTGTCAGTAAGTCATTCCAAGTTCATCATTTAAACAGCCATGAACACACTTAACGGATGAGCAGTGTCACCTGGCCATGGCGCACCTTCGGGTCAGGCAGTCAGTCAGATGTTGCTCGTGAACTTGATGTGTCTCAGACTTGCATCAACACACAGAACTACTGGCAGAGTTCATGAAAGACCCAGGAGTGGAGCCCCACGAGTGACAGACCGCAACGATGACCAGTACCTAAGGACCTATGCGCTCAAACATTTTTATGCAACTGCCACACAGCTGCAGGCCCGTTTACGAGATGTGAGGGGTACTATGGTTTCCAGACAAATCATTCACAACCAACTCCACCGCTTTGGCTTGAATGCCAGACAACCGTTGCAGGTGACTCCACTGATACCAAGGCACTGTCGTGAATGTTTGCAGTGAGCACAATCACTTCATGTTCTTACCTCAGAGACATCATAGAACCCACCATCATCCCCCAATTCTGTCAGCACACCCCCAACATTCTGTTCATGGATGATAATGCATATGGTATGGCCATCAATGTGCCCTGACCTGAACCCTATAGAGCACGTCTGGGACCAGTTGAAGCAGAGACTGAATGATCGTACCCCATCCCCACGTGACCTGGCAGAACTGCATGTAGCACTTGTGGAAGAGTGGAACGCATTACCTCAGAACAGTCTAACAGGCAAATGGTGAAAACACCCGCTGACATTGTCAATGTTTATTATATTTATTATATATATAATATTTTGTTCTGGCCAGATGTTATGCAGTTTTGATTTAATGTTTGCCAAATGTGGTTTAATGATACTTAGTTTTGGCCTATTTTGTTCTGATATTCTGCGGAGACTCTCTCCACCTTCAAG
>JBBIGC010000013.1:11075362-11090797 GCA_037576955.1 Lepidarchus adonis | reverse complement strand
AATATACTGTTTTCTCCTAACACATTTTTAGGTGGAGGTAAATCGTATGTGTAGGGTGCAGTGTTTCAGTGAACAGGCTGCCAGTTCAGTCTACATGGACTCCCGCAGTGTTACTCTGCGTGTGAAGCTCAACCCTGGCCGTTATGCTCTCCTCCCCACCACTTTCCATCCCGGGGCAACTGGACGCTTTCTCCTCCGCCTCTTCTCACACACACATATCAAGCTCAGGTGAGATGTTAGAGGGTTCTTTCTTAATGCTGGATATATTAATGGCCTAATCTAAGTAACAGCTATTTAAATAACATGATACCTAATCTACAGTACAAGCTGCAGTAATCTTCTGTTCATTTGTTTATCAGCAATAAGTACAATAAGAACCATTATTATTTAGTAACCGTATGGTACATCAATAAACTGTCTGTCTGGACAGGGAGCTGAAGGAGGATTTGCCTGCTCCATCTTTGTGGCAGTGTTGTGTACCTCAGCCATGTGCTGTAACTACAGTTCACCTCCGTAGAGCTTCCACACTCAACCAGCCCAAAAAGCCAGGTCACTGACCATCCTGCTTTTAAAATTCACTGAAGCCCAGATAGTGACCACAGAACATTAACTCTTCCTGTTCTCCTGCTCTTTCCCATCTACCTATCTCTTTCTAACAGCTCCAGATGTTTATGCTGTCATTAGGTGCGAGGAGGACACTATCAGGACACAAGTCTTTAAAAAAGATGGAAGTCCTGAATTTAACACTAAGGCGATTTTCTATAGGAGGAGGCCTAGAAAAAAAATCTACATAGAGGTGAATGTTTTTTCACTAGAGAACATAACAGTGGCAATTATATGGATAGAACTTCATCTGTTGTGTACGTCTGTTCATCTAGTTGTGGAGAAGGGGTTTTCTATTTGACTCCTTCCTGGGTGGAGCTCATCTTCAAACAGGAGACAACGAAAGAGGACGGAGCAGAGTGGTGGATCTGCAAGGTGGAAAATCTTGTGGCTGCATCTATGTAGAGACTTCTACTAGTCAGTGCCTGACGGACTTATGATTAGAGCTGCACTGCATTAGAGCTAAAAACCGAAGACTGTGACATCCTGCGTTAAAGTGGGGCTGCTGTTCTGCATTTGCCTGTTTTAAACTGGCAAAAAAGAAAGGCAATGTAATTTGCTTACATACTCATTCTAGGTAAATCGCCAAACTGGTGATGTAATGTAAGCTAATGGTTGAAGTACTTTTGAGCTACGCCTGAGAAAGATGTAATGTTGTGTATATAGTGATATAAAGAGTCATAGGGCCCAGTCATCTCACATCCCTGATTGCTAGTACAGACCCACCTGTACTAGTTATGCCTGGATACTTACTTTATATGGTATTTCAGTGGTACTACAGATAACAAAGGGTGTATTATAGCAAGCATAGAGTCTGTTGTGCTTTTAAGACAAGAAACTGGGTAAAGTCCCCAAGAAAAGTGAATGTGGCATCACAATTGTCTTACTGTTTCCTTAACCTGAAAAAAAACTGGATTCTGTAATCATCTGCTGGTCAGATATGAAAAATTTAATTATGTTCATAATGTTAACTAGGCATCTACCATGCTTTTTGTAATGATGAAGATGAAGAATAAAATGTAATGAAGTCAGTCTATCTGTTTTCTCTTAAAAATGTTTGCTGGCCAATCAAGCACAGTAACACCCTGGTCGATGAACCAGCTTTTTGTGGACCAACACCAGCAGATGACATGGCCCTTAAATCATCACTGGAAAGTTCACACTTCAAGCAACATGGATTCTGTGCTTCTCCAATCTTCCTCCAGACTCTGGGACCTTGATTTCCAAATGATATGCAAAATTTACATTAATCTGAAAAGAGGACTTTGGACACTGAGCAACAGTCCATTGCCTTTTCTCCTTAGTTCAGGTAAGACACTTTTGATGTCTCTGGTTCAGGAGTGACTTGACATTAGAAATTTTTGCAACATAGTTGGGACAGAGGCATGTTATAATGTAAGGCATGCATAAAAGGCAACTTTTATTTTAATAATTTTGAAACTGAGGAGACTATTTGTAAGAGTCTCTTCAGGAGAGCTAACACCTCAAGAGTGAATGTCTCCCTCTGGTGGACTTACAGTGGAATGGTGCCAGTGTAAAACACAGTAGACGCCTATGTACAGTGGGGCAAAAAAGTATTTGGCAGCCACAGAATCTGCAAGTTGTCCCAGTAAAAAAGGGAGAGGTCTGTAATGTTCATCATAGGTACACTTCAACTGTGGGAGACAGAATGTAAAAAAAATCCAGGACACCAGGGACAAGATTGTACACCTGCACAAGACTGGGATGAGCTAATCTACAATAGGCAAGCAGCTTGGTGAGAAGAGATCAACTGTTGGAGCAATTATTAGAATATGGAATAATTACAAGTGCACTGATCTCACCTTGTGGGGTAAAAATTATGTTGAGAACGGTGAGGAAACAGCCCTTAACTACACGGGGGAACTGGTCAATGACCTGAAGACAGCTGGGACCACAGCAACAGAGGTTACCATTAATAGCGCACTACGTTGTCGTGGATTAAAATCACATGTCCAGGCCCATTTAAAGTTTGCCAGAGACCATCTGGATGTCATGTGGTCAGACGAGACCAAAATGGTCTTTGGTAAAAAGGCCACTCATCATGTTGGAGGGGGAAGAATGCTGAGTTGTATCACAAGAACACCATTACCACTTATGGTGCTTTGGGACTGTTTTTCTGCAAAGTGGACAGTACAACTGATCCATATTAAGGAAACGATGAATGGGGCCATGTGTAGTGAGATTTTGGGTAAAAACCTCCTTCCATCATTGAGAGCATTGAAGATGAAATGTGGCTGTATCTTCCAGCATGATTATGATCCCAAACACACAGCCAAGGTTACTTTACAAAGGATTGAGGTGAACTTTTGTTATTGACCAAATATGCACCATTATACAACTAAATTCTTTTAAAAATCATACAATGTGATTTCCTGTTTTTTTTTTTACATTCTGCCTCTCACAGTTGAAGTGAACCTATGATGAACATTACAGATGCTCTCATCTTTTTATGTGGAACAACTTGCAGAATCAGTGGCTGCCAAATACTTTTTTGCCCTAACTGTAAAGAGCTTCGAGTTATGACACACATTGAGGAACTGAACCTCGTCGTAAGTCGATGACGTCCTGTAATTGTTGTTCATACAGTAATACACATAAAGGCATCTAAGGTTAAGGACTATGGTAAAAGCCACCAGTTTTTGCTCGTGTTGACAAAAGAAATCCTGTTCTCCGGTTTAAACCAGTTCAAGTTCCATTGCCTCCAGGTAGGCAAGATAGGCATACCAGTTTAGCATGTGTCACTGCCTTTCCTATGCCAAGGTTTTATTTGGCCTATAATTAATCACAGGGAGCTGAGAAACAATGGGCACATCCCAGGTGTTCAGTACAAATCTGTAGTTATATGCAGTGTCAGATGAGCAAGAACAAAGCATTGTAAATGCAGTTTGCACACTTCTGTAAAAGGGCCTTGGCCGAGGCTAAAGTGACTTCCTCCAGAAACTCATATGTTTTGGTGGATAATTTAAGCGAAATATTTTAAAACCTAAAGTTTATTAAATATATTTTCATTATTTTTGCTGTTTTGTTATTTAAAAATTTTTTTTTTTAACATTTCAAAATAAAAAAACAATATCTAAAATGCAAATAAATTTGTAGATCATATAAAGTCACAGATTAAGGGAACTGCAATCATAGGAACAGTTGTATTTTCCTACTTGTTCCCTAAAAACCAGTGTAAATACATATGAGACTAAATTTTGAGTCTGCTTTACTACCAATTAAAGCTCTAGCTGAGCAGCTTTAGTGATCTAGTCTGCACAGCCTAGAACTGCACAGCCTCCATTAATAAAGATTAATCATCATAAGCCTAAGTGCATGTAACCTGCAACCACATCTACACACTGACATAACCAGCGAGGAAGAGAAGGGGCACACAGGAATCGACAGATAAGGTTCTCAAGATTTTAAGTTGGTGGATTTATAGTGAAATATTCTATTTGGATATAAATATTGTTCTTTTAGTTTTTGCTTTTTTAATGGAAACTCACATTAAACTCACTGAATTGCTTGGCCCAAGGTTTATGTGGTATGCGCTTATGTAGAAGTTTGCTTTGTATTCCAGCTACTTTCAAAACATGGATTTTTGTTGGGCTGAAATACTGAAGATGAGTAACACTGTGAGGTATCACTGTTCCCTTTAAGTGAAGAAGCAAAAAATGCTGAAACACTGAACTACATTCTGAACTCGACTCTGCTTTGAAAGATGCTTTATTATTACCAGTTACCTTTTAAAGAGTTATAGGTTATTAATGGTAATGTATATAGTTACCATAATTAATGTAACTCCAAAAGTGATTGATGTGACACATATTGCTCAGATGCTTTCACTTGCTCATTTTTCTTGCATCCATCACATCAACTTCAACTGTCTTATATAGCCCACCACGTATCAGAAATGTTATTCATGTGACCTGACAGTAGTTTAATTGTTTAAATAAAATGATCATTGTTTTATTGAAATTAGCTAGACTTCTATTATGTTATATTTGGTAGATTTTATATATTTAGTCTTATTTAGTGAACACTGTGCGAATGTTTTGTACAGGCTGGTTGTTTTCATGGACATGGATGTGGCCTCACACTATTTAGCTGAATACAAGTTCTTCACAAGTAGCTTTGTGTGCATCATTAGAAAGAAGGGATTTGCACGAATAATAATGAAAGAAACATTTAAGGAAAAATTTATTTCAACAGCCAGATTCTGGATTACCAAAGGCAAAAAGTAGAGTAGACTTTATTTATTAAGTCTATGAACAGTTCAGGAGGGTCAACTCTGGTTCTGGAGGTCTACCATCCTTCAGGGTTTAGACCCTAAACAAAGCCCCAGTACACAGAATAAAGGTGAACTGAATAGACTATATTTGTCTGCAGAACAGTAGTAACATGAGGCACATGTGAAAACTGAATTGCAGGTGCCTCTGTAAATACTGAATTGACACTTTTGTAAGGAAAATCTACAAAATGATTAGTCTGTGTTGGGCTACTCTATGGAAAGTGCTTGTAGGGCTTGTACAGTATAGTGATGTAGTAGAATATCCTTTTATGGAGTTATATGGCGCTGTAACGTCTTTGAATATGATTACTACAACTGCCAGTATGCAAACATATGACACAGATTTGACTATCAAGACTCTGCAGATATTTCCTATCCACTCCTCTCCAGTTCTTTCATTCTTGACCTCAGGACCAGACACCTCTGTAGAGTAAGTGTATACTATACTCACTATATAGATTGCTCACTGTAATTATTTCATTTTAAACTTAAAATGTTCTCACTGATTTTGCAGCATTCATATTCTACATGTGCTTCTCACCTCTGATGGTGTAGAGATATCTCAAGGTCTACTTCTGTATATTCTCTGTCTCCCTACAGGTCAAAGATAACCAGAAACATGGAGAGACAAGAGCTGTTAGGACGCATGTACGATGCACACTCTGAGAATGCTCCTACCATCAGTGCGTGTTACTTTGCCCTGAAATTCACATGTACACATCCAGTTGATGTCACGTGCAGAGGTGTCAAATTCAGGTCCAGAAAGTAAAAATCCTTCCCAGGACTTTGCACCAACTGCCTGGACACATATGTTGCTGAACTGAGCTCTTTTGCGAAGCCAGGCAATTGGAACAAAATGCTGGGGAGGATTTTTACCTCATGAGTTTGCCATCTCTGTTCATGTGTATGTATTCACATATACAGACTTAATAATAACTAGACCAAAAATAGTTCTTGGAGTGGTGCCATAGAAAAACCATTTTTCTTTCCTACTGAACTATTTTTGATGAATGAGGATGAAGAACCTTTACATCATTTTCCCAAAATATTCTTTTCCAAAAAAGGGTTCTTTAAACATTAAAAGCTTCTTCACACGCACACATCTTATTACCAAGACTGGTTCTTTAAAGAACAATTCCCCGCTCTTTCAGAAACTTAACAGATTCTTATATGGCATCAGGCACATAACTTTTCCTGATCTACACTACTCATACATAGCCACCATTTTCAGGGGCAGCCCTTAAATATTTGAAGAATATTGGTGCTAATGTGCGTAGCAAATGTAATGCTGGGAACTGTTGCAAGAGGGAGACTCATTCTTGGTCTCTAAATCTTATATCTTTTAGCTTTTTCCAAGTTAATCTTTGTGGCTTTATCCATTTTCCAGATTACAATAAGTAAGTGCCACTGATTGTCATTCTGATATACACTTTAAGTGAAATACACCATAAAGCTCTTCAGTTTCAAATTTAAACTCTCTCTTCCTGTAGGTGCGATATATTTTAAGGACTGTCCCCAGAAGACATACATCCCAGTCTATATGATTGTGGCTGGGGTGTTTGGTCTCCTGCTGGGGCTGCTCTCCTGCTTACCCAGGATGAAAATGGATGTTATCAAATACTCACCAAGATGTATTTTGCATTGAACCTACTGGTCTCCCTGTTTCTTTTCTGCTGGTTAATTGCTGGTAAGTATTTTTTTTTATCATTTTGACTTTTATAGTTCTATAAATCATAATTTAAAAATTCTTCACATTTCCAGGCAGTGTGTGGATCTACTCCATCTACCCTGCCAACTACAACAAAACAGGAAGTGGTGAGCTCTACTGTAATAAGACCCTCTACCTGTCTGCCTTCTGGACCACCACACTGGTGTATATTCTGTTAGCAGCACTGCTGCTGGGATTTTGCTGTATGATCACCTGTGCTAAACATGCTTAGAACCTTCATAATGGATTTGGGTCTGTTATGGCTGCTTCTTACTTTTCCCTTATGTGGTATGTTGCCTGTGTCCTTATAACATCTGACCCACAGAATAAATCAATAAAGACAATATATTAAAAAGAAATTTAATAGTTTAATGTTTTCATTGTGGACACCATTGAGTTATGATAGTATTGATTACATTATCATTTCACTAATTAAATATGTCATAATTAATAACAGAAATGAGTTGTTATTAAAATGGTATATGTATGTTTATTTTTGCCATGTTCTGGGATGTAACATTGTATGATTGAATTTGAATCTATGCTTGCCTGCTGATCATTGAGTGGGGTTCATTAAACCTATTTACTGGTCAATGTTTACAGAGACATTTAAACCTTTACAGGCAACTATTTTCACTATCAGCAAATATATTTAGTCTAATTAATAAATTATGAACACAATCATTGTTGCTTGCGGCGCAAAGTTAATGGTGTTTGTAGAGCAACTGCTTGTCTAAACTGGTACTTGTAGATCATTTGTAATGTTTGTAGACTGCTGTTACTGTAAGTTAAGGAAGAAATTCCTTTAAACTAGAGTCATTATCCCACATCACTTGCAAAAAGAAATCCTTGATATCAGCTGCATGAGCACAGAAACAATTACGGCCTATAATCAAATTACACAACATTTACATTTTACATTTACCAATTTGACTGATTGAACATTCCTCTTAGTCATTAAATACAGATGGTAAGTGCTATAATATGAACTAGAATATGAACATTCTCTATGTTGGTGGGCATGGAACAGTTGAGTTTTGAGGAGCTTCTTGAATGTAGAAAGAGACTCTGCAGTTCTAAAGTAGCAGCTTGTTTCACCAGTGAGGAATAACAAAGGAGAAGAGTCTGCAATTGGGTTTGTAGCAGGGAAAAGATCTATTGATGATCCTGTGGGCGAGCATCAAGAACTTTTATGTGCCACAATGGGAAGCCAATGTAAAAAGCCAAGTAGTGGCATTACATGAGCACATTTCGGTTGGTTGAAGATCAGTCAAGCTGCTGCTTTTTGAATCCTATGCAGTGGCTTGGTTGTGGTTGCAGGTAGACCAGTCAACAGCAAGTTGCAGTAGTCAAGATGGGAGATCACCAGTGCCTAGACTAGGAGTTGAGTAGTATTCTGGAAGTTATGGCCTGATCTTGCAGATGTTGATTCCTGCAATGTGGTCAGCTGGTCATCAACGATCCCTTCAAGACTCTTAGCAGCACTGGTCAATGTAGTGACCGATGGGCCAAGCCGGATGGAGATGTCATGGTGCATGGTTGGTCTGGTGGGGAAGATCTCAGTCTCACATCTCAGAGCTCAATCTCAGACAAGTTAAGGTCCTTCATCCAGCACATGATGTCTGTGAGACATTCCTATTTGTATATTTGTTTTTTTTTATTTAATTAAGCAAAATGTCTTTTCTAGAAATTGAAATATTTTCAGGGGTATTTATAAAATACTTTGCACTAGCCCTTAAACTCATAAAATACATTCATATTCAATATTTGCAGTCATGCAATGAATGATCATGGTGATGAACATTTTCTAAAGAAACATTATCATATCAAAGCTATTGGCAGTATGTGGCCTATTGAAAAAGGTGTGCAACATTAACACATGTCATATTTCAAAACAAACTGAAACCCAGGCACAGGTGTGCCACTTTTAGTTTTTTCTCTTAGGCGTACTTAGCCAGTCCGACTGGCTTTCTGTATGACAAGTATTAGCCATAATCATCACTCAGGGTGGAGTTGGGACACAGGACATGTAAGCATACAAAATTCCTTGTGTGTGCTTCCCCCACATAAAGTCTTCAGAGTTATGCTATAAAACACAATTCTACAGACTACAGGTGAGGTAATGTGAATTTCATAATGCTAATGTTAAGCAGTAGTTAAAGAGTACCATGTTTGAGTTATAGTTAGAGTGAATCATTTGTTGATGTTTCAAAACAGTTGGCAAATTTTAGCTTTTTAAGATTAAAGTTAACACCAAACTAAGGATAACTCTTGCAGTTTCTTAATGACAGAATGAAATCTTGATACATTCTTTGTGTTTTTATGTGCTCATCAGAAAGACAAGACCTTAGGTTAAGATGGGATTTTTGTCTGATCTCTTTTTTGCTGGAGGCTCCATCTGCTCAGGTATCTGCTGACTGTGCTTCTTGAAATGCTGTTACTCTGTACAAATACAAATTGCTTGAATGCAGAGCTGTGTCTTAACTGAAGTCAAGCGACAAGTTTAGAAAGATAAGTAGAAAGAACAATGTTTCAGCCTTCAGGGTGTTTAAATTTTGACTCTGAAATGAAATTGAAGCAGAGCATGCGTGAAGCTACTCCATACCATCCGACCTACAGTAGGAAAATCTAAAGTAATTGCAAGTTGACAGTATGGAACACTACAAACTACTGCAGACAGAAGTAAGATCTAATCATCTAAAGTCAATTGTATTACTCAATGTATGTAACCATCAGCTGGAGGTTCCTGTTTTTTTTTCTCAAACAGCAGGGGAGTAAAGGCTAGTGTGTGTATGTAAACAGTGGCCATTTTCCCTTAGTGAAATACAGTGATGTACTCAGGAGTTTTCTTTTTGACATAAAACAATAAACAACCACCACCAAAATACTGAACTAGACATACTGCATTGCATATGACCACACACACACACAAAAAAAACATTTAGTTGAAGCAGTTTCTGTGTTTTCAGTTATAGCACCTCCAGCAGATGAAATTTCACATTTCAGGTTTTGGCCAACTAATGTCATACAATTGTTTCATGTTGATTGTTGAAGACAAATTATACAATATCGTCAAGCAAAAATCTGTGGAAGACAAAAAACTTTTTTCTTCTTCTAAAATACATGTTAGGATGGACTGCAAAACTCCAGCACTCCCACACCAGAGCTCCCAGTTGATCAGCAAATCTGTATAAAATAATGTTACCTTTATGCACCCTTTTTTGGTTGATCTAATTTAATAAATAAAATGTATTTGCTGCTACTTAAAAGCATGTCCTTACTCTTTGCCTCAACAAAGTTGAAATATACTGTTAAATATACTGTTAAATATACTGTGTGCTACTGTGTGAGGAGACAGATTCAAAGTTGCTTTTGAAGAGGTTTTCACTATTGTGAAGGCTGGACTAACAATAAATAGTTGCCATGAAGTTCATTTATACTGGCCTTTACAGTGTACTGACCATAAGCTCTTTATGTATGAACTAAAATATGTTTGCACTGTAATTTACTGGATTTCAAGTCACAAAAGCCATTAAGTGCGTGTTACTAATTGTTCAGCGGAAATTTGATGTAAGGTAATCGGCTTTTGTAAGGGAAAAAGCCAAACTCAAACACAGAAAACTGAACATAATATAAAAAGATACAGACACAAACACATTTACTTCTATCCATCCTTGAACTGTGAGAATGCACCACTGTGGGTCTGAGAGAAGGTTTGCTGTCAAGAAGCTGCTACTAAAAGAATGGAAACAGACAAGAAAAAAGAAAAAGAAAGTGAATGTTGTATGGACTGACAAGTATAAATTTGTAATTGGGATTCCTTGGCTCACAAGAAGCAGAAAATGTAACAATTGTCTAAGAGTGAGTGGAGACCAGAAAAGTATCCTTGCAGATTTCTTAGAAAATATAAAAACAAGTCTTATAAAACAGTGTGGGTAAAAATAAGAGAAAACAGAAAAAGCATTTTTATTCTACAACCTCTTAACCTGACGTGACCCGAACCTGAAGCATGAGAATTACTGCTCCAGAATTCTTTGATAAAATAAAAGTCTCCCGAAAAGGAAGGAAGCTGAACAGCAATTAATGCTAACGGGCACTGAAGAATAAATTTTTCCTACTTGATGAATAAATTATTCTTATTCTTATTCTGATTCTACATAATGACTACTTCTTTCCGGAAATATAAATATAATGAAGGGTGTCTGAATTTTATATAATGCACAAATTAATGTATTTCATGTTTAAGAGTCTCCCACTTTCTGTATTGTAGTAAGAACGAGCATCCTTGTAAGCCTTTTGCCTGTTGTCATCATCGGGCTAGGTGAGTAAGTCTAACCTGAGGTTATAAAAGAGAACAGCATTTATCCACTGTAATACAGATACATTCAGTGTTGTGTAATATAAACCCTATTTCCTGAAATGTTTGGACATTATGTAAAATGCAATACATCTAAACCTGCAATTTGTTTTAATTAAAAATTTAATTCACAAAAGTATTAAGAAATGACTTTGATTTTGTTGGTCTGGCTTATATGTTGTAAAAAATGAAAAAAAATTGAATTTCACAAAAAAGCAAAATCTTGGCACTGGGTACAAACCCAGCTCATCTCAGAATAGTCCATGTTTGTGACAGAATTACTTTGGCTGTTTCAGGAAGACAATGCCAGGCCTCATTTTGTGCACACTACAACAGCATGGATTTGTAGACACAGAGTGACAGTGCTTGAATGACCTGCCAGCGGTTTAAATCTGTCTCCTACAGAAAATGTGTAGCATCACGATTATAAAAATCAGACAATCAGACAGGAATGTGCAAAAATGCCACTTTTCAACTATTAGTACCTTTAGTTCCCAAAATGGGTAGATAGTAATTTAATGTAATTTAATTACAAAGTGGGTGTAACACAGTAGTAAACATGCCTCTGTCACAACACTTGAGAGTTACAGGCATCAAATTCAAAATTTGTTAATATCCATCCATTAAGACATTTAACAGTTAATAATACATCTAAGTTGGTAAGTAAAAATACTGGAAATATGTTTGCTAAATGAAGGATGAAGAGAATGAACAATTATTCTTGTTTTTATTGCATTTTACTAAATGTTATAACAAGAGTGAAGTTTGAATTGAATTTTTAAATATTACATATCATTAGCAGTTTTGACTTTGACTGACTGTTTAATCTCCATTCTCTTAAAGGTGCTAAACACCTTTTTGACTGCCCAAAACAGCCAGTGATACCCATCTACCTGCTGGTGGGAGGCGTGACCTTTCTGAGTCTACTGATATTCCCCATCTTTTATTGCAGCCAAGATGGCAAGCCCATTCTTCCATGCCAAATTCTCAACTTCCTGCTGCTCCTCTTTGGTTCCATCTGTTTTATCACAGGTGAGAGGTACAGTAAGACAGGAAATGTAAAGAAAAAAAAATGAGGATAAGATTAAAATAATATAAGAGCATCTGCATCAAACCATAGACATGTGGAGAAGGACAAGAGAAGAGTTTAGAGGAGAATAAAGATAGGAAAGGATATATAAGTAACTAAGAAACAATGATAAGGGAAATTACAATGAATATTGGGCATTCTACCCCATTTTAACTTTAACTTTCAGGTGTTAGTTAGCTAACGAGCTTGTGAACATATACTATTGTATTCTACATTTTTATTGAATTGTTTTCAGTTAGTGCAAGACCAAGCCCATTAGCTTTTACACAGCAAACATGAACTTTGATTTTCTTTAAACGATAGATATCTGTATATTTCAGATTTTTAGTATTAGTCTAATGACAATAGGAGATGACCATTCAGGTTACAGAAAGAATTGCATAAACCCCAATGTTTTTGTGCTCTGTGTCATCTAGCATGTCTAATTTGACTCCGTAACTCATTAGCTGGTCATGGGTTAGAAAAATGTGCAAAACATGGAGTTGCCACTGGGATTGGGCACCATTTGCATAAACATACTGGGATTAATTTTTCATTTAAGTTACAAAGCATTCTACAGTATAATCAAAAGCTCTGAAATCTAATAGCATTTTTCATCCACAGTATGACAGATTTCTGACTGAACTGTCATATATATATTGCGAGAGTTTTGTTTGATTACAAAGTTATGAACTTAAGAGGGGAACCGTGTTGTTATTTCCTGCTAACCAGTACATGGTGATTCTATCAAAAAATTAGAAGTTATTATAGAGCCAGACAAAGTCATTTGGATTAATTGAAAAAACTATTTTGTCTTTTTTAAGCAGTACAGACTGATTTTAGATTAGATTTCAAGTCAGCTTTAGTGAGGGAGTCATGTTTGAGTCATAGTCAACAGTTGCTGCTGTTGTGGTGTTTATAAGTTGCATACTGCATGCTTGAATACTTAAGCGTGTATTTCACTTCAGCTCTGCTAACTAAATTCTGTGCTTTGTTCCAGGTAGTGTTTTTGTGTACATGTCATATGAACCAAACTACAAGTCCCGCTCGTCTGTGGAGTATTGTGACAGGATGGTCTACCAGGTCGCCTTCTGGATTACAAACGCTATATATATTAGCATTTCACTAATGCTGCTATATTACTGCTACAAAGCATGGACCGAAAAGAGAGCTAGAGAAAAATGCTACATAAGCACAGTTGATGTGAAATGAGAATGGACTGCATGATTTTTAAGAGTGTGATAATATCTTCCAGACTAAAGAAATATTTTTGTTTTATTTTGCTTTTTTCTCACAGTTATTTCTGTCAGTGAGGTGTGTTATCATAAATTTTAATGGTTTAACATTGTGGACATCTGGCTTTTTTATGATATCCATTTGCGATGCTTATTACTCATAGACCAAGCCTGTAAACAACAGCACTTCTGCTTTTTTGCTTATTTTTACCAATAATAGGGTGCCAATAATTAAGAGAGCACATCTCAAATTGTATCTGTGGATTTAAAGTATGTAGGTCTACTTCTTGTGATTGGTTTAAATTGCTAGAGAGAACATGTTTAACTCATACACTAGACATTGCTTCTGTTCCTCCTGTTGTCTGCTAGCTCGCATCTACTTCATGTCCTGTCTCCAGAGCCACTAATGCTTCTGGGTTCATATTGCTTTACAAATACACAGCACATGTGAATATTTAACATTTTAGAACATATTTTAATAGGAAAATATTTCAGAAATGCTTTGATTCTTGTACATTTTTGAAAATGTTAATCTAAAAAAGTGACAAATGGGTTCTTCTAATGCTACAGACAAAAAAAAACACTGTTTTCTAAAGAACCATTCAAAAGACGGTAATAAATGGTCTTTATTACTGAAAACTGAAGATTACCACTACTCTTACTTATTTACATGCATACATCTTCTCAGACTGCACCGGCTTTACACATCTTCCTACCCCCGGCCCTCCCATTCAGCCCACACTGCTCTTAGAAAAGACATAAAACAGGTTAGTAAATGATAAAGACAGGTTGGAGAATAGTCATGTAGAAATGAACACACACACGCACGCACGCATGCGCGCACGCGCACGCACACACACACACACACACACACACACACAGTGGATTTCAGGGAAATAGCATATAGGGGAAAATGGATATACAAAATAAAATATACAAAATAAAATATAGCATTGACATAAATGCATTCTAAATTATATATGGCACAAAGATACAACACAAACAGTAATAATTCTTACCAATGAATGATTTGTGGAGATGGGCAGTATTTTGAATGTATGTAAAATGCAAATTTACTTACCTGTGTGCATTTTGCTGAATGGAAAACAATCAAACAAAATATGTAACAAAATATATTAGAAATACTTGAAATATTTAAACTTGTCATTTTGTTTTGAAATAAAATAAGAACTTCTTATAACACTACAAAATGTAGCCTGTCACAGTCTTTGTTTGAGTGTGAGGGAGTGTATGAAGGAGAGAATGTTGCTGTATAAGGAGGTTAAAGCACTTCTCTTTCTGTTATACTGTTGTATTTTACTTTGCTGTAATGACACTCGTTGTTCTCTTCTGCACTTCTTTAGATGATTGCTTGGTGAGAGTAGGAAATGAGCTCACTCTACTGCTGCACTCAGTATAAAGTGCTCCTGAACCAAAACTGTATTACAAGCCTAAAATTAAGCCTAATTTTTTTTCTCTTCTTCTTGTTGTAGCATTTTTTGGAATACATGTTCCTTATTTTAATTAAATAATTTTTTCTTGCACCGGTATTTTAATGTTTTTCTGACATATTTGTTCTTTGCATACATTCTTTAACTGATGCCTTAGGAGAATTATTTTTGGCTCCTAAGATGTATGTAATTTATATGTATGATATATGTAATAACGTAGGGCGTTACAATAGCTTATATGGTGGTGTGGTGGGGAAATTATTGTTTCATCATACAGTCCTAATGTGCATTGGTAGAGGGTGTGATGGAGACCACGGCTCTTGGAAAGAAGCTGTTCCTCAGTTTGTTTGTTTGTGAGAAGCTGTTCTTCTGTCAGTTTGTTTGTGAGAAGCTGTTCTTCTGTCGGTTTGTTTGTCAGAAGCTGTTCCTCAGTTTGTTTGTTCATGAGAAGCTGTTCCTCAATCTGTTTGTTCATGAGAAGCTGTTCCTCAATCTGTTTGTTCATGAGAAGCTGTTCCTCAGTCTGTTTGTTTGTCAGAAGCTGTTCCTCAGTCTGTTTGTTTGTGAGAAGCTGTTCCTCAGTCTGTTTGTTCATGAGAAGCTGTTCCTCAATCTGTTTGTTCATGAGAAGCTGTTCCTCAGTCTGTTTGTTTGTGAGAAGCTGTTCCCCAGTCTGTTTGTTCATGAGAAGCTGTTCCTCAGTCTGTGTGTTCATAAG
>JBBIGC010000013.1:11046153-11063831 GCA_037576955.1 Lepidarchus adonis | reverse complement strand
CACACACACACACACACACACACACACACACACACACACACACACACACACACACACACACACACACACACAAAGAGGTCATGACTCACATGCTGCATGAGCCCACATATGGTGTGTATGTGTGTGTTTGTGGTGTGTGTGTTAGGTTGGCCATAAAGTCTTTAAGAAATATGAAGAAAATATGTACTTCCATCTGTGTTTTAGGCAAAAATTACAAGGCGATATATGTCGCAATTTATGACTATGCATATGTATATATTCGTGTATTCCATAGTGGGAAGAGTAAAGTCCTGTGAATCACACATTCTACAGTTGTGAAGGTCCAGCAGACTGTAGCGCGAGCTCTAGTCCCTCCAGCCAATAGCAGAGCAGCTCGCGCGAGGCGCCTTCATAAGGCTCGCGGACAGACACACACGCAGTCCTTACACAGAGCACTTATTCAGAGCAGAAGGTTCACAGGAACACAAATATACAGACTCTCTCTAACGGTAAGATTAAAGTAGAATCTATGTTATGTTCGGATGATATCCATGTTCACTGCTGGGTGCACTTTGGCGCTGTTGGTGGCTGACAGCTACGTGTCAGATCAGAGCCGTAACGATGAATAGCGTTATCTGTTTTGCTAACTTAATAATGTTTACGTTTCAAATTTAAAGCCACATCTGCCACGTTGAGCAAAGTTTTAGTTAATCTAACGAATGTTTTATAGCATTACAGACTTTTAGGGATGCATTTTTCTCGTCAGGAACCCAACTGAAACACCACCGTCATGAGCAAAGAGATGGAAATGAAGGAGGTCGAGCTCAACGAGCTGGACCAGGAGAAGCAGCCAATGACAGGAGAGACGCCGGCAGGAACCGAGAAAAACGGCTGCGTGAAGGTGAAGGTACCAGAGGACGCCGAAGTCAAATTCACCGGCCTGTCCAAAGAAGAGTTAATGAGGGTTGCTGGGACTACAGGGTAGGAGTCACACCAACACAGAACCTGAACAAACCACCACACTGCCCTTAGTGGGAAGACCCTCACTTACTTCCCTGCTGAACCTCACATTTCTAGTCCAGCTGGAGTTAAACACCTCCTCTAAACCAGGGGTCACCAACTGTTCTGAAACGGAGGGCTACTTCATGGGCACTGAGCCATACGAAGGGCGACCAGTTTGATACATGCTTCTTAAATAACAAATTTGCTCAGTTTACATTTAGTTATATATTATTAATAATGATTAATGATACGCATCTATGTGAAGACACTGATCACGTTTATGAGACACACGCTGCTTTCTTTCACAGCAGTAAAAAAGAACTTTTCCACCCATTCACTGTGAAAATTATATATTTTCTTTATTTTTTCTGCCAAGTTTTTGAGATAAGAAACCACATTCATCTCTTCATCTTCACTACACCAGCGAGTTTACTCTCCACCACTGCTGACCATGGAACTCGAATAGAACAGAGTTTACCAGAACTTATCTAAACTTCATGTATAATATACATGCTTTAAATGCTTTTTATATTGCCATTTTAAAATCAATATAAATGCAAATGTAATTACAGAAAAACAGCAACAGGATCACATTTAATTTTTAGATGCTCCTCATTGGAACATGCGCCTCATGTGGTCTTTGGGGGCCTGTTGGTGATCCCTGCTCTAAACGTTTTTTTGGTATAGCTCGAAAACTCTTCTGCTTAAATACACTTAGTTTCACATTTTTCATAATAGCATCTCTGAATTGACCTGTAAGAGGTAGTAACTTATGTTTTTGGTTAGGCCTTCATATACCTGAGTAAAATTAATTTTACAGAATTAATACTTAAGACTATCTGCTTGTGTACATTTGTCAGGAAGTTAGACATTTTAGTCGGTCACTCCTTCTCTGTACAGCTGCGAACAACGATATTTATCATAATGGTGATAATGATCAAATTAATTTTTGATATTGATATTGTCTGAACTTAAAAAACATGGTCAAGCTTTGTGTTTCATATCAAAGAGGGCATCCTTAGTTTACCTTAAGTGTGTGAGAAACACAAATAAAAATACTCCTGTCTAAAATACTACTTACCAGATGATGGAAACATACAAATCATGACATAAGTATAAAAAATGATCATTTTTGCTATATTGCCCGCCTCTACTTAATTGTTTTTGTGTATAGTTTCATTATGCGACACTAGTGAGAGCATCTGTACTGTCGTGTGATGGGTCACACCACTCTCTTTGGAACTTTAGCATTTTATTGGAGGATGAAAAGATCCCCAACACACAACAAATTTCAGCTTCTGTGGCTAATAGATACTTCTCCTTTTACTCAGTCATTATGTCACTGCAGAAACAATACTTTATGGTTTTAGAATTAGTCTTCTTTACACACTCCCACTTTAAATGAGCCTTTTAACTTCTAATACTGAACATCACTGTGCAGGTGGGTGCGGACGCGCTGGATCTTGCTGGTTCTGTTCTGGCTGGGCTGGGTTGGCATGTTGGCTGGGGCAGTGGTTATCATTGTTCAAGCTCCACGGTGTAAGCCCATCCCTGAAATGCACTGGTGGAATGAAGGTCCCTTATACCAGATAGGTGATCTGAGCGCCTTCCCTGGAGACAATGGCATTAAAGGTATGGGAGTAATATTCTATGTGGAATGGACTTGCATGCACGATTCATTTATGCTAAGTCTGCATTTTGAGAAGATACGAATACTTAAAGTCACTGACAAGACTTATATACATTCAACATCATTTAAAGTAGTTTTATAATGAATAATTAATATACATAATCACTAATTCACTGTAATTTATGTGCTTATAATTCCTGGTTGTCACCCCTAGCATGGAATCCAGTTATTATGTACACTCATCATAGTTGCGAAACATGCTACACACATGAAAATTATGAACAGTGATTCTTGAGTGATCATGTTCAAAGTAATACAATGGCTGTTTTTGATGTTGTACCTCTATTTAAAAGAACTGAAAACTCTCTTCAGTGAAAGATAATTAATGGACGTACATTTGTTAATAGTTGTAACATCACAACAATTGAAAACAATTGGGTTATTTTTTTTTTCATCTCAGTTTGGAATTTTTTAACTTTAACTGTTTAGATTTTTACATTTTATTTAAAAAAACAAAACAAAAAAGGGCGGTTTGGCCAGGCTGGTGTTTGGTCTGAATTAAAGCTGTCGCAGTGGAATGTGTGCCAGTAGTTGCTGACTGTCTTGTGACTCTCAGAGATCAGAGATCACATGTTGAATCTGTTTTTCACATTCTGTCTCCCTCTAAACAAAATGATGTCGGGCCAAAAAAATGTGCATTATTTGTTGTAAATCTTTGTGGAGAAATGAAAGAGTGTCACGTATAGACAAATACACGACATGTACTCGAGTCTTACAAAAACGACTGAGTGTAGAGGCAGTAAAATGGCGTGTGTGCTATAGTCTCTGCACAAATGATTAATGAGGTATCTGCCATCAAATGTCCTTAACCTTAGCTATTTATGGGCACACGTTGATATTGTCATAACTACTGTGGTTAATGATTAAATATTTGGTGGAAGGAGCTGCGCTGATTTTACACTTCTCTCTGCAGGTGTGGAGGAGAAGCTGGACAGTTTGAACCAGCTCAAGGTGAAAGGTTTGATTCTGGGCCCTATTCACAGCGTTCAGGCAGACCAGCTGAGTACTCTGGATTTGCAGACCATTAATCCTGTGGTTGGCAGTGAGAAAGCCCTAAACAGTCTGCTTGAAAGAGCACACAAGAAGGGTGAGGGTCTTTAACTTCTAATAACCCCTCATGACCTCTGTTAGAACTTCTCACTGCAGAGTGAAATGCTTCTGTTCACATCTCCCCTTCCATAAGCCAATATGTGGCTTAGGCTGGGACAAGGTTTTCCTGTGTCTGTTACTTCACTAATGTGACATATTGCTGCACTGATATATATTTTATAAAACTAAACTCAATAAAATACTCAAAATTGTGTTTTTTAACAGCACTGTGATTTATTTACTTTCACAGGTATCTCCATAGTGCTGGATCTGACACCCAACTATGAGGGAGCTGCATCTTGGTTCAACAATGCCGCTGCTGTTGCTGAGCAACTTAAAGTAAGGGCATATAAGAGACAATAGTCTGTGGAGTCTATGAAAATTATGGGGAGAGGGCCAAACAAGTATAATCTGAGTTTAAAAATGAGAGAAAAGTAATAAAAAAAGCTTTGCTTGTATTCTGTCAGTCTGCATTTGCCTACTGGCTTCATAAAGGAGTGGACGGCTTCCTCATGTCTGATCTGGGCCAGATTGCCAGTACTGCGGCCTGGCCATCTATCCGGGCTGTTGTCCAAAGCAATGTTACAGAAGAGATCAAGACAATGTAAGTCCATTAAAGGCTGCTGAGAGACCCCTTGTGGTTTGACTAAAGTATTCAATAAAACTTTTGAAAAGTGCTGCTAGTTCCCTCTGTTGGTAGCTGGGTGCTATGGCACTGTGAGAATTAACCAGTGTACGAGTGTAGAGTACTTTTATAAAATTTACAATTTATTTTTGTAGTTGTTACCAAATCATTCATAGTATTTAGTGGATAGTGAAACTCTTGATTAATAAATTGTTTATAATTGTACATATTAGTTTCATAGTATTTACTGAATAAAAATCATAAGCTTAATAACTGGGTAATAAGCCTATATTACATCAGAGCGACCAATGATATATTTATAATAAGCATAAGGCTCATTTGAACCGAGAAATGACATTTCACTAATGCTTCTTTTCCTTAGGGCTCTGATGGGTTCAGTTACCAGTGTGTCTGTGGATGATGCATCTCTGCTCCTGAATCGCTCTGGAGTGGATCTGTTGCTAACTGGCTTGCCAGACCTAACCCAGTCTGCGGTGGACCAGGCCCAGGCAATCAGTCATCTCTATTCTAGCCATCCACAGACCAGCTTGGGCTGGTGTCTAAGTGGACGCAGATTAGGTCCACTCACTTCCAGATCTTCAGCTACACCCATACGCCTCTTCCATATGCTGCTCTTCACCCTACCCGGGACCCCAGTATTCAACATGGGGGATGAGATCGGACTGATGGAAGGGGTGAGTTTGGTCAAATGGATTGTTTAACTCCAGGAAAGAGTTGTTCTATGCAACCCTGCTAATTCTCTTTAAAATGTTGCTTTCCAGGAATCTCTTGATGCAATCTGGGACCTTGAAAGCCCAGCTGAGGAAAACAATGAAACAGCAAAGGTGATTATAAAGATGTTATTGTTATTAAGGTTATTTAGCTCATTTTCACAGAAGTATTTCTTATTACACTAAAACTTGTAGTTTTTATAAAATTAAAAAATACACGTATAAAGTACTGTTAAATGTAAGAATACAATACATTAATAAAAGTTTGCTACTGGGAGAATGAGAATTTTATACAAAATACAGTACTGTGTTAACATCAGAGATCCTTGTCAGACTTTTTTGTTTATTTAAGTGAGGCAAACCCCCCCCCCCCCCCCAATTAATTAAAAGTTACTTTTTCAGAAAAAACTGAAAACATATTTAAGAGAAAATTCTCACTCTAAGACCAAACTAAACTTTAAACTAAAAAGAACTTAGTTTGACACTTAGTTTCTTTACTCCTGGTTTTACTCTTCTAACCTTTCCGTCTTATATCCAAACAGTTAAGATTACCAGACTGCAAATTTCCCCCCAAAAAAAGCTATTCGCAAAGGTGTCATTGACATATATATTACCCTTCACAGATTAAACCTCACACAAGCAACTACCCAGGCATGTCTCAGCCACCTTGCATGTTTCTGTCACATGGATAAGCTATTTGCATAAGAAAGGTGACATTAAAGTAGTCAAAGGGAAATAAGGCGAAAACAGGTTGAGAAAATGAAATTCCCAACAGTCATGCAAGACCTGGTAGACCACCAAAACTGTCACCATCAGATAAGCGACTCTTGAAGTTTCCATCTTTGAAACAGTAGAGAAAATCAAGCTGTACTCCTCTAAAAAAGGAACTCGTTTTTTATCCATTCTTCTACATCCTTCTGAAAGGATGTGTAGCTGTCAACACGCTGTTACTAAAAACAAAAAAACATTTTTTAGATTTGGAGGATGGTCTGATTGTGTGATTAGTAATTGGGATTTCTTGGATCATGAGAAGCAGAAAATGTAACAACCTTCTAAGTGTAAGTGTAAAATGTATTTGATAATCTGAAAGCAAGTCTTCCAAAAAGAACAGAAGTAATAAAGGCAACAGTTGAACTATTACAAATGTGATATTAATTGTTGAGGTTTCTGTGTAATTTCATCTTCTTAAACTGAAAAATGAAGAACTTGAATTTAAGGGCTGTAAGCTTGGCTGGCAATTACACACAAAAATGTCTTTTTACATAGCTTTGTACATTATTTAATTTGTTAACTGTGAAAAGACCAAACATAATAATATTCAGTCAGTATCATTGTCTTTGGAAGAGGGTTACAAACTACATGTAGTTGTCTTGCAAAATGGTATGTGTAATTTATACAACTACATTCCATGTAACTGTATATGTGGTGCTACAAAAATAGTGATGCTTTTTTTTAAAGATTTGTACTTAGGAGCTGCTCCTGCTCCTTTCTCAATGGTATGAGATGTTTTATAGAACCTACACAGTACAACAAGCCTTGTGGGAGTTATCTTCCACCCATGCGTGTCAGTACTGTGATTTCCATGTGTAATTATGAGAAGTTTTATGAAAACAGGCCCAGAGTTTCTTTTATCTTTTACCATCATTCTGTTCAAACTAACGGTCCTATTCATTTCTCCCTCTTTCAGGCTATAAAAGCAGAACGCAGCGAAGTGCGAAGCTTCTTTAAGGCTCTCAGTGATTTGAGAGGTAAAGAGAGAGCTCTGCTCCATGGAGATTTCACCTCCCTCTACAGCTCTGCTTCCTCGTTCGCATTCCTTCGCCTGTGGGATCAGAGTGAACGCTTCATCACTGCATTAAACTGGGGTGACGCTCCTGCCACCATGACACTGGCCAATAGTGACTTGCCCACAAAGGGACGTGTCCGCCTCAGTACAGATGCAGAGAAGTTTGCTGTAGACAGCATGGTGCCTTTAGACAAACTGGAGCTAGGCCCGAAACAGGCGGTGTTACTGTCCTATCCTTACTCAGGATAGAGACATTTATTAAAAACACACACATATAGTAAGACCCTTTATTACCATCAAGGTTTCCTGTTAAGCTTAAGGGTGTTGAACAATGTACTTCATTTTAGTTCGTAATTGTGGAAGTCTGTTTCCTAGAATAGGCTAATATCCTACATGTATGAACAATATTTTCATACTTCTTAAAACATCCTTCAGGTGCACGAACTAGACCATTACAGTAAAAGAGGGTCACCAGACATTCCAACTTTGTGTTTGAATTAATAGAAAAAATAAATATAAAGCAATTGCAAGTGCCTTGTGTCAGTGAGTGCTTCTCATTCAATTTTTAATTGGCTTTATTGACGTGACAAATACACTTACATTTGTATTGCTTCTCATTCTCTCTCTCACTCTTTCTTTGTGACAATGAGGTTATAGTGTATGAGGGTTATTTCTGTCACAATGCCGGCATTAAACACAAAAAAATTGTGTGCATGTTTTGGCTCTGTGCCATGTGCCGTTATTTCTCGGGGCAGGAAAAGGAAGACTGAGCTCTACAGGTGTGAGTAAGTATGTCATACGCACTAGTTTTCTACTAAATAAAACTCAATTACTTCCTCAGCACTGATGCAGGCATTTTGAGGCAGGTTCTGACATTAAAGAGCACATTTTTATTTTTGGCTATACTTCACTACAGTTCATATCATGTCTGTAAATCCAGATGTAGAGAAGAGGTAAAGTTAAAAGGCTGTCCTAAAGTTTTTTTTAAATAATCCTAAATTTCAGCAGTGTGGTAAATTTGAACAGCCCTATCACTTCAAGGATTTTAAATGGAGAGATGCCCAATTTATCTCAATATTTTATCTCCATTTTCTGTAGATGTAAAGATGTTTCTGGACATGATAAGTGGTGTTTTAGATCATTTATGGATATGCCATGTTTGCGCCTAAACTCATTTTGACATTTAAGGCAATTGTGTTTGTGTGTGTGTACGTGTCTGAGTGAACTTGCCTATATGAACTATATTTGTTTGCACTTCCTCTTAGTGATAAAAGGAAAAAAAAACTGTGGTTCACAATGTTTCAGAAAGAACATTCAGACATGTTCAAATAGTGGTAAAGTACTATTTGAGCACACCAGTGACTTTTATTATAAATTTTATTCGACTCTTATGAGCACTTTAGGTATATATCACTATTAAAAACATTTCGCATTTTTCAATGTGAGAAATAAACCAATCAAAAGTGATGTATAATGTGTTTGGTATTAATGGTTAATAGATTAACTCTTAACTCTATTAATTTAATGTAATAATAATTACATAAATGTAGTGTATTTATGAGTGCAAAAAATCATTGACTGCAATTTAAAAATAATGTGAAAAATAAAAGTCAGGTCACTAGAATTATATATACTTGGACTAAATGCAAAATTCAACTTTCCAAAAGTAGGATAAAAATAAATAAATAATAAATAAACTTTGAATAAATACAGGTCATTCTTATTTCTGAACCAGGCTAATCTTTTTTGAGACAAACCATCAGATCATAAGTTTGTATATATGTAAGTATATATGATTCAGCTTCTGCTTAATGTGTGAACTATGCGAGAGCTGATTTTGCCTGGTTGTTTATACTCTCTTTTTATATTGTGTTCACCTGGCAACTAGATTTATGTATTGGTAACATGAGGTTTCTAAGGACAGCAAATGCATCTTTAAAATGGTCTGAATATTTCTTTAAACATCTGTTTTACTGCTCTGATGTCAAACAAAACATCAGGCAAACTGAGCTCTTACATAGTTCACATGATATAAGGAGCAGTTGAACTGCTTCAGTGTGTAGCAGAGCTTTATCACCTTCAGATGTTATCAGTGTAATACAGCACACTCTGATTTTTACTTAGAAAAAGAACATTTATTTTTCACCAGTGTGTCCAGAATGTGACAAATTGCACTGTGTGTACAAATTATATAGTACATGATAGGTTATGTTACCACATATGCAATATATAAATATGATTAAATAACCAGACCTGGTCATGTGTTTTTATCTCGGATTTGTCATCAGAACAGTAGTAATTGTGGGTAATCTTATAAATAAATGACTATATTTATATTTTTATATATATATATACACACACACATGCATCAATAATGTGACACTTCTTTATAAGATTACCCACAAATCTGAGATAAAACATGACTAAGACTAATTTTGTAATCTTACTGTACAGCAGCCACAGTACGCCAATTGTGCATGTGTGTGTGTTGTGCAGGTTCCTACTGTCTGTGGGGTATGGTGATATTTGAAAGCACACCAGAGAGTGTGACAAGTTTCTGGTAAAAAGCCGAGCTGCTCTCTTGTTATGACACTGTGTGGTTGCGGAACTGTGTGTATAACATGTCAAGGTGTGTATGTGTGTGCGTGTGTATAAGTGCCTTTTCAGTGGGGATGGGTGTTTCACTTTGACTCGGGTCAGCGTTTGACGGCAGTGAATAGGGTTTTTTTTGTGAGTTTGAAAAGAGGCCCTTTACCCAGAGACTAATCTAACAGTCAAATCTATTTTCTCAGTTTAAAGGTTTTATACACATAGGTGAGAATGTATGCAGTCAGTGCAGTGCTACAGAGAACCCATGCACAGCACATTGCATTGATCAACACCACAGTTTTTAATATATTTTCAGAATTCCAACCTTTTCACTGCCCTTTCGTTTTTAGTTTTACCCTAAACCCAAAACTCAATTCCCTTGCTTTTGCACTCCCTCTATCTCTCATTCTCTGCCTGTGTCTGTCCCTCTCTCTTACGCCCCCTCTTGCCCTGACAATGTGAAACTGCTCTCAGAGCGATGCACAGTCATGCCCGACTCTCATTTTTACTGGGTCAGCCCACTGACATTCACAACACACCAGCTAACCTTTATCATCTGCTACTTAATCTGGATTATTATTATTATTATTATTATTATTATTATTATTATTATTATTATATTAAACAACAGATCTGCAAATGTAATAGCTTCAGCAAATTTGGTTTTAAATTGCAACTTGCTACAGTCTTTTGGTCTGCAGTCATCACAAACCCTAACATATAAAGACTAGCAGAGCAACATTAACATTAATCACCATCTCACTTAACATTATCACTGTTATCACCTTCATCAACTGTGAAATCTCTGCTTTTACCAGTTTTATTTTTGAACCTAGTGGATGTTGAGTCAATATAACCAATATTTAACCCTAAACCCAATGATAATGACATTTCTGTGAAACCTGTGTGAACCCATCTATAAAGCTGCAAAAGAGCACAAGTTTGTAAAAAAAGTTATACTCAATGACATGTTTGTGCACAAAAATGAGATGTTAGTGCAAAAAAACCACAAAAAAAGGCCTAAAAACGGAAAAATGAGCAAACGACAATTGATATAGAGGGGAAAAGGAAGAATGGTAATGACAAGTGCTTTGTCAAACTGAGAGCTGCCTAGGTTGGTTCACAGCAATACATGTTTTTATTCTCTGTAGTCTGTGGTGTGTGTATGAGCGTTTTTTCTTTTTTGTTTCCAGGATCCCAGTGACGAAGTCTTCAAGAGATCAGAGGAACCAAGAGAGACTGCCGTACCAAAGAGCTTACCATTACCAACGCCTCCACAGTTGCTTTCTTGCTCTGTACTCATATGAACGTATGTACGTACACACACACACACACACACACACATACACACACACACACACACACACCCCTTATGTCACAACACTCGGATCACGCTGAGACCTGGACTGAGCGTTTATACTGAGAGGTAAGCCACCTGTTCTGAATTTGTCTCAATAACATGGAATATACGTATAGAAAACGTTACATCTCCTGACATGTATAACGCACACAAGGGCAGATGAGATACCAGTGTCATAGTGCTACCAATTCACTTAAAAGTATGAAACATGATGAGATAACTACTCAAAATTGTCATAATTGCTGACTAAACCCAAAAAATCTTAACCTTTTTGGCTCAGCAGTTTGTGAGATTTGAATGCTGCAATCTAGATAGGCCTACATTATCTAAATACACCTAGCAAAAGCTTCCTTACTGCTAATGTCAATGTATTAGACTTAAAACTGTAATATCTGCACCCAGCATCAGTTTGGTTGATGTTTGACTGATGTCATAACTTTTGTAATTCTGATGTTCATACTTAAGACAAATGTATTAGTATCAGTTCGAGGTTCTTATCTATTTAGCGTCGCTATTGTTCAGTTTAATTGCACGGTGAGCAGGAGTTACAGATGCAAAATGCAGATGCAGAGAATGTTTGGTGAAACCTGGAAAGTGGAGAAATAAGTTTTTTATATATGTGAACAAACACAGTAAAGTATTAAGTGTAAATACTAGTGCTGGTTTTTATCTACAACCCAGTCAAACTTAGCGTAGCTTTTGTATGTTTGCAAAGAGGAACATAAAGGTGTTTGTGTGGTTCTACTTGGTGGTATCTACAGGGCCTAAATTCTGTAAAAGTTTCTACTATTTTTTACTATATAGAAAAAGTCACCCAGCACATATTGTAATTGGTCTTCTGGGGATGTCTTTACACAAATACACAAGGCCTGAGCTGTCATTTGGTGAGAATGAGGATCTAAAAAGCTTTAATCTATTGTTGCTTGTAAACTAAACTATGTAACACTCTGTAAATATCAGGTGTTTGATCAAGTGAACTTGTTTCGAAGATTCAGTTTATCAGGAGCTCACAGACTTTGCCCATTTGTTTTGGTTAGACTGACTTCCCAGTTGCACCAGAAGTTCCTCTGGATATTTGATCGGCACTTCTTAGTAAGTATTGTGCACCTTTGCTACTAAATGCATATTTAAATGCATGTTTATAAATTTGGAGTGCAACATTTCACATTAGATGAAGACGCGGTACATTTTTTCTACCATGTTAGAAGGTTGCTAGAAATTGCAATTGCTGTCGTTAGAAAGTCCAGAAAAGTGCAGCAGAGCCGCCACTGGCTTGATTCTCTGTACAAGTGAACATGTAGTTCACATACATTCAGGTCTTGTTAAATACAAGTTACTAGTTTCGGTTGTCATTAATTCACACTAATCAACATTAAGCAAGATTAAGCTAAAATGTAATACATAAAGCTATACTCATCAAACAAATGAAAGTGTATAATTGTCTAATTTTTGTGTGGGACAGGAGTTGCAGTCCTGCTTTTTAAATGGCTGGAATACATTGACCAGTTTCTAAATAGCTAAATATTAAGCTACTTGTCTGGTCTGCCTACATGTCTCAGAATGACCTAAATGGATAAAGGGTCAACGACTCACACAACATTTACTAACATACACATACTATATATAACATACTAATCAGACATTTACATTGCTGCTACATAGTTACTTGCACTTATTCAGTATGTTTGATTCAATCAGTAATAACGGAATATATGTATACAATAATAAAAGACGTGCAACTAAGGCATTTATTTGAACTCTGTTGACTGTAATGGTCTTACGATACTTGTTATACGTAAAATATGTTTTTGATTTTAGAGGGTTTTATGGCCTTTTAAAATGCACCTAATTACAGTTACCGTTCCGTTTTTGTACATCAGCGTGCAGGTGTGAGCAGGGATGAGTGCTTAGGTGCTATTAGTCAAATTATTTACTGGAGTGATTACTGGACTCAAATTTTCTTTGTAGTGAATGCAGCCACAAAGATTTACCATCATTACACATGTATTCACTCAACTCACAGTTGAATTGCTGAAAAAAAAGTAACTTCCTGATTTATTGGATAATAAGGAATATTTTTTCAGTTGAGAAAAGAAGTAAAAAATAAACAAAAAAATCTCCTTACCCCCAATGCGACCTTTAATAGTTTGAGTTTTCTGTTTGGTTATTTCCAGACGAGAGATTCCACATCAGATTCTTGGAAGGGCTGCAATTAATCTTATTATTAAGGAAAATTATCAAATATTTTTTATTTTTGTAATTCAAATGTTTTAAAAAATAACAAATACAACATGTATTTTTGCATTTTTTAAAATTTATTTCAGTTTTTAAATATGAAGTGACGGGCTATATTCTGGCGTTTATACATGATTTTACGTTTATGTAAAATCATGTATAAAAACATACATTATATTTAAATGTTACCTCCTAAATCTGGGAAAGTAAACAATCATAAAATAAAATCCCACACAAATTGGTCTTGGTCTTACACCCGCAAATTGAAATCAATGTATTGTGCTTCATATCATATAAAACGTCAGCGCCACAATCTTAAAAATTAAAGTGCCAAAAGATTTCTTTCAGCATCACTATAAAAGAACAACCTTTTTTCCCCTGGGGAGAACCTCTTTAAGATCATTAGAAAAACTAATTTGCAATAAGTTTTTGAAGATGCATACTTGTGAAGATCATAAGAATTTCAACATACTGTAGATGTTTTAAACAGTTTAAAGGACTTTTCTTTATTTTTAAGTTTTGGAATTGGTGGTCATGGATGAGATTTACCATATAATAGCAAACAAACAATTCTATTAATTAACAATTTATTAACAACTCTATTAATCTGTTGATCCCATTTCTTTAACAATAAGGGAAATGTTAATTCCGTTATCGGTCATTCGGCTGCTTGGTTATTCTGTGCAATTATCTTCACTGATCTCTAGTAAACTATCCCGCTTGACCTTTTTACATTTACAGGGAAGCTACAGACTAGCTAGATGGAGAGAAAAAAGTCCAAATCACTCTGTTGATTTCCCCCTCCTCTGTTCAGCCTTTCACACATCTGACAGAAAACTAGACTAAAAGCCTCCACAATCTTCCCTTCCTTTGAATCCTTCATTTTCAGCCCTTTATCGGTTTGTCACTGCTGCAAAATTGAGTTCTAAGAGTTTAGTCTTTCACAACTGTATATAGTAAAACCTAAGAATCTTTCACAATTCATGCACCTGAGCATCAGTTGTGAAATTCTGATGTGTCTGAGCAGCAAATTTATGTCTGTAAAACAGAAATGTGTGGAAATCTACATACCATTGGCATTTGCTCAACTTTAGCTAGAAGAACAAATTTGCTAGGTTTTAAGAAAACATGCCTTTGTCTGCACAAACGTTTCTCAGTCTGTGGCGCGTCGTCTTACACCTTCAGTCTCTCGCCCACACTATGATAATGCTGAGGTTAATGGAGGTGATTGCTACAGGTACGTGTACACTGTACAGACCTCATTATTACCATTCACCTACATCATCCTATTGAACTGAAGCCACAATATGTGTGGGCCAACTAGATCTGCATATCTCAATGTGTGTGAATTGATTTAAGTTACTATAGTGCAGAGCACTGAAGTCCATTCAGATCCTCAGCACTGTAGACGCAAGGTACAGTGTTCCTCAACAGCAGCAGTGAAAACCAGGTCAGTTCACTACCAGCAGCAGTGAGAAAAGTACATTTTAAAAAGTAAATTTACGCTTAATAAAATGGGACCATATATTCATATCTATTTGATGTAAAATATGAAGGTACGTTAGGAAGTTCCCCTCCTCAAACACACTCACTTAACCTGGCAATTAACAGGCGAGTTAAACCAGGTACGCTTGATCAGGGAAATCCCCAAACTGTGCTGGACACAGATGGGCATCCGTGCTTAAAGCATTAAAATAATGAGTTATTGCAGATATTATTTTGGTGAACAGTTTAGGAGTGAAATAGTTAATGAGATTGGATACATATATTATTTTGGTGAACAGTTTAGGAGTGAAATAGTTAATGAGACTTGCACAGCTACTGACAAGGAAAACAATTCAGCTTTCAGAATATTATAGAACTACTGCTTCTAGTAATTACCTTCAATCATTAAACTGACTAACATATTTAAATGACCCACTTAAATTTATTACCCTCAGTTTGTGATGAATTTTATCCACGTTAAACACTTGACTCCCACACTTTAAGTTCCTAAATTCCTTGTCTGAGTTTATTTTATTGTGATCTTGTGGTTCAGTGTGTGTACTCAGCATGTGTTTGACTTAAAAGTATCAGAAAAAAAATCCCATACGGTTCCTATGCTGAGAGGTGCTGGCTGTATTGAGAAGTTCCACTGCAGTTCTACAGGGAATTCAGTACTTGTGTAAAACTGCACCTTCCAGGGTACAAACACGAACACTGAGATGGAACCCCCACCAGCACCTTTAGTTAAGGAACATAATTGTGCTTTACTCTGCTGCAATTACAGCACATTGCATTTAAGATACACAATCAGAGGACCATGTACATTTGAGGGTAGATTTTGGTAAGAAATCCACCCAGTTTCTGACACTGTATACATTTTTACTCACAGTAAAGTTGTTTTACTTCTATTAGAGTCATTATTTAATTAAAGAAAGTACAGTACAATTGTACATGAGTTTAGGTTCCCCTACCAACCTCTGTTCACCACACTCTCCGTCTCCCAGCAACACAATACATGAGGAAAAAAGCAGACAATCCACAGATCAACAGCCTGCACAACAATACACCCGCGTGACATTTTTGATACTTAGAGATATAGCCGTGCAGCTTCAAATGTCTTTCTATAGTCTTTGATTGTTGGTACAACAGCTCAAACCATTTACTGCAATGTTGTTTCGTTTCAATTTGATACCACATCATAAACCTTTCTATATTTTACAAAATCAATTTATCTCACTGCAGAGAAATAAGTACAGACTTATTAGATAAAAACAAACAAACAAACAAACAAAAAAGAGTGGAAGCTCATACTTTTCAATGAGTGTGAAGTTTATAGAACCTTTGAATTAGTAAGCAAAGTGAAATAAAGGTTCTTTAAACATTTACAGGACCAAATATGCTTTAATGGTATTGCTTTTTTTTACATAAAATATAATATACAGATATTTGGATAAGGTACACCCCCACATTAACTTGAGATGGACTACTGCTGATTACCAGTAATTACAAACTAGAAAAGTGGATTTGTGCATAGTGTGCAGATTTGAATACATCTCCATGTTATGCGCTTTACAACAAGGAGGAAAGGTCAACATAATGCTTGCTTCAGTATATACCCATAAGCACTGCAATAATAACTCCCTCTGTACATATCCATACTTCCCCCAACTATCCATTAATATATATTTGCTGTTTATTCTTGGCATTCAGAAAACTAAATGTTTACGCTCACTTGTAAACACACATTGGTCCTATTACTTTAGAGATTCTAAACCAGATTTCTGGTACCAAGACCTCTTCCTTTATGGGTGGGTTAACATTGTTTCTCTTCAAACAGTAATAAAGTATGCATTTATTAAAATACATGTTTATTTGGAGAGAGATCAGTACATTACTTTTAAAATGGATAGAAACAAAAAAGAAAATCCTTTTTAAGTTAAACTTTTGGAGCAAAATGTTTGGAGACAAGCAGCAAAAACATTCTTCTAGATTAATGTCCCCAAGTATCATTTAAATATTTATCATTTAGACAGTGCTGTTCCCTGGAGTTTGACTAACTAGCGAACATTAATATTACATTCCAGTTATAGGTCTTATTAGCATTTCTGGCAATCTTGCTGGAGATGATTTTCTATGTGAACTCAGTAGAGTTTCTGTACATCCACCATAAGGACTTATTCTATTATGTAATTATAATTTGCACTTAACAATGATCATACATAATAATCATTATTAATTAAAATAATAATAATAATAATAATAATAGATTTGCATACAATGATTATTATTACTACTATCAAAATATTTAATTAAAAACAAAATGGACATTGTGTGTCTATTTTATGCCCATTATTTGAAAAATAAAACAAAATTCTACACATTCTGAAAAAAAAGCACAGCCCCAAACTACAGAGCCAGCGCAACATTAGACCTTTCTGACATTTTTAACACTGGAAGTTGTAGCTAGTACAGTCGTTTAGATTATGTGTAGGTGAAACAAGTCCAACAAATCAGCCTCTGCAATGTGATTGGTTTGTTTGCATTTGATAGTACATCAGTCTTTTGGCTATTTCAGAGGAGTTTTACTTTTCTCTCACTGCAGACTAATCAGTACTGACACACTGTGCAAAAGACAGGCATATGTCTCCAGAGCATTCATCTTTTTAACGTTCTGTGAAACCTAAATACATTAATGCAAAATCTACAGGTGGATGGGATGCCTGCTGTACTGATTTTTTTTCTCCGAGTGTGTGCATGTTAATGCGTTATCCTGTACAAACTAAACTTATCGCAGAGGCGATAAAGTCAGAGAGGGAGGGGGGAGGGAGACCGAAGGTGAAGAAGGGAGCTACACAGGGGAACCACTGTGTGTAGGTGGAAAGACATGTAATGAGAGAGTAAACGGTGTGAAATACTGAGTGGTGTATGGAAACTATACTTATGTTGTGGGCTGTGAGCATGAACGAGGTGCATGGAGAGAGAGGGAGAGAGAGAAAGAGGAGAGTGAGAGAGAAAAAGAATAGAGAGAAAAGAGAGAGAGAGAGAGAGAGAGAGAAAGAGAGAGACAGAGAGAGAGAGAGAGAGAGAGAGAGAGAGAGAGAGAGAGA
>JBBIGC010000013.1:11026456-11038320 GCA_037576955.1 Lepidarchus adonis | reverse complement strand
ATAGTATATTTACACAGGTACATCTAAAAAATATATATATATTTCTTGACATTCTCTTTGGAAAATGAAATCATTATTTTATATAGATGTATTACACACAGAGGGAAATATATCAAGACTTTATTTTGTGGAATTTCAATGATTGTGGCTTACAGATAATAAAACTCAAAATTCACTGTCTCAGAAAATTTTAATATCACATAAGATCAATTTAAAAAAGTATATTTTAAACAGAAATATTAGGCTTCTGAAAAGTATGTTTATTCCTATCCCCTCAATAATTGGTTGCGCCTTCTTTTACATGAATTACTGCATCAATGCGGCAATGTGGATACTGTGCCTCTCCGCTCTTCCTCCAGACTCTGGGATCTTGATTTCCAAATGATATTTACATTCATCTGAAAAGAGGACTGTGGACCACTGATCCCAAAGCTCCTGGGATCAGAAGGTCACAGGTTCAAGTCCCAGCCCTGGCACCACTGAGGAACCCTTGAGCAAGGTTCCGTCCCCACTTCACTGCTCCCTGGGCACTGTTGATAGCTGCTCCATGTGTGCAAGTGTGATGGGTTAAATGCAGAAGACACATTTCGTTGTGATGCACTGTGTGCTAAGGTGTGTTCACAATGACAAAATAGTCATTTTCACTTTTCAGTGCAATGTCTAGGACTTTAGGATCCTAGGACTCTAGGATTCGTCTATGTGAAGTGGCTCATGATGCACTGACTCTATTCTAAGTCCACTCCTTGTGAAGATCCCCCAAATTCTTGAGTGGAATTTGCTTGGCAATTCTCTCAAGGCTGTGATTGTCCCTGTTGCTGGGACAACAAGCTTCTTTAGCAAATCCTTGTGGAGGGTGACAATGTCATGTCAGTAGTCTTCCTCCTGACCCAGACTGAAACCATTCACAATATTCTAATTTTTTGACTGTGAATTTTGGGTTTCATTATCTGTAAGCCATAATAATCAAAATTCCAAGAAATAAAGGCTTGACATATTTCACTCTATATATATATATAATATAATTACCACAAGTAATTCTGGACCATTTCTATTGGTCCATTCATCATGACATGTTAATACACTCATTTGAAAGTTTAAGTCTCCCCCCATGGACACTATTAATTTTATCAATATATTTGAACAAGCAAACATTTAATCTTTTTTAAACAGTGGTTACAAATAGTAATTATACTCTAAATAATGGCACATCTAATCTGATATTGTGTAGTCATTTTCATAATTTAAATAAACAAATAACAAATCAGTTACACAAAAAGGTAAGTGCTAATTTACATTTGTCAGTGTGTGAGGCCATCTGTGCAAAAGCTGAACCGGAGTTGGACCTTTCAACAGAGTAAGGATCCTAAGCACCCTAGCAAAACACTAACGAATCAAAAATTGGTCAAAACTTTCAGTTAGCCAATGTCAGAGACTAGTGGAAAATTTAGCAAAATTCAAAACTATTTCTGAGGTAGAGGGTGTACTTCTGCATGAAAGAAAATGACATCTGTTGTAGTTTTGGTGAATAAATGATTGAATTCTTTTAGATATGAAATATTAAAGAGGGTGAAATGTTTGCTTTTTTAAATAAACAATTTCTATTGGGTGAACTTAGTTTTACAGGACTGTATATCATGAACAATTGCTTTTTTTACTGGAGAAAAAAAGACATTATGCTAAATTTAAATTACACTAAACTGTTAAATCCTGTTTTCAAATAAGTAGAAGCTGGAGAACACTTGCTAGGATGATGTGCTTGCTTTTTCTCATGTCTGTTCCTAGTTGTGAAGGAGATGAAACCCTTGAGACGACTTCATTTCCAAAGTCTTGTTGAGCTCCAGAGGCTCCGCAGGGTTAAGAGTAGCAGCGCCCTGCTGCTAGACTCTTCAGACGACCAATGAACTTCATCAAACTGCTATGGTTACTACTTGGCCCAGTCTTGATATTGTAACAAACTGTTTGCAAACAAAGAAATAGTAGCAGTCATTCAGAGATATAGGAACCATGAGGTTCAGAGACTACCAAACATACACAGAGCAGAGGTGGGCATTTGAATAAATGTAAGATTTATGTGGAATCAGACAAAGTAATTTTGGTGCTGAATCAAGTGCTGTTTATATCACTACAGAATTGTTTTACAAATCGTAATTAGCCTGATATTGCAGTTATCCTAAAAAAATGCCAAAAAAAACCCAGAACATTTTTCTCACTTCATCATTTCAGAACAGGACTGTTGTCTATACTCTATACTTCCCAATTAAACACATGTCTTTGTAAAGGACTGGATCAGTAATCTTCATTGTCTATGACTATTCGTCACCAAAACATTGTTCCTTTGGGTGTGCAGAGTTGTGGATAAAGTGATACCATGTTTGCTAGAAGGTCTTGAGGACTTCAGAATGATTGTGGAAGGCTAGATTTCCCATCAGTGCATGCAGGTTTGTTTTGGCATGAAGTGTATATTGTACTGTTGAGCTCAAAAAATCTCTGCAAAAAAAATCATACAAGGCTTTACTGAGAACCTTATTGCAAAGTCCTAGTTTAATGTCATGTCTCTGTGATATTTCAGGGGGCCACTTCTTAAATCTTCAAAGGGATTCAGTTTTACTGGAATCCAAGGCAATAATCTCTTTTAACCCACCCCAACAATTTCCTTCAGTTGTTGGCAGTTACTTTTAGTGAGAGATTATACCAGACAACGAATTAATATATAAAACTTTACATTTTTAATAAGATACATATATAAATAAGTAAGTACACAGAATGTCAAATAAAAACATGCACATTCATAAAACAAACCCTTGAGCAGACATACAGCTCCTGAAGGCAGGCCTGGCGTCTTTGTAATATGGGTTATACTTTAATATGCTTTAGATTAAAACCAGCAAGGATAAAATATCCAAAAACATGAACTGCCTGCCAGGCCCTATAAGCTACTGAAACATGCAGTAACATCCGTCAAAATATGTAACAGCAAGACTAAGCTGGCTGTATGAGATGGATATTTAACAGTATATCTAAGCCAGACAGCAAGTTTAGAAACAAAAGACAAAGGGGTACACAAGTGTTTGACACCTAAAACCCTTCTTCACTCACACACACCAGCATTTGTTGGCATAATCAGCATTTTGGTCTCACTGTCTGGAAAAGTGACTAGCTTAGCACAAATCTGGAGGGAAAAAAACATCCAGATTAATGTTTAGTTTTATAAACTTGCAGAGTCATGAAGGCAGATGGTAAAAAGGAGGAGGACGGGGACATAAAAAGGCCCAGAATGGCCTTATTGGAATGCAGGTGCACGACAAGAATGCCAAACTGCTTCGGGTGCACCATGTTCTCTTACTAAGTGAGCACAAGAATGTAAATTCACTAAGTCACTTGCCTTCTCTTCAGTGAAACAGCACCTAAGGCTATAGCTTATTGACTGACCGACCATTGGTGAGCGCCAAATGAAATGGCAGAAATCTAATGTTAATATTGTTACTCTAGAAGATATTTTTTCTTTGGTCCTTATACAGCAGAATCTATTTGTTCTCATGATGAAAAACCACAATGAGTATTAATAAAGACCTACAGCACTTCTCTATGTAGTTAGAGCACTAGTGTACAACTCTGTGGCCAAAAGTCAATGTAAAACTTAATTGTTGTAGTTTGCAACTGTACGTTGACAGTAATTAAATAGAACTGTCTTCCATCACCATTGTCACCCACGTTTGTTTAGCCTCAGCCACGTCCTTGTTGCCACACAAACCTCCAAGATGACCGGTCCAAAACAAATACAGACATGTTTCCTGTTTCACTCCACACAAGTCACACTCGCCCACTTCCCAAACATTTTATGTACTTAGAATAGTGCGGAGTGGATGATTTAATAAATAAAACTTCATTGTCTTACTGTTCTCAACTAGTTAGGCTGGTTTGAGTTGACATTAGTAATACACATTGCCTACAGTAAGTTTGGCCTTCCCAAAGTAACACCACCATCAGTAAGGTAACAATAAATAAAGTAAAATGACCAGCACATAACCACCGATTCGTCACGGTCATCAGTCACTCGGTCCTAGGTAGAAATGTTTGGTGGAGTCCATTCTGACAAGTCCAGCTGTAGTCGTCTTTCTCTTGCTTCCCACCTCCCCAGACGTCGAAAGTGCCTTCTTGTTGGCAAGATCCCATAGGGGTCAAAAGATCACGCAGCAAAGTCAGACATGGGCGACTCAGTGCCAGCTGTCACTTCCTGATCCCCGTCTAGTAATGGCTCTTAAAGGACTGCGAGAAACAGAACCCTTCTTCTTCCAACGAACTGTATACATACACAGAACACACACAAAATTACATTCAAGCACAATTTTGGTTCTAATGTTCATCTACATTCAAAACATTTAAGCCATGTTTATTGACTATTGTTATGACCATTCAAAACTAAAAGTTGTTCATTTTTATTGTAAATCATTTACGATTTAAAAAAATCATTTTTCATTGTAAATTGCCATCACAATGACCATTATGACAATTCAAAACTAAATGTTGCAAATGGTCATTTTTATTTTAAATCATTTACAATAAAAATTAATTTATCATTGTAAATCACCATCACAATTCTGGCCTTTGTCTGAGCACTTTGACCTAGGGGTCACCAGTTTTTCCCCAAAGGCTAGGGTGGGTGCAGCTTTTCATTTCAGCCAAGCAGGCGCACGCCTCAGAATTAATCTTAACTACTCAATTGTTTAAGGACTAGCTTAAAAACGTGCAATCAGGTGAGCTTCATCTCAACTAGAATGAAAGCCCTGCTGGCCCTTTGTAACCAAGATCCTGCTTTAACCAATCACAGTCATTTTCTGTGTTCTGTAAACATCTTGACCAATCACAGTGCCCGATAATGTGTTTTGATGAAGTCATTTTCTGGTATTTTGTGCAGCTCTAATTACACTAATATTTTTACTTGCATATGACATGACCATTGCCCTCTGCCATTCTTACCTTTCCCCAGACTGGCTGGCAGCGTTGACACTTTGGGCACAGCAGGGTTGCTGAGCGCCTCGTCCTCCCTAGCAACACCCTCCACCTGTGCCAAAGTTGCACACCCATCCTGCCAATCATTCAGTGCCCTCTGAAACGATCTTGCCAGGCAGGCGGTCATGTCCTTAGCTCTTTCCACTCTGCTACACCAGAACACCCTGCACTGCAGCTGCTGACCTGGCTGCCTGCAGATGTAGAGGAACACGTTGGGCCGGGCCGTGTGTGAAGCACAGTACGCAATGTCATGCAGGTAAGTCTTAGTGAGCTGCCTCCCAGTGCTCAGCTCTTTAACTTCCACATAGCGTGGCCGAACCACCAAGGCATGGTCCTTGGATAACTTCCCAGGGGTGCCGTCCAGAAGCCGATCGATGGCATCCTCTGCCTGCTCCAGGTCCAGGGAGAAGATTTTCTTGGTACCCAAATAGTGCACCTTGAAGATGGGGTCCCCATGAGATAGGCTCTCAGTGCGATCTCGTCTGAAGTGCCTGCGGAGGGCTGCAGGGGAGTTTTTTAGGGTCTGCATCAAGTGGAAGGAGGCCAAGGACATGGTGGGAGGGCAGTGCGAGAGATGGATGTTTTTAGAAAAATCCTTCTTCCCTTTTCCCAGTAATATTCCCAGCGTGGAGTGGTGGGCTTTACCCTGGTGTTCTGAGTGAGAAATATAGAAAGAATATGAGAAAGACATCTACAAATGACTTCAGCAACAATGTTACATCATGCATCAGGAAATTGGAAGGACATTACATCATGCTGGAAGAGACCACTTATATATATATATATATATATAAAAATGTTGGGGGTGATTTGACAGATTTTCTCCATGTATGCTGGTTTATGAGTGTGCCAAAAACTTGCATTGCTCCAATAAAAACAGACTACTGTCTACCAACTGCAGCCCTTTACAGAGGAATAGTGCAAACCTTCCACACACTGCCCAGGATCGGTTGCACTTGTCAGGACACTCATTAAAGATCATCAAATATTTAGCAGGCTATACATGTGTCTGAAAGTGAAAACTGCTACTGTAATCAGTGTTACTCGAGATGGTTTGTTCAGAGTGGAAAAAGCAGTGATTGTTCGGTTGTTTTCCATACACTAGACTAGATTTGACACATGCTTTAACTAGTTAGTCCTCTGGGCAGTTATTACTTAGGATACACCAACAAATGGGAGAGGACTACAATAACCAAAATAAGTGGACACCCCTGTGGACCATAGCTCTTGAACCTTTCTTGTCAGATTACATTAACTATGCACTAACTATGTACCGTCTGAAACATGCACCTGACATTAAACGAACCCTGCCTGCACTTGTGGACTGAATCCAGCAGTAAGAGTGGACTAACGGATATCAGTTATGTAAAGGTTGCAAGCTCCTTTGTCTTCAGTTCCTGAAAACATCTAACTTTTTTTAGTATTGTGTTCACCCTGCGGTCCAAACCATTGTACAGCATTTTATTTTTTCCCCCCTTTCTGGACCATTATTTCAACATTCCTGTCCGCTTCTGATGTTGGCCAACAATTGGACCACCAACCGTTCCAGCAGTGATGGCCATTGTTGAGCCGCAGTCTTGGACAGGAAACAGCTTTGGGCCATATCCCCCACCACCCCCCAAAACTATTTCTTGTCTAAAAGACAATGGCATACTTGACCTTGTAGGTCATGCTTGGGAAACACAAACAAACCACGCAGTGATTTGACCACAGACTGACAGCCACAAAGTGAACTTCAATATGGAGGCGTTACAGGTCATGGTTTCAGCAGGACAAGACCATTGCCAGCCAATGTGTAAGCTGTGTTTTATAGGGTCATCAGAATAGTTGTTGGGCAGGCTGAGAAGCGTTTTATTAAATCTTTATTTAATATACACAGATGTTGAGGAAGCTTAAAGTATTTTTCTCTCTACATCCACGTGAAGTTCTCCTGACACATGCCTGAAGCCCACCTTCATGTCTGGCTTCAGAGGTACAGCAAAAAATATTAATTTTAGTACAATAAGCCGTTAAATGAGCGAAAACAATACAAACAGGTGAAAGTACTACAAGCTTGTGCTGAACAACAGAATGCGAGCGCGATGCTGAGTGAATGGACTTCTCCCACACGTGCCTAAAGAAATGCGAATTCATCTTCAGGAAAATGAACAAAAAATGTCTCTACTCACCTTTCATGCAAACTTAGTGCGTTCTCAGCTAGTCCGTATGAACTTGTCCCTCACTCACGTCCAACAAAACGGTAACACTTCTGTTCTAGCTAACAACTACCATAAACCTCGGTGGATTACATCAGCCCGAGACGTGAGAGGAAATGTCCTTTTGTAGCGCTGAAGACGTAATTCCTCCTCCACCTTTCCCTTTGTGCCCCCTCTTACCTCAGTGTGACTCAGGACCGTCTTGTATGAGCCGTATATGAGCAGTGGGAGCACGCGCCACCATTGTTCCAACCCGTTGTCCGACTGCCCCCGCCCACTACACTGCCATTGGCCGTATCAGCCAACGAGGTTTTACTTGGACAAACAGCACATGGATTTGAGCAGATATAAGGCACTTAATTTTCTCATACGTCGTTTTCTATCGCTAAACTGGTTAGCCATTATTTTAATAATTATTAAATATTATATAATTATATTTCCCCCTCGTTCGTTCGTACGGCTGCGCCTGGCCAATGAAATTATAGAGCTACAGGTTTGAACTTCTGACCAATCACAGCGTAGCAGGCTGACTCTGCTGGAATGCGGGTGTGGAAAGAAACGTGTGCGTGCAATCAAACTCGACAGGGGAAGATGGGAGGGCTCAGCGTCGTCGTCCTGGCTCTGCATATCGAAGCTGTTGTATACGTGTGAGTTGCCTACGAGGAAATGTTGCACATTTTTAAATAAAGTACAAACAGTGCTCGCTGCGGAATGAGAGCGTGGCAAGCAAGCATGTAAATGTGGAGATGGTGGAAATAGCATCCATGCGCTTTATTAGCTGTGCACGTTCACTGCTGGACGGCAAGAAAATGCTGCGCAAAACAATAAAAGGCACACCTGCGCAAATGCCCTTGAGGTTTGCTTCTTTTAGTGACCCCTGTGTACCTTGCAAACAAAATGTACCTTCCCCATAAAAAATTCCCTGCACTAGACAAGAAGACAGGTGTGTGCCCATGTAAGTGCCCCCCTAGGTGTTTGTGATACTTCTGACAGGGTACGATGAATGTAATATCTTTGCTAATAGTTTTTCCTCCTGTGTACTTTCTGAAAGGGCAGTAAAGTAAAACAGAATAAATAGGTACCATGTGTGTGGACAGAGGAGAGAACACAGGCTTCTGTGTAATCAGCACTAAGGCCTGGGTGGAACCACTCACCCACCCACCCTACTTTTAGCAGCACAGCACAGCTATTATTGAGGTACCAGTGACGCAACTTGCACCCCCTGCCCCCATTAGTGCACACACAACAGAGGCACACACTTACCACACTATATTAAAGCATAGTTTCCGTGAGTTTGACGTCTAGGACTCAGTCTGAGGATGACTGAACGCTTGTTAGAGGTACAGGGCTTGACGCAACAACAAGAAAGTGTGTGCTCCTGGTGAGGTGCCAATGAAAATAACATTTTTTTTATGTTACTCTTTGTTTTGTTTTATTGCCAGTACTTGACCTTGAATCTTTCTTTGTGGGAAGACACATGAAAGCGTAGAAGTGCTAGTTTCAAGTGGGAAATATATATTTCAAATGTGACATAAGAAAATGTGCTTATGTAATCCACTTTGCGCCTTATTTACAGACCGTCCCATTGTGGCACCCCTCCCAAGTCTCCCAGCCTAATTACCTGTTTCCGCTCCATCATTTCCCTTGTTCATGGCATAGGAACCTGAGTCTGGTGGATTGGAAATGTGCCGGTTAATGCAGTTTGTTCTTTTGAGTCCAGAATTCAAATTTAAGTACATTTGTCTTTTCAAACTAACGCACTGAAATGATGACTTCCTATTAACCGACCCAAGCTCTGTACGGTACACATACAGACACTTATCTGTTACCATCAGTTTTGTGGCTTGTTAGGGCCATTGCTGATTGTTCTTCGATGATTGCCAAGATTGTGAGCTGAAGGAAGTCCAAAAAGACTATAAAAAGCCTTTTGTGCATTCTTTTCCCTGCTCCAGAACCATAGCACAAACAAGACAGCCACCCACTGGATTAGAATGGGCCCCATGTGCAACTTACAGTAGCTTATCAGGCAAAAGCATGAGATCATAGGAGAACTGAGAACGTCAAAATGAGAAGTAAATTTCACAAACCAATCTTGAGTCAGAGCAACGTAATTCACATAATGTGATGAACTGGTATAGAAGACGTACTGAAAACATCCTCATTTTAGGTAAACAGTATTAAACAGACCATCACTGAATTAGTTGTCTTGATTGTTCTCTTTCCTAAGTCTACTTGAGTTTCATAATTTTGGTTTTTATTTAAACCAGTGATCAAAATATTAATAAAGAAAGAAAGCTCATGGAGAATGATGGGATTGAAAGACTAAACAGTTGTGAAAAAAAGAATACACTGCAACCAACAAGGACTGAGACCAAACAAAAAAATCTTTAATCTTGAAAAAAACAACAAATAGTTCTAGAATGTTAAATTATTTCAGAAAACAAAAAATTATGAGAAAAGAAAAATCAAGAGTCATGTCCATCCAATAATTTTCCAAACAGCAAATCGGTGACATTCAACCATGTTAAGGTTTCTCTCCCATTTCTCTTCTATTGAAGAACATATTCAAACCATCAGATGGATTTGATCTACTCATCAGAGGGGTTTGCACTTGTGAAAGCTTAAGTGTACACAATTCTTAAAGCAATATGGGAACATACCACACACTAAGAACTTCTAAAATTCATGTACATATTTCAAAGACTAGTTTTCAATCTGATAGCGAAAGAAGAAGTTGTTCTTATTTTTAGGGCATCCACCCTCAGAATGAGATCAGTGTAGGATGAATGAGTGATTGCATTATTCCAGTTATTATTCGGGGAAAAACCTAATGGGAAGTTCTGTGAAAACAACTGATTCATCCTGAGATCAGTTAAAAAATGTCACATCATGCAATACCCTCTTTAACACCCAACCACACACATAAGAACTTCAAAACTTCGTGTTCTCAGTCGTAAACACATACTATACACACCCTACATATCTTTTTATCTGTGGCAGAGTTGCCTGGTTGAACGTGTTTCTCATTCTCTGACAGTAAGGTTTGTTTTATATTTAGCAAGCGTTGCAAATCATGCTGATCAGGATGAATATGCAAAAATGTACCAAAGAACACTGGAACCATTTTATTCTGTTTACCAATGGTATCAGAATACTGAAAACATTTCGTACAACTGATAAACAATCTTATAGAACCTATATAATATACACAACTTGATTTGACCTGTAAAAAATGTATGTGCTAATCAGCATCATGTGCACACAAATCAGCCTTGTTGCACTGTTGGATCCTGTTACATTGGTAAAGGGATGGGATACATGAGGTGACAAGTGAACAGTCAATTCTTCAAGTGTTGGAAGCATGAAAAAGGGCAAGTTTAAGGAACTAAGTCACTATAACAAGGTCCAAAATGTGAAGGCTAGATGACTGAGTCAGAGCATCCCCAAACTGGCAAGTTTTTTGGGGGATCACACGGGATGCAGTGGTTAGTGCCTAACAAACTGGCTAAAGGGTCTCCTCTCCTGTTTCCTCTCGATTATTTCCCTTGTTTATGGCATAGGAACATGAGTCTGGTCGATTAAAAATGTGCTGCTTAATGCAGTTTGTTCATTCGAGTGCAGAAGTACAGAAATCAAACATTAATACTTTTTTTAATAAGTATTTTCAAACTGGACATGCTATTAACCTACCCAAGCTCTGTATGTTACATGTACATGGGTGCCCAAGACTCATTGATGCAAATGGGAGCTACTGTAGCAAAAATAGCTAAAAATCCCACGCTGGTTAGAATAGAAAGGTGTCAGAAGTCGCTGTTGGGACAAAACAATGCAAAAATGTTTTTCTCAGTAATTGTTGACCATTTCTATTAATAAAATTATCATGAATGTTCAACACAATGTAAAGTTTTTAAAAAGTGCTTTGAAAATGTGACAAAACCAGACAACATTAAGATATATTGTTTTGACCCGACAATTTATATGAAATCATTGCACTGTAGAGTGAATTAGAATCAGTTTCAGAACACAGACAAGTGACACTGTGCATCAATCCAAGGCCTCAGCGATGTAGTAAATTTGCAGAGTAATACTGCTATTTATGCAGTATTTATATAATAGATGTCTGGCCTAAACCTCATTCCAAATTTACAAACAAACTATACAGTATTATCTAGCCACTTTTACATTCTAGCCAGATTACATTCATTGAAAAAAACAAGACTGGCATGAATGTTCATCTGTATAACAGATGGGGAAAAAGCATTTAGTGTAACGTATATCATGATATTATTTTTCATAAAAGGTTTTACTCATGGGTGCATTCAGATTTTTAATGTACTAGTTGCATGATTATCAGATTTCTGTATTGCATGTATGGGTCAGTTTGTGCTCTATTACATTTTCATACAACAAATGGAGTGATTTATAGCCCTGGTCAGACCCAGCAATGAGCAATGTTACCTACTTGACTGTAAGACAGGATGCTCTTTGTCCTCACTGTAGTACACTTACAAATCTCACACACACACTGAAGCTTAGAGTAACATACACTTCTGTGGCCACAGGCCAAATACACTTTGTGCAGTCCAGTGTGTGTGTGTGTGTGTGTGTGTGTGTGTGTGTGTGTGTGTGTGTGTGTGTGTGTGTGTGTGTGTGTGTGTG
>JBBIGC010000013.1:11008767-11019375 GCA_037576955.1 Lepidarchus adonis | reverse complement strand
CTCTCTCTCTCTCTCTCTCTCTCTCTCTCTCTCTCTCTCTCTCTCTCTCTCTCTCTCTCTCTCTCTCTCTCATCCAGGTGAATATGCAGCGTAAGGCTATCGTACAGCTCTTCTTGGAGAAAAGAGAATTGCTTGAGGCCCAGCGAGTGAGGAGATCAGGTACAATGGGAAATTAACTACATTTATGTTGTAATTTACATATTTACAAACCAATATAATGGCAATGTCAAAGGTCAAATGAATGCCCACATGCCCACACAGTCAAAAAGTCAGGCATGAGTTTTGGACGTCATGTTTCACAACAAAAAGGTCACTGTCATTGTTGAAAGCATTGGTGATGGTCAAATGTGTAATACAGCATTAAAACTAAAGATGAAAAAAGTTTTTGGAGCAGTTTCACAAGAGAGCTATTGTAGTTTCCCTAACGAGCTCTGTAATTCATGTTTATAAAGGCTTCAAATGAAAGCACTCAACTAAAATGGTCTTTTTATGGAACCAAAGGCCAATGTTCTATGGCATCGCTCCAATGAACCCTCTCTGGTTCCTCTGTGCATAAAGAGTAATCCTTTCAAATGTCCACATTATTGAACCATTAAGAAGTAAACATAATTCTTAATGGTTCGATGCAGAATGGTAACATACAGATCAGAATTGTTCACAACGGTTGGAGGAACCAGATGTCTGAAGTATGTAATTGAAGTTTTTGTATGAAATGGTCATAAATGTAATTCCAATCACAACCACAGTAAAGTGGAGTTGGTAAGATTGTCAAGAATAAATAATAAAAACTTTGAACCACTCTGAATTTAGAAAAATTGTCAACATATTGAGGAAAAAATCAGTGGAATTTCACTAACCCTTTAAACAAAAGTACAAGAAGGTTCCTTGAAGTGAGACTTTAGAAGAACTTCATTTTCCTCCCTAAGGAACCTTTAGATGAATGGTTTCATTTGAGGCATTTAAAGAACCATCCATTACCAGACTCTTTAGGGAACCTAAAGCGGTTCTTGTATGTCATCACACCAAAGAAATCTTTTGACATTTTTATTTTAAGACTATTTTGCACGCTTGACCACCATCAGCAAAAGGTGCCTCAAGTTGCCATCTCAGGAAACCAGAAAGGGACAATCTTTATCCTGTGCGTGTGATATTTACAGAGACGAAGGAACTTTGGACAGCATGGCAGTTTGGGTAAACCAATGGGCACATGTTTCTAAAAGCTGCAACAGGAAGCAGTAGGCAGCTTGCTGACTGACAGGAGAAATTGCAGGTTTGAGCTGGATGGACGTATACCCAGCAAAACCAACTGGCATGAGGGCCGCACAGGCTCAGTGGTTTTAGGGACATTGTAAACCAAGTGACCCTTTTGGTGAAGCCTGAAATAGCTTCAATTCGCTATTTTGTGTAATTACGAATGGCCTCTGATAGCTGTTGTAATTATGCGATAACACATCTGCTCTCTGCTAATGTGCTGAACATACTAACAGTGGAAAACAGACGTGCTGTAGTAGTGGCCAAAAAGGCTGACCAAATAAACACTCGTTTATAACGGAAAGACTATTAGAGCGTAATGAACAGCTGAAGGGCTTCAATTGACACCTGACAGCTATTTGAAATCAGAGCCAAACTGCTTATCCACAATCATTTTTTGAGCATCATTGTTCCCCTTCCTATAAATAGTTTCCTTTGGGGACAGTGGAGGGCTGTGAGTTCATCGACTGTGCCAGCAATAACATTCGCGTGAACCGCTTCTTGGGGCTCCCTTTAATGTTTACAGTTTGTGGTCTGAGCTGTATCAGATCATTTGCTGCACATTTTGATGGACTATTGGGAGTTCAGGCAGCTCCCATAAGCCCAGACGCTGGGGGAAAAAAACACAACCACGGGAGAAGGCTGAGAAAAATCTCTTTGCTCATTTTTCAAGGTGGATTGTTTAATTTATTGCAGTTACTTGAATAGTAGCCACGGCCGTTGCTCTCTCCCGTTTCACAGGAATCTTTACGGCCCCTTCAGGGTCACGAAAAAGCCATAGACCCCCTCTTCTAGCAGCTTCCCTCTTCATTTGTTTTCCATTTTTTCCCATCTCACCACTGTTTTTTTCAGTTTGTTGACTGGAACCATCTGGCTGGGTGAAAATAAAAAATACTGTGCATGGCTGCATGCGTGCTGAAAACAATGGCTGAAAGGTGTAGAATAGAGGAGAGGAAAGGAAATATTTGACCATCTGGACAGACAATCAGAGTCTCAGCTGGTCGATTCTAGATTAATCCATGATGTTTGCATCCCCACAGCTGTTTTGGCCTGTAAGTTACAGGCAAATAGACAACTTATTTCTTATCTCTCTACCAGAATTCAGTCCAGAAGCAGTTATTTTTTTAAATTCCAAAACATCTCCTTTTTCCTTCCTTTTGCAAGCGGATGAAAAGGGCAAAGAAAAAAAAGCAAATGGAAGGAAAGTGGCTTCTCACTTTGAGAGTAAGTTGGTCATTTATCTTTATTTATTGGTCATTAACCATTTCTGACTTTTCCTTTAGCCTCAATGTAATGAACTCTGTTTCTTTTCTATCAACAGTAACCAAAGACTCACTCCAAAAAGGTAAGTTATGACAAATAAAGGTCACTGGCAGTATAGTTGTATTATGTAGACTCTTCAGTACAGATGTGTGTGTGTGTGTGTTGGTGTGTTTCAGTTGGGAGTGAAGGAATCATCAAGGGTTGGACCGAACAACACCTGAATATGACCCAAGCCGTGCATTATAACGCAGACACCGGCACCTTCAGAGTGGTGCGGAGGGGTGTCTACTTCCTTTACTGTCAGGTACGTGAAGTAAAAAGGTCACTGCTTACTTTTAATGGTATGGACTATATTACATCTGGCTACCTCAGTCCCTCCCAGACTGGGACTTGAACCTGCAACACTCTGAAGGGTCCTAACCACTGCCACCAATTTTAGGGCACAACACAAAGTGGGCTCAGGATAGAACCAGGAACCTTTAGCTCTTCAGTCTAACACTCTCGTAACTGAGCTATTTCTGCCAGTTTTGTCATTATAGAGATAGTAAAGTCTTTGTGGATGAAAAAACAAATACTATTTCAAAAACAGCAGCTCCAGGGCAAAACTACAGAAGTAAAATTTTACATTAAACTTGGACACCAAACACTGACTACATTTGGGGTAAACAAAAACTGTTATTTCTTAATGACCCAAGATGTCCTCCAATGTTGGCCTCCCTCCAACTCTCTCACCTTCCTTTTCCTTTCTTACTCAGGTGCACTTCAATGAGAATCAGAGTCAGTATGTGAAGCTGGAAGTATCTGTCCCTAAAGGCCCCTCGCTGCAGTGCATGGAGGGATACGGCACTACTCCAGCAGCCGGCTCGCACCAGTTCCACTTCCTGAAGCCCTGCCAGGTTTCTGGCCTGTTGCTCCTTGACAAGGGTGCTGAGCTGAAGGCAGTTACAGGGGGCTCCTTCACTCTGCAGGTCTCAGGCAAACATTACTTTGGCCTCTTCAAGGTTAACTAGAGGACAACTCAACCTTGATGACTACATGAGTTTTTGGAGGGCTACAGTAGTCATTAGTCACTGGCTCCAAAGACCACTATTGCTTCTTTTGTTAAACATGCATCTGTCTCGTTCCACCTGATGCCTCAGATTGGTTGATTCTGTCGGCCAGGACTAAGAAGACGATGGTTCCAGAGGCAGCTGTCATGAGTTTAAATGATGACTTCAAATGCAAAGGTGGCAAAAATGTTAGCAGGATTTCAGAGACCTGGATTTTTGGATCATTTTACAGCGGATGTATTTTGGACAATGAACGAGGCTCGTTGTAGCATGCTAGAGACATTGCTTCAGGAACATTGCTGCCTTAGACAGTGACTTGGTCAGACTGAGGGACCACTGGACACAATAACTTTGATCATTGATTACTTGGTTGAACCAAACATTTGTCTTGATCCTCATGTGCCTGCAAATAAATGTGATGAGGATTTTAATTAACCAAATATGCACCAAATAATACCCTGTTCTTTATACTGACCTTACGGTGTCTAGCATACTGTACTGCAAATGTTTTTGACTTCAGATTGTGAAAATACTGTACGGGTTGGTGGCTGAAAACATGTTCCAGTTCCTGTTTGTTGATGGAGAGGAATCCTCTGGTTTTTTTTTTCACAATGCAGCTTTGTATGAGTTTTTAAAGGTAAAAGTTTTAGTTTTGTATACTGTCTTTATTGCATTTAATCTTACTGATTAGCAAAGCATGAAACAGTTAGTGTTTCATTGTGACCAAAAATATATCAATGTCTCTTGGCCTTAAGTCTTCCATAAATATTGCCATTACTGTTAATTAAATCTGATGTGGTAACTTTGCCATTGTAAATACACTTTGCTGCGATTGGATTTCCTAATCATGCCTCTGCTTCCCTTTTGTATATCCTGCCCCCCACGTTCCCCCCCAGCACCTCTCGTTTCCCCCTAAAGCCCCTCTACATTTCCCCATGCTTCCAGCTCTCACTTCCTGTATCATTATCTTGGCTGAATACTTGAAAACCTTGGAGGAAAAACACGAGCTTGTTTGTCTCCCCCATCCAGTCTTTCCCCCTTTTCCCTAAATTTTTTCACATTTTTGGGGTTGCTCCATCCACACGATCCACATTTGGCCTGCTGCAGGGGTTTCTGAAACTGCGTCCAAGATAAACTCGTCTGAGTTGAGGTGAAGTGTGGAATGGCTGCATCTATGATTGTAAATGACCAGGACAAGTGCAAAGGCAGTTTAAAATTTCACGGCTCTTCCATGTGACTCTAACCCCATACCTGCGTACAGTTTCTCTACTGTTTTGGAATTTGGTTGACTTTAAATGTTAGTATGACCACCACAGTGTAAATGATCGTAAACTAGTCTGAAAAACCGGTTGGTTAGGGTTGAACTGTTATATAAAGCTGATATTAAATCAGTGCCAGGGATTTCGCAATGGCCAAAGTAAGAAGCATGTGATAGAGAGATGAAGTGATATGCTTTAAGCTGAAGATCAGTTTTACCCAATACATAAGATTATGAAACAAAAAAGGTCTGTTGTTAACCCCATTGTGCAGTAGCTATAAAGTTCAATGTTGGCCTGTTTTGGTGGTTAATCAAGTTTCAATCAGGCCCATATTTTTTTCCCATTCAATTGTAAATATTTTAGTTCAATTTGAATTATGCAATGATTTTTTATAATTTCACTATGCTTATTAAAATATCTAACAAATCCATTTCCATTCCACCAGCAAAATGGCCACATAGAAACCCGCAGAAAGGGGATGAATGCCCCTAAAATTCTGTGTGATGACCTTTCTGCTAGGCTTGACTGAATGTGAACAATGCTAACAATGTCATTGTTAGGGTTTGTTGTGATTTATCAGTTTGTGGGTTCTACAGTCTAATTATGCATTACCAGGATCAATGACAAAAAGATACATCAAGCTTTTCTTTACTGCTACAAAATTACAGCACATCCCAACAAGACTAAAGCAACCGAATTGCACCTCCCTTTACAGTAACGAAGACACTATGTTGCAATTATTTGTTCATGACAGAGACAGTTTTGCATAATGTTTTCATTTGAATCTTTATTACAAACAAAACAAAATGAAAAGAAAGATGTATTATTAACATTTCCGTTCGTTGTCCACCCGGAGTCAAAGCACAACATAGCCACTGATTTGGAACTGGTTTAGAACCACAACTTACACAGTGACAATTATCAATAAATGAAAAAAATAAAATAAAACACAAAATTGTTGAAAAAAAGGAAAACATATGGAAAAAAGAAATATAGAGTGGACAAAAAGTGCTTGATACGACATTTAAACTCTCCCAATTACTGTCGAGCACTGAAATGTATCATATTTTCTCAGTCTGCATGGGAGATATGCCAGGGAGTGGAGCAAATAAATTAACGTTTCAACTCATTAACAATTTGAGCTGAGGCCTAGCTAAAGACAGTATAAGAGCAAGCAAGAAAGAGTTTACATACTCTATTGGACTCTTTACAGTTGTTTTTAACCATTAATTAAGGCGCTTATGTTATAATACTGTGCATTTCAGGAGCCAAAGGTGTCAACTCTGAGACTTTCCAGAGATGATAGAAGAATTTAGCTTTCTGATTTCAGATACCATAGATGTATACATTATATTGTCAATGCATTTCAGGGTTACATAAGTGATCCACTTTGTATAGGTTATTTATTTGCAAGCCCCAAATCTACTGTAGATTGCAAGCTAGAAAGATGTTAATCATTCCGAAGTTCGTTCAACCTCTTCGTTGGCTATCATTACAATACGCCATATATAGAGAAACATCATGGACCAAACTTACAAAGAATTATCTTCTCAAATTTTCTTATTTTCATTTGGTAGAAGCTTTGCAATCGTAACATCAAGAACGACATCAACAGCAACATCAACAATAATTATAGTTGCTATAATGAGAATTAAAAACACAGAAAAACACAATGAACCAAGTTTAAATATGCAAACAATTCAGAGACTTTGTAAAAAGGAGAAGTAGAAATATGAAAAACAAAGAGGAAAGGAGTGCTGAGACATAAGGAAGTAGGTGATTTTTGTCTCAATGAAAGGAGGGAAGAGTATAGTGAAGGGGAATAATGGTAGGATAATTAGGAGAAGCAGAGGACTGTGGATATAGTCCTGAAGAGTATAAAGTAACCATCATGAACTTGGCAGAGATAACTTTCCAGGCTTGTATCATTGCACCAATAACATCTGAATATGACAAACTTATGTGCCAAAACCATATTGGTGCCTGTTTCTTCTGAAAAGAAATTAAATGCCAAAACACCTCTCTAGTCAACCAAGATACCACAATCAATACTGCATTTTCGTTCCTAATCTTTTCAGGCCATTTAACAAAAACTGTACTATTATGTGGATTAATTACAATAGCAAGATTTACAAAAAATCTGTTTTTATCTTACTAGTTGACACTCCTCTGCCATAACCATTAATGTACTGAACTGCAATATCCTCTAGTAACATGCTCTGTTAAGCTAGTTAACAAAGCATGGTTCTCAGCTACGTGTACTGCAGTAATAATTAAAAAAACAAAAAAATAAAACCAAATAAGTCCTGCCATTTGTTTTGCGACAAAAAAAATACAAAACTGTAATGAAAGACTTGCCGAGACTGCACTATGGAACGACAGGCACAGCTTGATGCACGGATGTTTCCTTCCATTGAAGCGTGACAAGCATGCTGCTAAAACAAGGAGAATGATAATATGAAGCCTGGCAAATGCTTTTATACACACATGCAGCTTCATCTCTGAGTCAGGGGGTGGCAGGGTGCTAGTGAGGTTCTGGGGTTGTGTATATGTTAGTAAGTGTGTGTGTGTGTGTGGTTTTGTATGTATGTATGCACAAACCGTTCTGAGTAATCAGACTGGAAGGCAGATTCTCACATGTATAGAGACAGTGAGAGCAGGTCTACAATAAGGAGTGCACTAGAGTGTGTGTATGTGTGTGAGACAGAGAGAGTGAGCAAGAGAGAGAAAGAACTGTCCTGTCTAGTAGTATACAGAGACTGTAACACTGGGTTTCATCATAGTAGCAAGGTAGTTTGCCAGTTAAAGGAGAAAACCACAGTTCCAATTTGTTGTTCACTTTTGCAAATGATCTTCCAATACTATTCACTGCATATTTCCTGCTAGCTGACAGATGATCTTGAAGAAAGCCTTGGATTTGTGTGTTTGTGTGTGTGTAAGCATATATATGTATGCGTGTCTATGTGTGTGTGTGTGTATGTAAGGTTGGCCTCAGTCATCAATGCAGATTACTTCTCCAGTGCGTTGTTCCCTCCTTGCCATCAGCAGCTCCACCTCTCTTTCTTTCTTAACAGACATGGGAGGCCCATTCAGCACTACAGGGAAGAACACACACACACACACACACACATCAGATTTGGTAGTTTTTTTTTTTTTAAAAACAGTTAGAAAGTCTTATGCCTTCTAAGTCATAATTATCACTGATGACCAAAGCAAAGTGTAGTTCAACATTAATGATTTCACACTCACATCTCTTTTAAACAAGCATATCAATTGTGGATTTTAAACTATCAGTTGATGCCATATTTGTTTTCATAATTAGGAGAAGATTTTAAAAGTTAGCCTTGACAAAATGAAAAACTTTCCTTTTTAAAAAAATTTTTACACAATGAAACAGTAGAAAAAGTTAGACAGACTTATCCATACAGAATGTAAATCAAATGTAACTGTAACTCATTTTGTAATTACTTACAACTGAACACTATAACACAAAAAATGGATAAGTAACCAGACTTCCTAGTGTGATCTTTTAATTGTGCTCATTTAACAATACTACTTACTCTAAGCCCTTGAACATAAACCTTTGCCTTTTTGTTCTTACACCTTTAATTCATCTCCTATTTCAGTAAAGTCATAGCTTTCTTTTGTTTAGTCCATCTTTTACTTGCATTTAATTCACTTTCTGTCATTTTGTCCTTGCACTTTTTTCAAAGACATTATATAACAAGAACTGATTAATGACTAGACGATATTGAAAAACGTGGTGAAAACAAACTAAAGACATTGCATTGGTGATTTTATTTTAATGTGAAGTTTTGTATACATTCATGACATCTCATGAAAATAATATAAAAAGGGTCAGTGGATTGCTTAAAAAAAGTATGCCCCCCTTACCCACACACAGCAAATTACTACACATTGTGTCTGCTGTCCTTTTGGCACCTTAATTGTGTCAAACTTCAACATGTCAGCACACACCTACTCTTTTTACAGTTACAAAAACAAATCTAAAAAATGTCATAGTTGGTATCAATTAACAGCTATGCCCAGATACTTTTCCCATCCTGCCAATTATTTATTCTGTTCTATTCAATTCAATTCAATTCAATTCAATTCTACAAAAAATGTTTTGCATTCAGTACCTTTGGTTTGCAAACATTATTCACAAAAAGTCCCTTAACTGTTCATTGAATTGAACTGTTTACATTGAAATTAGTAATAGAAAGATACAGCAATAAATCCTTAATTTTGTAATTCTAATGTAGGGCAGACCTGATTTATCAAAGGATGCCATGCATGCTAAAATGTTTTCACTAAGCAATTTCATAGAGATGATCAGTTGTTGGAATAGTTCTGCATTTTACATATTTTAACAAACCAGATCCAAAACATCCAAATACAGCCTTTTTTCTTATTAGCATTCTAGCTGTCTATATGTGCTATACTGTAATTCATATATAATTTTAACAAACACTCTTTCAAATCCAAAACATACTTGAGAGGTTTGCAGTTTCATGAGGACAAACAGGTTTAATACTGAATGACTCTGTATCACATTGCACATTTCTTGCACTGTAGTAATGGAACTAAAAAGCACTACAAGGCAAACACATTAAATAAACAAAAGTATTTAAATGTAGAATTGCCTTGATTATTTGAAATGTTAGCCTGGTTGAAGTGCCTGAAGTATAGAAGCTTGTGCAAAGCTCTTTAAAATGGAAATCTATATCAACAAACTATGGTGGAAAGGGAAACAAAAAGGGAAAGCTTATCAAATTCAAATCTGATTCAGACCATTTCATAAATGCATTCAATGAATTAAGCAAAAACAAACAACCCATGCTTCTTTGATGGGTAAAGAGACAAGAAGAAGACATGAATAAACGAGTTCTCTAAAATAACAAGGAAGACGGCAGCTAAAAACCATCTTGTGACTTTTTGAGTCCTGAAAAGCCATGTTCCACATACGAGCCAAAGAAAATAACTCATATCGCACATTCAGATCTAAAGCAGCCATCTGCTTTCTACACTCTCTCTCTCTCTCTCTCTCTCTCTCTCTCTCTCTCTCTCTCTCTCTCTCCCCTCTAGGGAACCCACATCCCCTCCTCCCCTGACTTACTGTGCAGGTTTGCTCCGGCATAACTGCCTCCACTCTTTAACTTGCTCTCTTTCTCGCTAAGTAACCCAGAAAAACATTCACTTGGCAGGCGGCCTCCCTGACCCCTGCCTATCTAAACAACCACTTCGCTTATGCAATTAATCACTCACCTAGAGTCAATGAGAACAAACCCACACACAGCATCTGTGTCAAATTGTCAGTTCACAGTGTGCTTGAGCGCACACACAAACACACACCTACACACAAACATACAAATAGCTTCCAATCTCCATTTATGCATAACTCCAACAACTGTACAGCGTGTACCTATCATTTTATGCGAGTACATGCTTTATATGCACTGACACACACACAAAAATAGGGTTGATGTGTGCCTATGGTAGCACCAAGAATGCTCCCACTACAGCTCTGCACTGTAGAAGGGTCCCACTGGGGAGCAGATCTGGCTCCAGCTCTGTACAGGAATTCAAGCATTGCCCCTTTGCGCTATAACAAACTCCAAATTTAGGATGCACCAGTATGAAATTTCTGGACTGATAAACATAACCAATTAATAGCTTGTGGTTGATAACAGTATCAGTGAGCTTGATATATTATATATATACACACACACACACACACACACACACACACACACACACACACACACACACACACACACACACAC
>JBBIGC010000013.1:10941031-10967189 GCA_037576955.1 Lepidarchus adonis | reverse complement strand
AGAAGGAAACACACACACACACACACACACACACACACATACACACACACACACACACACACACACACACACACATACAAGCATACACACTCACACACACACTTACACACACACCTGAAGTTCAGTGATCCATGTACAGTGCCAATACGACTGTCCAGCCAGCTTCACAAAGAACTCTCGTTCTGGGCGGCCTTTCATGGGGGGTGGGGGAGGCGCATCAGGAGGTGCATCAGGTGGCGGAGGAACAGGCACTGGGAGTGGAGGCTCACCCCATCGCCAGTGTAAGATTTTCTGTACTCGTCCTTTAATTGGTGGACACTGCAAAATTGATAGCAAAAGTACACTGATTTCAAACATTTATCAGTTTATCATAAATTTGCTCGGCTCTAGGTCTATTGTTCAAATATCAAATTAGTGTAAAGGCTTGCTGTAACTGTTATAAATTACCAGTAACTAGTATAAATGATCCAGTAACCACTACAAAACTACAGTGGGGCAAAAAAGTATTTGGCAGCCACCGATTCTGCAAGTTGTCCCACTTTAAAAGATGAAAGAGGTCTGTAATATTCATCATAGGTACACCTCAACTTTGTCCAGGAAATCACATTGTATAATTTTTTTAAGAATTTATTTGTATAAATTTGCAGAAAATAATTTATTTGCAGAAAGTAAGCATTTAACACCTACAAACAAGCAAGAATTCTGGCCCCCACAGACCTGTTACCTGTTACTGTTACTGCTTGGTAGCAGCTTGGTGAGAGGAGATCAACTACAAATACAAGATAACTGACAATTTCCTTCAACCTGGGGCTCCATGCAAGATCTCACCTTATGGAGTACAAATGATCTTGAGAACGGTGAGGAAACAGCCCAGAACTACACAGGGGGAACTGGTAAATGACCTAAAGACAGCTGGCACCCCAGTAACAAAGGATACTATGATTATAGATTAAAATCTTAAAGCACTCAAAAGCCCCCCCTGCTTAAGACAGAACATGTCCAAGCCTGTGTAAAATTTGCCAGAGATCATCTGGATGTTCCAGAGGAGGACTGGGAGAATGTCATGTGGTCAGATGAGACCAAAATTTAACTTTTTGGTATGAACGCCACTTGCCATGTTTGGAGGGGGAAAATGCTGAGTGGCATTTTAAAAACACCATACCCACTGTGAAGCATGGGGTGGAAACATTATGCTTTGGGGCTACTTTTCTGCAAAGGGGACAGGACGACTGATCCGTATTAAGGACAGAATGAATGGGGCCATGTATCGTGAGATTTTGGGCAAAAACCTCCTTCCATCAGTGAGAGCACTGAAGATGAATGTGGCTAGATCTTCCAGCATGACAATGATCCCAAACACATTGCCCAGGCAACGAAGAAGTGGCTACATTAAAAACATTTTAAGGTTCTGGAGTGGCCTAGCCAGTCTGCGGACCTCAATCCAATAGAGAATCTCTCGAGGGAGATGAAAGTCTGTGTTGCCCAGGAACAGCCCCAAAACATCACATCTCCTGAGAAGATCTGATTGGAAAAATGGGCCAAAATACCTGCAACAGTGTGTGCAAACCTGGTGAAGACCTACAGGAAACTTTTGACCAACCAAAGTTACATTACAAAATATTGAGGTGAATTTTTGTAATTGACAAAATACTTATTTTCTGCACCATTATATAAATAAATTCTTTAAAAATCATACAATGTAATTTCCTGAATTTTATTTTACATGTCTCTCACAGTTGAAGTGAACCTATGATGAACATTACAGGCCTTTCTCATCGTTTTAAGTGGGACAACTTGCATTGTTGCAAATTGGTCGCTGCCAAAAACTTTTTGCCCCACTGTAAGTGTTTTTTGTAGTTTTGAGAATGAAGAAACAAAATTTGGACTGGGGTCCTCAGAGTAAGGAATTAGAATAAAATTGTTGTCACAATAATTGTCAAATTGATTGAAATCAGTTTGGTATGTTCTGATTTGTTTCATCTAGTCTAAATCTTATTAGCTCAGCTTAATTCAGTTTACTTCGGTTGACTTCAAGCCACATTCTACAGTACTCACTGTGCATCTAGGACAAAGCCACTCTCCGTTGGGGATTTCAGGCAGAGGGGGGTTGAGGCAGTGTATGTGATAAGAGGAAGGGCACGAGTCACAGCATAATAGCTCTCCGCCATCTTTACATACTCGGCAGAACTCCATATGATCATCCTCCTCTTCCTCTCCACCTCCTGGTCCTGTGTCAGGCACCCCTCCGTCATCACACTCTTCTTCAAACTCTTCAAAGTCCTCCTCCTTTGCTTCCCACTGAATCCCTTCTTTCTCCTATTAAGAGTTAACATCACGTCATCAAGTACAAGATTTCCCATATCAACTGTCCATCATGTTAACAGCAAGTTCCTAAACTAAAGTTTGTGAAATATTCTTTATCATTTGAGCAGGTTCATTGAAAAACATTATTGTGGCACTTCACGAGAGTTTTAGCACTAGGGCTGTAACAACGAATCAATTAAACCGATAAAAATCGATTACTAAAAGAGTTGGCAACGCATTTCATAATCGATTCGTTGTGTTGCGCAATGCAGAGACATTTGATTATTACAAAAAATAAAAACTTTAGTTGAGCGCGGAGTGGAGTGAATGCTTTTTTTTGTTGTTGTTTATACGATTCATCAATCAATTGAAAAAATAATCGACAGATTAATAGACTATTAAAATAATCATTAGTTGCAGCCCTATTTGGCACCTTACATAATCAGTACTTAGTAACACCTCCTCTGGCAGATATCACAGCTTGCAAGCGCTTTTTAGATCTAAAAGTCTTTCAGTTCTTCTACTTGAGATTTTCTCTGATTCTTCCTTGTGAAAGGTTTTAGTTCTGTAATATTCTTTGGTCGTCTTGCATGCAGAGCTCTTTTAAGATCTACCCACAAACTTTCAATGATGTTAAAATCAGGGGACTGTAATGACCATTCCAAAACCTTCAGCTTGTGTCTCTTGAGGTCGTCCATGGTGGATTTTGAGGTTTGTTTAAGATCATTAAACTGTTGTAGAAGCTCATCCTCTTTTCAGCTTCAGCTTTTTACAGATGGTGTGATGTTTGCTTCCATTTTTGCTGGTATTTAGTGGAATTCATTCTTCCCTCCACCCGTGCAATGTTACCTGTGCCACTAGCTGCAACACCACCCCCAAGCATGATAGCTCCACCCCCATGATTAATGGTTGGCAAGGTGTTCTTTTCATGAAATGCTGCTCCTGTTTTCTCCAAACATGCCTTTGCTGATTGTGGCCAGAGTTCTATTTTAACTTCATCAGTGCACAACACTTGTTTCCAAAACGCATCACGCAGTAGACGTTCTGTTGTATACTTCTGACATTGGATTTTATGATGGGGACACAGGTAAGGTTTTCTTCTGATGACTCTTCCATGAAGGTCTAGTGGAATGGTGCACCACCACTCCTGAGTCTGCTAAATCTTCCTGCAGGTTTTTTGCAGCCAAATGGGGATTTTGATTTGTCTTTTTGACACAACTGTGTGCACAAGGTTTGACGAGTCAGCGTATTTGCAAAGCTTTGAAACTGGCACTAGCTGACCTTTACTAAAGACAGCTGTTGCCATGCATCAGATCTAACGAGCTGATTAAGGTCTGAAACCTTGTAAAAAGAATCTGAAACACTTATGGTGCTCAAACCTTTGCTCAGTGCCATAATAATGTTTTATTTTTGTTTAATTTCTATCATAATAAGTAGCTATGCATCAATGTTTGCTGAAAATATTGTGTATTTTTCCATGTCCTAGAGAGACTGTGTTAACATTATCAATTTATCAAGGGGTGCCCAAACTTTAGCATAAGATTGTATATCTCCTTAGACTACAGCAGTTTAACTCCACCCTTTTATATAAGTTTTAAAAAGCAATGTGACTGGTTAGAGGCTATAGACGATACATTGTGCAGCCCTATTGCTTTACAAATTACATTTTTACCTTTCTGCTAATCGCATAGCTTGTCTTGCATCAAAAACATAGTCATCTACCAGTTGGGCCAAACCACTACAGGGAAAAGGGATTTTCCAAGCTCTTTGCTTCTAATCAAATAATGCAATTTTCAACCATCACATAAAAAACACAGCTTAGATTTTAAAGACAGTTAGACTTGTTGCTCCACAAAGCTTTAAAGAAGACTCCAGGGGAGCTAAATCATTATGCAGGTTACTCACGCAGTGTGGACAACTCCACTTGCCCTCAGGAGCCTTCTCCAACTCGGGCTCCAGGCACACTAGGTGGTACGCTCTTGGACATGTGTCACACAGGATGATCTCCCCTCCCTGTTGACACACCTCACAGTAGTCTTGATGATCTGTCTCATAGCCATCCCCATCCTCTTCTCCCAGCACTGAGAGACAAGAGTTAGAGAAAGAGAAGAGACACATTTTCACATCCACTCCAACAACACCATCAACAAGTCAACATCACCCCTAGGAAACCCTGTAAACATAGTCGAAGGGTACAAAAGCACAGGGAAAATAGAAAATGAACCCACCTTTTTTCTTCTTCTTGGCTGGTCGACCTCTCTTGTTCTTCTTGACCCGGCCAGAGCTGTCTGAGCGCACAGACGAACTGTGAACGCTTGAGTTTTCTTGCTCCGAATCATCTTCATCCACATCTTCACTCTGAATAAATGGAAGCAAATATATACATACTATATATACATACTAGATTTTTCATGCTTTCAGTTATTTTTTATTTGTCACAATATCTCGCTTATATTTCTATATCTCTTACACAAACACACACACACACACACACACACACACACACACACACACACACGCGCGCGCACACACACGCACACACACGCACACACACACACAACCAGGACTACATCTTCTCTGAAGAACAGGCACACATAAAGATATGAACACATACTAGCAAGAACACAAACTCATGAGTCCCAGACTGAGTCACTCATTCACCGGATGAAACACAAGTATCCTGACTTATTTCTCACCGAGCTGCTCTTTTTACGCTTGTTCCCAAGGGTTCCCAGTTTGATTCGGAGGGGAGCCATCTTTTTAAGCTTGGGCTTCTTTTTGTCAGAGACGCGCGGACTCTTACTACGCTTCTTATAGCCAGGGCCTGTAAGGTACAGAGAGAGAAAAGCTCGCTGCAGATACTAAAGGCATTAATACTAAATAATATGTCTAACAGTATGATAATGCGATTACTATGATAGCAAGGATGCAGGAAGCTACTTTAAAAGAATGAATCACTGAAAAATAAAATGTATTGAATTTCTCTTGGATGTCTGAAGCTTGCTTACTTAATTTTGCATTGGAGCAAAAATGCATATCTGTTTCACTCAGAATCTTTCGGGATTCAGATGTATTTTATGTCATTCTCATAGCTTCTGTGAAAAACTAAAGAAACATACCTCAGACTTCACATATGTCTAATGCAATCAACTATGCTTGGGGGAGGCGTTCTTTAAGATATAATAATACAACTACATTATATAATAATGATGCACTGACATCAATTTCTCATTAGAATATGCCCCCTCACTTGGACTGACATTGACATGTGACCATGAATTCAGAAGCTGGGGAAAACCAAGCCTGAAGACATACAATAAATGTCTGAAATCCAACTGCTGACTACATGTCAATGTCTAAAGACCACTGGTTTTTCTGTAAGGATCACTGCAGAGTCAAGAAGCCTTTGATAAAAACAGATAAATGTTTAAGTCCCAGTTTTGCAGTTTGCCCTACTACTGCTGACATTTTGCCAGTCTAAGTGTACCATGCCCACAGTCAAGATACAGCTGGAAGTTCTTTAGTCAACTGCACAGTAAATGTAAGATAATGGTTGAAAAATAAAAGCAGAAGGGATAATATCAGAAAGCTTTGGGTCACTGAACTAGCCTATAGATTATTTTACTACTAAACCTGCTTGTGCTTTAACAACATGCCATTCCAAGAATATATAATACAAATATAAACTCCACTCTCCAGGAAACACACAAATGGATAAACTATACTTAAAATATTTCAATTTTTTTCCTTTCATTAGCTGCTATAGCTAAAGAATCTTTTAACAAGCTTCCCTGTGCTGTAAACTTAAGTGTAGAGAAGCACTTATTATTTAAAAAAACATGAAAATAATTTACAAGTGTACTCTGAAAAGAACATCATGAATAACAAATGGGATGATTTAATAACTAGCACAGCCCAGAATAATTTATGAAATATCATTAAAAAACTATCAAGTACCACATGCCCCTCCCTGGTTTTCCACCCTCCTCACCTTTCCCTTCTTTGGTCTTGGCCTTGCGAAGTGGGGGTGGTTGAGGTGGGGGTTCGGGAGAGGCAGTTGCTGCAGAGACCTGCTCAGCAACGGCTGCTGCGGCGGCGGCGGCCGCAGCAGCAACAGCAGCAGCAGAACCTTTGAATGGGTTATTAGAGCTGAACTCTCTCCACTTCGCTCCCAGGATGGTCATCATTTTAGACATAGGGATCTTAGGGTTCTTCTTTGCTATCATTGGCCTATAAAGCAGGACAGATCAAAACGGGACAGTTTTTATCTAAAATAAATAATTCACTGAAGACAAAAATGTATTATTATATTGCTCTCCAGAACGTCAACGAACAATCCATTGAATTTGAATGGGAAGGTGTTCCAGAAGTGTTGAATGTTCAAGTGAGACTCTTTCATGAAAAGTATAATTTTTTTATGGCAGCAACAAAGCTCAAAAGAGGGCAACAGATGGCTGGAAAAGTGATACCAAAGAGAAACAGATGAAAGAACATTTTGCCACTCATTACATTCATTAGCAGTAACATCACTGAGTGTTAAAGAGCATCCTAGAGTGGCAAAGAAAAGATGGGTCATCTACAAACTGTGGAACATCAAATCAAAATAATGTTCCTCAACATAAAATTGCAAAGACTTAGAATATATCATCATATAAAGTACATAATAATAAAATACTAGAATCTCCAGAATTATCTGTGTGCAAGTGACAAGGCCAAAAATCAATACTGGATGCCCGTAATCTTCAGGCCCTCATGTGCCATTGCACTAAAACATGATTCTGTAAAGGACATCACTACATGGGCTGAGAGAAACTTCCAGAAATGTTTGTCTGTGAATGCATTCATGTTTCGAACAAAAGAAGAAGCCATGTGTAAACATGATCCAGGAGAACTGCCGTCTTCCCTGGGCCAAAGCTCGTTTAAAATGGAGGTAAAGTGGAAAACTGTTCTGTGGTCAGACAAATGTACATTTTAAATTATTTGTGGAAAGCATGGAAATGGCGAGAGAGACTTCAGACTTGTTATTATTGGTCTATTAAAAGCCTGCATCTCTGATTGTATGGGATGCTTTTGTGTCTATAGCACTGGCACCCAGAACATCTGGAAAAACATATACAAGATTTAGAGCAACATATGCTTCCAACCAGGAGATGTCTTTTTCATGGACGGTCTTTTAGAATATAGGTATATTTTAGAAAGATAATGCTAAACAGCATACTGCATCTATTACAACAGCATGGCTACACAGTAGGAGTGAATGGATGTTGGACCTTTCACCAATTGAAAACATTTGGTACATCATGAAACATAAACATGACAAAGAAGTCACAGAACTATTGAGTAGCTAAAATCCTATATCAGACAAGAACAGAACAACATTTGTTCACCAAAAGTCCAGCTACTGGTCTCCTCAGTTCCCAGACATTTATAAACTGTTGTCAAAAGAAGAGAGGATGATACACCATGGAAAATATGTACCTGTCCCAACTGCTGCCATAAAATTCAAAATGACCTTACATTTTTGTTTAAACATTATATGTTTTCTATGTTCTGTTATGAATAAAACATTGATTTATTGGTATAGTTGCATTTTATTTTTATTTACATTTCACATAGCATCCCATTTTTGGTACTGGAGTTGTATAAAAATGAACAAAAAATCATTTCCTAGCTAAACAGTAGCATTTGGGACTATGCCTTACTATTGTTCAACCAATTAGTTATTAATAAAGTCTATATAATACAATTAATGCATTAATGTTTAGTACCTCATAAATTGGCTGAAAGCCTTATAGTTGGTTAGTGTTCGATAGTCCTCTTCAGTGAAGGTATGATCTACATCCTCCAGTCCCCAATCTTTTGCTAGTTGAGCAGATGTCTTCTGTTCTACTGGCTGTGAAATAGATGAAATCAAACAAAATATTTTCCTAGCTATTGGAAAAGTAAGTACTCATAAATAATCTCATTGAACTATTACCTATTATCTACTATATAACAGAATAACATTAAAGACAACTGAGTTGCTTGCAACTTAAAAGTTTAATTTATTCTGGTTAGCATGATAAGCAATAATCCATTCTGAGGTGAAATGGCTACAGTACAGCTACCATATAAATATAGTGTAACCATGTTCAACATAACAAAATAAAATGTATCATTTGAATACAATGTCTGTTACAAACATAAGAAAGAATCCGAAAGTTTAAGTTACTTTAGTGGTCTCCTCATGCGTACTATCACTGTCATCTTTTTTCTTTTTCTTTGTCTTTTTTTCTTTCTTGTCTTTGTGTTTCTTCTTCTTCTTCTTTTCTCCTCCATAATTGCTGGCAGCACTATCAGAATTTACTCCATAATCTTGTTCTGAGTCTCTCTCTATGTCACTGTCCTGAAGACACAAAAATGTTACATTGTTGCATCACATAACAGCTACAGTATTCTGTAAATCAGAGGGGAAAAATTAAAATTAAGTTGAATTTTTCAAAAATTTGAAAAAATTGAAAATTAATCAAACAATGTAAAGAAAGAAAAGAAAATACAGCCTTCAACATTTTAAATAACACACTATTTTTTTTCGCTTGCGTGCTTTGGGGGGTTTGCCATCTTTGTCTTTTTTCTTAGTTTCCTTCTTTTTTTTGGGACCTCGCTTCTTCTTTCCCAGAGTGTCTCTGTCCAAGACCTCTGCCCCATCCTCACCAACATCTGGAACAGAAGGCACAGAAGGTGGTGGAGCATATAAAAGAAGTGGTGACTAAACAGGGCTCACAATAATCCTTTACAAAACCTGAAATTTATCCTTTTAATCACTTCCCAATGCAATTAGAGCCAACAATGGTTAGAAACTTGGACGCATTGCAGGGGGTGCTGGAGTAGACCCCATCCCTGTCAAGCTATGTCTCATGCAACTTCTGACCTGTGCTAAGCTGTGAGCTTTAAAGAGCAAATGTAAAAAAAAAAAAAACGCAGTGATTTATGTGGCCTGATAGCCCTCAAGACCCTACAATGACTTTTAAAAAGTGCTGAGTTTGAGGTATATTCATACACAGTACACTTCATTCCAGAAGAAAAATATTTTAACCAGAGGAAATATACATTTGTCTGAAATGAGAAAAAGAGACAGAATGGCTATAGACAGACACATTAATATAATGTAAACACATCACCAATTGTAACCCCCCCCCCTTTTTTTTTTGGATTAATCTACTGTTTATACTAAATGATTTTTTCTAGATTATTTTTTACAACGCGACTCCTAAACTATATTTCATAACATCTTCTTCCATGTAATGAAACATATGGTAGCATTAATTGCACTTGTGTTTAAGAGTGAGTTTTATTATTACATTAACATACATAGACGTAGTGGACTGTCAATAACCGCTTCTTCATGCTCAATACACAATGTAAAAACAGCAACGCACGGTCTAGTTTAGTGTTTTACGTTCTTGAAAGACAAAAAAACAATCTAGCCGGTCGCCATTGCACTCAACAAATTAGTTCGCTTTCTCCCCCGCCTTTGTTGCTAGGACGCAGCGGGCGGGCGAGCGCGAAGCTCTCCGCGCGCTTTTTTTCTCGCGCCCGGCTGGCCTCGCGCAGCCAGAGGCGGCAGCAGTGCGCACGCGGGTCTCGGTGATTGGGAGGCCGCGGCCGCGAGCCACGCGACATGAACCGCGAAGACACTGCGCCTGCCACCCACCCCTGTCTTCCCTCCGCCTCCTAGTCCCAACCCCGCCGCGGGGTCTCCCCACCTGGGAGCGGAGCGACGAGCGGCCGCCTGCCGGGGGTCGCTAGGGGCTACAAAGGGCGCGAGGGAATGACGGGTAATTGATTCACGCGCGTTGTTGAGACACAACATTTCTGTGTTTTGCACAACTGAAATAAGGCCCTGACAAATGCGAACAACACACCTACATGTGTGCATTACGCCCCGTTATCAGCGAATAAGGATATGCATTAGTCACAAAAGCCTTCATTGCGTCTCAGACTTCACACTTTTTCCCTGTGTTTTGACCTAGAAACACAGCTTAATATGGGACTCATGGAAAAGTGTTATTAATATATTATGCCCGGCATGACAGTTTCATGTTTTGTGTCTAATCTTCTGTAAATACACATATGCATGTGTTAGTGATGTTAACAAGACATGGGTGTTCATGTGTTCATATTAAAGAGCTCTGTCCTGCCCTGAACCTCGGCCGTCGGAGTGACAGTGCGTCGGGTCAAGTTTATTTACACTCTGTCACAACACCGCTGTCTCAATCAACCGGTAGTCCTGAGCTCTGCACTCCCTCCAGCGCACTCGCCGCTTGCCTCTGTGGCGCCCTGTTTATCTTCGCGCGCGGGCGACACGACACAGCCTCCTGTGCTAAACCTCACAGCAAATAACAGTACGTGGCGGCGGCGTTGCTTAAGCAGTTCGCCCAGAAGACAACAGTACCGAGGGGGGAGAAACTGCTGTAGTGAGCGAACGGGACAGAGGAGCACGGTCACTGCTAAACTTTAGTTAAACTCTAACTCTGGAGGCTACGCTTTAGCACAGAAATGCGGAGAAGACAGAGAAGCAGGCTACTTAGCAGTGCAGATGTTGCTCGCCCCCCTCTCCCTCCTTCCCTCCCCATGTTACGGGTCACACTTTTCTGGCCGCTAATCGCTGTCGTTTGTTCGCTTTCTCCCCCGCGCGCGCTCTCCGGCTCCCGCGTGCCCGCACGGTACCTGGCGCGGCGAGGGCTGCAGTTTCTCTAGGCGCCGCCGGCGAGTTTATGTCGCTTGCGTTCTCGTCCAGATCCCCGTCGTCGTCTTCTTCTTCATCAAAATCTCCTCCCTCGGAATTAACCGCCATGCCCTCATCTTCCTCACAAGAACGGAGAGGAGAGGACATTATATTCCTGTCAGCGACCCCGTCCTCGAGATCAAAAAGTGTATTCCTTCCGAATTATGATATTTATTGAATATTCAAATCGACACACAGGAAAAGTAGGGGGCGTTTTGGAATATTTTACACTACAAGGCAGAGAAACAAAGATGGCCGCCCTTATATTTATTTTTTAACAACCCCCCCAATAAGAAAAATCCCCTTACATAAAAAATGGCTGACTATATTATTTCAGAACGCCCCCCCTCCTCCTCCTTTCTCGCTCTCTCTCACTCTCTCGCTCACTCTCTCTCTCTCCCTCCCTCCTCAAAAACATTCACATTGTTCCAACAAAAGGGGGTGTATAGCTGATTCCAAGTTGTATTTTAACTCGTTAACTCTTTTTTCCCCTCTCACTCTCACAGACTTGCCTGTTCTCTCTCTCCAGTGTGTGTGTGTATGTTTTTTTCAGAGTGCACGCGGACGCCAGTGTTCCCTCGCGCTCTTTCTGCACTGCAGAGAGCCATACATACAAATCTAACAAATATGGCTACCTTATCTTAAAGGCACTGTATGAAAAAGTATTTCGGAGCGAAAGGGTTGCGCCGTGGTCTAGCTGGAGGCTGGAAAGAAAGGGGAGGGGGACCGGGTGGAGGGGGGGTTCTGTGGCGCAGCCATGCCCAGATTTACATCAGATTGTGTTGCTTAAAATTTAACCTTTTAAAGTGTGGAGGGAACGAATGATGCTTTTTCACCTTTAAGTCAAAAAGGGCAGAACAGAGACCTGCAAATGTACACATACACTTCCTCAATTCAGAGCCTGATTTTCCCTTTTATTTAGATCCTGGCAATAAGAGCACAGTAGAACATTTGGTCCACTGCCAAAGGACCAAAGGGACTTGGATGCAGTAAGTGTCTGTGGACGCCACAAAGTGTAACCATACAAAGCAAAGCAACTGCTAAGAGTAAATACTTTTGCACATCAGTCATTTTATTGTCTCCTTGGTTTCCTTGACTGCCAACGAGGAATTCCTGACATGATGATGATCTACATCAATTATCATGTAATATCGTATGGAAATCTAATGTTCAGAATTATTCCAATAGAAAGTCAGGGGCTCTTTAATATAGAATAATGTTAAGGTAGTCTGTAAATAAGTATACAAAATCGAATATAAAAAAAATATTTAGTATTTAGGGTCGTGTTCAGAGAGAAGCTGATACACGGCACCTTCTGAATTTTATTCGAACATTCACCAAAGTCAACATTCACATTCTAGTGCTTCAGTGTGATGAGGTTACTGGATCATCTTGCCATGTGCAACATCAGTCTTAGGTCAAAGTTCAGTGAGATCATCGTTGAAGTACAGGAATATGGACTGAGTGTATAAGTCACGATCCATGCGATTCTGGTAGAATTCCTCGTCCTCGTCAGGGATGCCGTTTTCACTCAGGGTCTTACTCATGTCCAGGTTGACACCATTGTGCTTCCAGGTGTAGCTGGCTGCATGGGAGTTATAGCGCAAATATCGCTGCAAAATCTCCTCTAGAGTTTCCTCAGAACAAACCTGACCAGAGAACAAAGACAAAGAAAACCTTTATATTCAAGACACGTCCCTGATGTTATAAATTTGTAATACATCACAAATGTAAAGCGTGTTCTTAGGGCAAAATGCATTCAGGCAAATTCCTCCACAAGCTGAGAATTCTGGGTCTACCAAAAGAGAGGGAAGGAATTTGAGTCAGTTTGATCCAATGGTAGCACGCCGCCAAGAACCACTAGAGTGGGAGGGGGGAAAGAGGGGAGTACAGAATGGGGGTGGTTGAGGTGGGGGGAGCGTAAGAGAAAGACAATAGGAATGCTCTGCTAAGCCTTTGGACCATGCAGAGTAGTCTGATGCCAGATTGGCATGTAGCTGGAGTATGCTAGCCCACCCTGCAGGAAGCCAGGTGGCCACTGGTCCGCACCAGCCCTGTCCTGGACCACCTGCATGCCCAGAGGTACATCAGTAACATTTCCCTTTGTCAAGCAGGAGGAGAATCAGAAGCAGAGAGCAAAGGGAGGGTGAACTGAGCAAGGCAGAGGGGCGGGTGGGGTGGGCAGGGGAGGGTGGTGTAACTGGAGTATAAGTGTAGTTGGAAGGAACAGAGAAAAAGACCAACCCTGCCCTCTTCAGCTTGCAACAGCTCAGTGCAACAAACCTACTTGACAAAGGAAAAATAACATTGCACCTATTCATGACCATGTACACACACTATTTGGCCTTAAGTTTGTAGACACCTGCTTATCCAACATTTCTTCCATGTTAACAGAGAACTTTGTCACTTTGCTTAAGTAACAGCTTCTGCTCTTTTGAGCGACTTTACAGTAGATATTGGAACCCTGCTGTGTGTATTTGACTGCATTCAGACACAAAAGCATTAATAAGGTCATGTTGGATGATTAGTTTTTGATCCCAAATGTCAATCCAACTTATCCCAAAGGTAACCAATGGTGGTCTATCATCACAGAAAATACAATGCCAGTGCTCTGCAGACCAATGTTGGGGTTGATGGGGGCTTTTCGCACTAGGCAAAAGGACATCCCATTCCACTGTCTATACTTTTTAAATTTTAATTTATACAATCTGTTGTCATGAATGAGCATAGTCAATATTAACATAGTCAAAGGTATTAATTAGATGGTCTGACTGGACACGTAACATACATCTGTACAATTGACCACCACAGTTAATTAAGATGCATTTGATTTTACATTAATGAAGAAGCACTTTGTCATGTGGCCTACCTCCAGACTTTGCTCCTGGGAGGTGAGGGTGTTGATAATGCGGATCCAACGAGTCTTGGCAGTAAGCAGGCCCACCTCATAACAGCTATCCCTCCACCACGGCCTCCCAAAATCATTAGTCCAGTCTGTTCGAGGACATGGAGGGGGCACATGCACAAAGCGCCCCCTGGGGGTGTAGTATTTCACACAGCCTGATAAAGGGTCAATATGGGTCTGAATCTGAGCAAACAAACAGGTTTCTTCACTCTAGGGCTGTGTTACAACCTTTCCATTAGGGTTCTGTTTTCCTACAAGTATTGGCTTTTGCATTTCACAAGTTTTTATTTTTCTATCCTGTTCTATATTGTTCTTTAACTTATATAATTTAGCATTTAATGATCAGAATTAAGTTTGACTATTTTGGATCAATAAAAAACATTGATAGGCTTATTTTAATGTTGTCATTCATATTCTTTCTAAACACGAGATATAATCGTGAGATAATGTTATGACTATATTGCCCACCCCTATTCATACTGCAAGATCCATGGTGATTAATATAATAATAATACATGATTATTCAGTAATTGTGCTTAGATCAGGGGGTGTCTACCCTAGAGGAACCAACACACCCGCCTCTAGTAAACAGAAATTACGTTGATCAAGTTTGATTGATTAGGGATGGAGATGAACTGCATGGAGGATCAGGATTGGATACACCTTATTTAGATTTCTGGTAGGATCCCTACACTACAAACAAGCCAACTAATCCTATAATAAACCATAGAAAACTTACATCTTTGGTTTTTGGATCAAACCAATGGCTGATGTCCTGCCCCGCACATTCAATAATAGGTTTCAGAAGGACGTCGCCTACAAAACAAACACATAGAGATAGGTGTGGTCAAAGCGTATTGCTAGCCAACCTAAAATGTTGTTTCAAATAACACAGCCAGTTATTGTGGTGTTTTTGGAAGTTAGAAGAAGCTTAGCTAACAAGCGTTAGCACTTACCCTTATATTCTTCAACCAAAGGTGTCAAGTTGTAAACTTTACCGAGATAGGACACCCACAGGTCTCCTAACGTGCTGTGCAGAGACACTTCATTCGGCGTAAAATACTTTGACCGACGCACCGTCATCGCATTGACAAAAGAACACTAAAGAAAGACACTAAAATGTGGTAGATAATGTGAAGGTGAGCCAAGTTAGCTCAGATGCTAAGCAAACAGGCCGGTTGCTGTGGTAACCGCACTACACAGGACGAGGAGAGACCTCACAGCGTGAAAACAAAACAAAGTTTACACATGCGGTGGGGAACAACTTTGAAATTGTGCAAGAGTACATTATACTGCAAGAAGTACTGAGAAACAAATGCAGTTTGGCTAACGAAAGCTAAAGAGTTCATACTACTTTGGAAAACTAATAGCACTTACACAAGGATCGCAAGCCACAGAATGCAACCAAAATCGAGCTTACTGAAAAACTAAAACTAAAATAAAATAAAATTTAAAGTCTCCAGTTACCTTCAAACCATATTAAACTTTCTGCTGCAGCTCATATGTGGTCCAAATGTGAAGTCTGTATTTGTATGAGTACTTTAATGTGTGATGAGATGACCGCCATCTAGGCTAGGTCTCTCTTGTAATAGTGACTTTAATCTGAAGGAGACTTCCTGGTAAAATGTATTATTAAATGAATACATTTAATTTAAATTAAATAAACTACATAAATAAAATACATAAACTACCTGCAAACTATAACTAGCTTAAGTGGTTCACTACTCCCCAACACTGCTTATACCACATCATGTATGTACACTTTCTTTTCATGGTAAAATGTGTGCTTTGCTATGATCATAAGTCTTTAAATCTGCAAACGACAGGCATATAAACAATAAGCATGAACAATAATTGCATACTGTCCTGTCTGTGTAGGCTATCTATGTATGAAAGACAAGACGTAACACAGGTGGGTTATTCTGAACATTCTCTTATTTTAAATAATTCATTTGAAAAGCAATTCCAAATTAACGATTAAATTTGTCCTAAGAAGGCATGAAAAACTAAATGTAGGCATCAATGCCATTTGAAAAACCCAGATCCTTCAGTTCAAAGGGGAAGCTGCATTGGCACACTGATATAGGCATTATTAGTGCAACAGAAGACTTGTCAGCTACATAACTTTTAATCATGGCAACCGTATAGGGAACAATAACACAACCAACTTTCCACTTGTTCTGAACCAGTTATGAGTTTTATCCTGTTTAATGCAAAACAGAATGGAGTGTTAAAAATGAACATTTCTAGTATACAGACATTTAAAGAAAGTGGGACAGACAATAGCATTTTTAGACACTGTTTTTGACTGTACTATTGTCATTACTAATGAGGCCATGATTAAAAGATCTGTAGCCAGTGTAGAGACACTGGTAGAATAGTAAAACAATGAACAAGTCTCAGACTTGGTCAAAAAGAGCCACTTGTGGGTTTTCAGCTTATTCAGTAACACTTATGGCCAGTTCTGTTCTTTTCAAATGGAACAGACTACAATAATAATAAAAAAAAAAAAAACGAAAACAAAATGAAGAACAACCACAAGGCCAATCTGTTCAGGCAAATACTCCATCCCTTGCAAATTACAGAAAATGTGCAATACTGATCTAACCTATGAAAAACTGGAGTTTTAAAACTGAATGTTAAAAAGGCCAGGATATGATACTTCTGTCACAATACATTACTTCATATGACAACAGAATAGAGTATATCAGCTACTCATTTGTTGGGCCTTAGAGCAGCAGAATCAGGCATGTGACAGGCTGAGGGATAGGGAAAGGAGGGGTGCCTCTGAGAAATCTGCCTGAAAAACACTTGACCACTGAGGAAAAAAAGAGAAGCAAGAGAAACTAAATGTCCCACAGAGAGGGTCAGCTGATAAAGCTGAAACAATTCAGCTTATAAAAAACAAACAAAAAAACATTTCAAACTAAATAAGCCATTTACTGCAAGTCATCAAGCAAACACCATCAAAATCTCCTATGACATAAGAGTAACAGACTCCTTAAGAAGTCCAGAACTGCTTGTATATTCAAGTCTGAAATCCTTTGATAAGAGCCATGTAAAAGCATTCTTTTCCAGCCATAATTTGTGGACATTTTAGTCTAGTCCATCTTCCATCACTGTTATCGCATCCACAGTATCCAGGAGCACAGTCATTAGTTATAGTGGAACTTGAATTGGAAGTTTCCACCCTGGAAGGGGTTGAAGCCAAAGGGCCACTCTCCTCCTCCACCTCCTCCCTGCTGGTTTTCCGGGTCCAATGGGTCCTCGCCTGAATCAAATTTCTGACGCATCTCTGCAGAATATAAAAATATTTTTTTCATTCTAATCAGGCTATAAAACATCCTATAATATTTCCATTAGATCCTTAATATAGATTATTTTGAATTTACCTGGATCTGTAAGCACCTCCTTAGCTGAGGCGATGTCAATAAATTTCTTTTCTGCCTCTTTCTTTTCCCCTTCTGACTGGAAGTTGTCTGGATGCCACTGTTGAGCTAATTTCCTATACGCTTTAATGATTTCCTGCTTGTTAGCATTCCTAAAAGCAGAGAAAGAAAAACAGATTACCATGCTAGATGCATGCAGAAGTATGACAACTGATGTTAGAAAACCTCAGCAGCATTATGTGCATCATCAGAATCAGAATAAGAAAACTTTATTGATCCCAGGGGGAATTAGTTAGTTATAATCAAGCCTAATATCAGGTCCATACCGACTCACTCCCAGGATTTTATAGTAGTCCCTCTTGCGTGAAAGCTTCAACAGTTTCTGTGCACGTTCTAGACCTTCACGAATATCCTGGTTGTTCTGGTCAAACTCCCGTGCCTCCTGATAGTCTTCAACAGCTGAAAGAGTGCAACAGAGTGAGAAAGGGAGTGGCAGAAAGACCAAACAGATAAAAGAAATTGCAGCATCCCTTACGCAGAGTCTTTCACAAGTTCCTGTTCTCATCCAAATTATCTTAAGCCATAACATTTGTAAATAAGTTTCCACCTTTCTCATAGTCCTGAAGTTGGATGTAGGCCTCAGCTCTGTCTCGGAGGATGTTGATATTCCGAGGGTCTCTCTGGTGGGCCTCTGAACATGTGTCCAAAGCCAGCTCCGCCTCCTTAATCTGTGGAAAAAGAAATATAGTGAATAAACTGTGAGAAAGGTGTATAACCTGGAGTTAAGAATGTGTCATTTAACACTGAATGTGCTGCTGTGAGCTAAGTTGGGAGTGAAGTATGTGACCTAGAATATACCAGTGAGATTAAACCAACCGTTACTGTTCATGTAACATAATTGCTTCAGAACATAATGAACAGATCTGAATTCACAGGCATGAATTTGCATAGAGTTTTACTGTGTCTTAATTTATTGTTCCTTATTTAAGATTAAGTATGTAAAAGATGACATATACAAGATTTAGATCTTACAAACTGCATCTTAATTTAGGATAGCACATAGATGACCTTGAATTACTGTCCCCATTTTCCCTCAATAATTTCCATTACACAAGCATCACTGTCATATGGTTAAAGATATTACCAGAATATACCCACCTTTACTAGACAGAAGCAGATCCTTTCCTTGGCTTTGGTGGTATAAAATTGAATATTTGGCTCAGTCCTCATAACGGACTCATACTTTTCTATAGCTTCTTGATATCTAAAACATAAAAACAGGAAAACAGTGATTAATGCAAATTCTGTATTTACATGCATGAAAGGCTTAAGCACTTATGTTGGTCTGCAGCTTGGTGGAGAATATAATGGCCATTATATAAAAACTTTTTACATTGTATAAAAACTGAGAGCTGTCTTTTACATTATGTGAAAATTTCATTATAAAAGGACCATAAGAATGTTCAAAACTGCCTATTAAATCTTTTTGCATTAAAATGAAGTTACTATTCATTAGGGATATGATACAACATAATGCCACAATAGCAACAATATCTGATACATTTCTTTTACACTCCTCTCAGATCATTGACACAACAATGAAATGAGAAACCAAGATCACCACACCTTGTGATTTCAGTATTAAAACACAGCAATGTGTTGGCTACACTCTGCTATACCTACCTCTCTTCTGAGATCAACTCCTCAGCTGAGTCCATCTGCTTGCTGAGTTTCTTCACCTGTTTGTATTGTGCAAAGCATTCCTTATCATCCTGATCCAGCTTCAGACACTCCCGAATCTCACTGGAGGACAGAGACAAAGAGCAAAATGAGGATATAGAGTCAACATTCAAACAGAGTACATTTACATTACATTTACATTTATAGCATTTGGCAGACGCTCTTATCCAGAGCAACGTACATAGTGAGTGGTTGGGGGTTAGGTGCCTTGCTCAAGGGCACTTCAGCCTGCTACCTGGTTTCTGAGAGTCGAATCTGCAACCCTTCTGTCACAAACCCACTTCTCTAACCATTGGGCTATGGCTAACACCAGGTACTCAGGTGTTAGGAAATGATTAGATATTCTTAGGTTATATAAAAGTATGTGTGTGCATACCTGAGTGAGTCATGGTGTTCACCCAGATCGTAGAGTAGGCGGCTTAGTTTGAGAAAGGCTGCTCTGTTGTCTGTCCTAAGTCGTGCAGCAGGAGTCAGGTCTAATATAGCTTTCCTGGGCTCCCCAAGGCGGATATAGCACTCAGCTCTCATCTCTCGTGATTCTGGATCCCAAGGTGAGACCTAAAGGGAAGGATGAATGCCATGTGAAAACTTTGATTATCCTACAAAATGTATTTCTGTTGATAAATTTCTTTTTCTATAACAGTTGGAATAAATTACACTCAGGTTTGCTTAGTTGTTAAATTGTTTTATTAGTTGTTAAATTGTGAAGAAGCCTCAGGCTTCATTTCTCTAACTCACCTCTATAACACGGTCCAGCACCTGGATGGTGGTGGTGTAGTCTCCACGGTGATGGGCCTTATGTGCCTCTTCCTGGAGCTCTTCTAGCTCCTCAGCTTTCTGGAGCTGATTAAGTGCCTCCTCCTGGTCAGGGGAACGCTGCAGCTATAAAGGGAAATAATGGAAAGTGGAGATAATGGGACAGAATAGCATAAACGTCTTTAAAAATATTTTCAAGCACTGCAGGACCAGCATATGAATCAAACGGAAGCATCATAGATATTAAACACAGAAAAATCATGCTGTAACTCACTACTGCCTCAAAGTCCTCTTTGGCTTCTTGTGTATTCCCTTGCTTCAGGAGAATATTACCTCTCTGGATCCGGGCCTGAGAACACACAAAGACACACACAATAAAACAATGGGGTAGCACAATATATGTATAAAACTGAAGGAGATATATCTGAACAATCTTCTTTGTTTAAAATATACATAATGCAGTCTCTCATTACTTTCTATAACAACAAAAAAACAAACTTACAGCTAGAAAGTCTGGTTTGAGCTGGATGGCTCGAGTCAGATCTGGCAGGGCTGATTTAGACTTCCCCATGGCCAGAAACACAGCTGCGCGCTTGTAGTAAGTCAGGTAGTTCTTTGAGTCACCCTCTGTTTGTGGTTACAGTACATTAAACTTGAGCAACATAATGATATAGCATAACTGTATAACAGTATAATCTGGCATTAATCTGCCATCAGCTAATACTAAAAATGAGATGAAAATGTGGTGAAAGCAAATAAATTTAAAAACCCTATACATAGGAAAATATTACATGCAGGTTTTTTTAATTTCCTTTTTTAATCTTATTGTTTCATTTGAATCACTTACTTTTAAACTGAAATAATAAACTAGCTAATTTTATACAGTTGTGTGAAAGTTGATCGAGAGAACTTAATTAAACAAATGATCCAATATCACACATATGTGAGTGGCAAAAACATGACCTTGTTAAAAAAAACCTGAGATGTGTAAAATAAAACAATCAAACAGAATTTAGTGTTTTGTAAATTGCAACTCTTGTTTTATTGTAGAAAGTAAAAAACATGCAAAACTGGGAATGGAATTATTCTTGATTTGTCAGAAAATATATGCGCTTTCTGAACTTCTGGCAAAATACTTTTCAAAAAGGTAGTGACAGGGGCTTGTTTACTACTGTGCAGCATCACCTCTTATTTTAACATTCTGCAAATGTTTAGGAACTGAGGAAGTTCTGAAAGTAGAACGTTCCATTCTTGCCTCATATGGAGTTTCAGATATTCAGTAGTTTGGGGTCTGCTTTACTGTATTTGTAATTTCTTAATGGGCTTAATGTTTTCACTGAGTGAAAGAATGAACTGCAGACAGGCTAGTGCAGAACCTGGACTATTCTACTATGGAGCTATGCTGTTTTAATATATCCAAAAAGTAATTTGGCATTGTCTTGCTATATATGTGGTTTGTATGTGTTTTTTTCTTTGCATGGAAGAATGTAATGTGCATTTGTGGATGCAAGTGTGTTCACAGACAATGGTTTTAAGAAATGTTCATGTGTCCATGCAGTGATTTGTACTAGAATCATTTTAGTCTTTATTACAGTACTTAAACAGAATCCAAAAATTATGGCCATCCAATATTGGTTTTCAGCCATGTCCCTTGTGTACAGAGATTCTCTGGATTTTCTGAATCTTTTAATTATGTTTTGTATCATAGATGAAACCCAGTTCCCAGTACCTAGACCACAAGTTTCTTTGCAATTGTACATTGAAGAACATTATTCTTAAGTTGTTGCACTAATTGCCCATACAGTACTTCTGTATGGGCAAGTGGGTGTTCCCTTCCCAATATCTACTTCCGAGAGAGTCTGCCTTTCTGGTCTGCTGTTTTAGGATTCAATTATGACCTGTTGCAAAGCAACCTAATGACATTTCATGACGTTTCATAAGGTGCTTTTTAAGCATTATACAACATGTTTTTAAAAATGTTTTAATGGAATCAAATTCAAAATGAGAATATATTTTACATAAAACTGTGAAATTTCTAAGCTTCTCAGCATCTAATTTATCTTTGCATTAATTTTAATTAAATATAAGGTTTGTATGATTTGCCAATGATTACATCCTATTTTTATTAATATTTTACAGACTGACAGATTTTTTTGAAAATGGTTATATGTGAATCTTTGTTTTCAGTACCTGATTTAAGCAATAATAAACAGCAATTAAACATTTCACATAACTGTTGATCAGTCCTGCACATCAGCTTGGAGGAAGTTTAGCCCATTCTTCTGTACAAAATAGCTCAAACTATGTGATGGGATAGATTTGTACACAATCTGTCTCACTGTGGATAGGTGTATATGAAGGTTTACAGATTTTGTGATCGGACTGTGAAAGATTCCTGTTCTTTGAATAAAACAAGATGCCCACTCACACCTGATTGGCTGAAAACACCTGATGAATGTTAACTTCAAGTTAATGAATAAATCTAGAGGTTCACATACTTTTGCCATGCCTTTCCACAGCTATACATCATTAGATCACCTTCCTTAATAAATGAATGTCCAATCAAGATTTGGTTTGATTTGTTTAACTGGGTTCTCTTTGTCTATTTTCAGAACTGGAATGGAAATAATATTTAATGCAGAAAAAAAATTAAAGGATTAACAAAGTTTTTAGCACTACTGCTATTATCCGCTTGTTCCACTTTCTAAATGGCAGAAACAAAAGTGAAAGGAAAACAATACACTACATAATTTAGTATATCAAGGAACACATCAAGTATTAATATACCTTTGTAAAGTTGACAGAAGTTTCACTCCACTTCATAACCAAAAGACACAATTTTGCAATATTTGACTTTCAATGCATGGACAGGTTTATATGAAAATATCTTACCAACAGCAGAGTGGTAATGTGAGAGTGCCTCAGCCAGCTGCCCTGCTGCCAGCAGCTTGCGGCCCATTTCCAGGTGCTGCTCAATCTCCACAGGAGAGCTACCTAATACACCTGAAACACAAGTGAAAATTATTAGTACATGACAATTCACTGACTAAACCTACAGGCATGCAAAGGAAAACCTCATGGTATACTGAAACAAATCCAATTCAGACTTGCAACAAATTATGCACTGATCTGGGATAATAAAAAAAGCATGCTGATATTTTTTTAGTATGAAATCCCAAATAAACAAAACCACAGAAATGGGATAAAACAGAAGAAACCAGGGGTTTAAGGCCCAAACAGCTGGCAAAATGAGACTGAACGAGTAACTCCAATAACGAGTAACTCCAGTAACATATTTTAATTCAGTCAGTAAATCCGTAAAAATATTGGCTATTTTTTAGGGCCTAAATGTACTTTGGACAACAAAAAACAGATAACATTAGGCAAGACTAATTATAAAAAGGTACATCTGAATGCTGAATCAGAGGGCGTTTTGACAGCTATGAATAAGTAATCTTATATGTGGTTTCATAACTTCTTGGCATTCGTTATGTTTCCTTGCCCGAAAACTTTGAGACAGACTAGAATACTCTTATATACACAGACAGGAAGAGCTTTAAACCACTATTTTTGGATTATATTGGATTATTTTGAACAACTTTTTTTTACTTAAAAAAAGAATAGAAGATATGGTCAGTTCCGGTATCAGACAAAGTTATTCTGCGCAGCCCTTTAGACTGAAGAGAAGTAATGTTTCTGATGTGTCAGTGTGAGGTAAAGCAGTAGAACCCAGTAAACACTCCTACCGTCCAGCTGCAAGTCCAGCACCACACAGAGCAGGGACAGGGAGGACACGAGACTGCTCACACCTCTCCGGCGTCCCGACTCCATCATTTCAAATGTCACACCTCCGTCTTATATTTGTATGCTCCTCCACGTATGCCCCAACAACACTTTACGTTGAAAACCGCTACATTTAATCATAACATCTTCACAGCGTGCCAAAACATCAACTAGCCGACGGCAGACATCTCGTGTGTGCGGCTAAGAAATAAGTCCGACTGCCCCAATGTAACCCAAAACGTAAGTTCCGATACGTTTTTGGTTCGTCCACTCCTAACAGTAGAGCCGTATCAGGTGTACCTTAAAGTTTCAATGGACTAAAGCTGACGATGGATGATGGTAAATGTCAGCTTTATGCTTCTGAGACACCTTGGGCTTTTCAATTCCTTTGCTTAGACTTCAAATCGCCCTACATTTCAGAGCAGTGAGTGGCTGCTCAGGCTGAGATCACGCCCGCGTTTGCATGGATTTGCGACGAACGTGGTCTCCTGTGATTGGCTGGATTATTTTAAACACCTACTTTGTGCCACGCCCATACCCATTTAAGGAAACCACCGTCTCCAACAGCATCACTCCTAGTTAGATGGTTATTCCTGGCTGTCAGCAAATGGTGTTTGTAGTCAGATGTACTTAAAGCAACTTAAAGTCATATTGAGGTAAAAATATTAAGCTGTTCTCTGAAATGATGAATCAGATAAGCCACAAAAAAAAGTTAAAAGTACTTGCTAAAATAGTCTTTTTGGTACATCCACCACTTTTCAGCAAGTTGGTTATCTGTTGTAATGAAATGAAACCAAAAAATGTTTTCTAGATTCTGTTCCCAAGACAATGAAATGAAACTAAAATCTAGAAAAAGCAACTAGTAAATAAATGTTAAATACTAAATATATTCCTTGATGTTTTTTTGAAAGTATTTGAAGAAATGCAAGAAAGTGCAAGTATTACCTGTAACTGTTAACATGATTACCTATTACCCACATCTCTTTCCACAAAAAATTAAACCAGTAAACAGGACAAAAGATTTCACTGTACAGGGGGTCCTCAATACTCGACATACGATGATTTGTGGTTGTTGTTGGCGCCTTAAAAAAATAATTACAGCATTTGCGCTCCAAGTTGTTGTGGAACACAGTGCGTTTCATGGGCAGCAATGCATTGTGGACTATGTAGTGTCTGGTGCGGGAAAATGGGTGGGTAATATGGACAGAAAATAGGTGGACAGAGAGCTATTTTCTGGGACTAGTGGCGAGAGCACAATTTGGCATCACATATGGTAGTAGAATGCAGTTGAACACCTACTAAATACCTCAAGGGTAATTCTGTGAGAGAGACTCTTGTTAGCTTGTTATATGTATGTTACTTGTTCATGTATGTTGCTGTCGATAAAGCACAGTGCTGTTCGATAATGTCTCTGTAGCATCATTACATGCTTGAGTTCTGACTTGCCTCGAAAACAAGAGGAACGGAACCCAGGCATAACTCAAGGAACCCCTGTGTACTGGACATCTTAGAGAATTGATAAATGAGAGCAGTTCCTTACCTTCCATCCATTAATACAGACCTGAACATTTAAGTCATCTAGTTAACTAAGACATTCTGATAAAAGTGTAAAAGCTCCTCCACTCAAAATGCCCAGATATATTGATGGTGATGTTTTGCTAACAAAGTGTAACGATAGCTGTCTCCTCTTTATTTGTTCCCACTGAATTAAATAAAAACTAGGGACGTTTTCACTTCCTTTTAGTCTTTTATTTTGCACTTGTGTAGTATAACATCATAAACACACACACAATGGGAGACAAAGTTTTGACCTTAATTCATGTGAATATGTCGTACATATCATAATTAGCAACAATGAATCGTCTACACTGTGAATAAATGAAATTTGTACAAAATATTCATAAAGGATTTCATCTACATTGGGAATGTGAGAGCAACAATTATAAAAATCTGTATAAAAGTGTCATAATTTCAAGGTATTTTCTGTACAAGAGATATATAAGCTATAAAGATAACTCTTTTGACGTCTTTCTTCTGACCAATATTTACACTGCCAAATTGACACAGCTTCTCTGTTTGATTAGAACTAGACTATTCTGCCTCTAGCTCTGGTAAAAGTCTAAATATTTACATATTTGCACTGATAATGAAAGTATGAACATGTGAGCAGACAGTGAATGTTGCATTTTTACACATTGAATTGACCCTGGTGGCCTGGATGGTTCTGTTGTCTTTAATCAGACATAAGCGTTCTTGTCATAAGTGCTTGCACCGCCTCTCCTTGATGCTGCTCCTGAGTACACAGTTCCTCTGGAGGGTTGGTAGGGGTAAGCGCTGAGAAACAGAATATGAACATTAAATATACAAGCATCAGAGTAACAGAGTAAGAGGGAGGAAGAGAAGTAAGAAGAAAGAAGAGAGCGAGAGAAAGAGAGACAGAGAGAGAGAGAGAGAGAGAGAGAGAGAGAGACAGAGAGAGAGAGAGAGAGAGAGAGAGAGAGAGACAGAGAGAGA
>JBBIGC010000013.1:10904729-10919064 GCA_037576955.1 Lepidarchus adonis | reverse complement strand
GGAGATGCTGATTTCATCTTCCAGCAGGACTTGGCACCTGCCCACACTGCCAAAGGTACCAAAAGCTGGTTCAAAGACCAGGCTGTTACTGTGCTTGATTGGTCAGCAATCTCACCTGACCTGAACCCCATAGAGAATCTATGTGTTATTGTCAAGAGGAAGATGAGAGACACCAGACCCAACAATGCAGACGACCTGAAGGCTGCTATCAAAGCAACATGGGCTTCCATTACACATCACATTACCGCGTCACATTGATGCAGTAATTCATGTAGAAGGAGGCCCAACCAAGTATAGACTGCATAGGAATTAACATACTTTTTTATTGATCTTATGTGATATTCTAATTTTTTGACAGCTAATTTGGGGTTTTATTATCTGAAAGCCATAATCATTGAAATTCCAAGAAATTAAGGCCTGACATATTTCACTCTTTGTGTAAAGAATCTATGTAATATATGGATTTCATTTTCTGAAAGGAATGTCAAGAAATATAGAACTTTTTCCACGATATTCACATTTTTTTAGATGTCCCTGTATGATGATCAAGTCATAGTTTGGACTCTACCTATGATATCAACCAGGACTGAAGTGGGACTGAGTTAAACACCAGGGATAAACGATGTAGAGCAACCCACTTCAACATGTTACTGCCAGGCTCAGATTGTGCCTGGTTCAGATTGAATTTAAACAGATTAATCCACTCTATGAAAGCCATTAACCATCAAATAGGGCTGTGCCATCTGAAGAGTGGACTGTCAATTTACTTCCCTAAATTACTACAATCAAATAGACTTGGTTTTGCCATTTACAGTTTGTTAGTGGGTTCTTGCGTTACACGTGTGGGAGAAAAGATCAGCCCCATTGAGCCATAAATGCCATTCATAAATACAATGCTGTTGGCAATAGCAACTAGCCCAATCCCCTACTGGCCCACCAAGAATAATTCTGCTCATCCATTACCCATTCCAGTACTGAGCTGGATGCTGAGGCCAAACACAGGTTTTCTCTGCAGCATGCAAATTTAGCTGCAGCATTTCCCCCAGCTAATCATGCCAACTGAATGTGCTTGAAAAAAGGATTGAGCCTAATATGAGCTAACAGAAGCTTCTAGTTGACATACTGGAAGGTTAAAGGAGCAGTGGACTCCTTGACGCAAACAGAAATCTCCTGGTGACAGCTAAACCCCTTTGCACCACTTGAGAACCTAATAGTGTTTTCTAAAGTGTATCTGGCCTCTAGTGTAGTTCAGACTGGTGGACAATCAGTAAAGATCTGTGAAAGAATCAGATCTCTTTACAGTAAGGGTGAACTAGAAGCATTTCACCAGTACAGTTTAGCCATTTGCCTGCAAAAACAGAATTGATCTAAGTGATCTCATTTCAGTGATTAGACAACAGGTTTAATTGCACAATACGGTAAAGTTTTTAAAATCTCCTTTTATTTAAGGAAAATAAACTGTCAGTATAAAGAGAATTGAGTCAATTAGTTCATTTAACAATTTGTGTGAATGGCCTGACAGTTTGAAACTTGTCTTCATTTTGATATAATTTTTTATTATTACTTTTTAAATCAACAAACAGAACGCATAATGACATCCTATAGTTTGGAATATAACTGACATTAACCCAGTATTCACACCCTGTCAGGTTCGTCCATGTCATGTCACGTGTTTCTGTTCACCTGGTCCAAATCGTCACACACCCTGCTCTCTTGTCTCACATTCTGGACAAACTTAATGCAAATATCGCATACATTTCTCACATTTGAAAATTTACAGACTATAGAATTGTTGGCACCTTTGGTAGAATTAGAAAAACAATAACAAAAATGTCTTTGTAGTTAATAATATATTGAATATGACAAAAAAAAAAAACACTAAATTGAAGTTAAGTTGGTCTATGAAAATAAGAACTGACACAGAAAACAAATTCCCTTAATCATTCATCAACATAGAGAAGGTTAGATAGTACACAAATTAAATGAGTAAAGTGTTTTGACCTTCATAAAGAAAGCAATGGTTAAAACAATTAAATGCCTCAAAATGCCCAAATTCAAGTTGAAAATAGGAGCAAAGTCAAAACATAGCGAGACAAAAAAGACGGTTTTGGCAACAGTCACTCCAGGTGGGTTTGACATAAAAAGAAGGAAGCCTATCCACACAATTAAATATAGTGGAGCATCTGTGATGTTTTGGAGTTGATTTCCCCCCATATGCCCTGGGGAAAAGGCCCTTGTTAAGATACAGTTCACATTTGATTCTAGGAAGAATCAAAAAGGTACATGTTTGAAACTTCCAGCAAAAGCATTTGTCCACACTCACTCAAGAATATTTTAATGACCACACAACCAAGCTTTTGACATGGTCATCCCTGTTCCCTGAAGGTCTGGAGAATTTGTTTTGAGGACGGTCTTAGATTGTTAATGGGCAGGGGTGTCGTAGTTGGATCAAAGTGGCCCCAAGTGGGGGGAGGGCCCCTGAGGAGTGAAATTTTAGTAAGGTTAGTTGTATGTACTTGTGAACTTCCAACTTACGGGGGCCCATGGCCACTGCTTGTGCACAGGGCCCAGAATTTGGTGCTACGCCCCTGCTCATGGGGGATACCCATGGATACCTTACCATTTATTTATTAGGCATAATTCTCCAATATTTCATAACTAAGTAGCAAAAATATGCAAATTTCTATGAATAGCAGTTCATCTGAAAATGAAAGCAATAAATCAAGTGTTTTTAATCAATGAGATTACAATCAGTCCGTGAGTCACTAAAGAACAATAATGGTCTTGGCAGCGTTGCAAGGAAAAGCCAGTGCATACCAAAAAGATTATGGTTGCAAAACTTAGCTAAACATGATCAAGCAAGAAGGTTACTGGAAATATGCTTTGTGGATGGATGAGACCAAATACAACTCTGGTTTAAATGTAAAGCAAACTGTATGGAGAAAGGAAAGCACTGTCTTTCAGCATAAGATTCTTATTCCATTTGGTAAATATAGTAATGGTGGTATCGTGGGTTGTTTTACTTCATCTGGGCCTGCAATCATTGAAAGAACAATGAATTCTGATATATACCAACAAAACAAACAAAAATATTAGGACATCTGTGGCAGTGGCTTTCTCGTTGCTACCCTGCCATACACACTCTGCCATTGTTGTTCAGTGTTCTGAAGGTGGACTCATGAACATCAGCATTCATCATTGTGAGATTTAAAAGAAGCATAAAAGTCAACCTGTGGTCCTTTGTAAACTATTACATGCCTTGCAGTTGGGGTATTTGTTGGAATACAACTTCTGGGTAGGGTGATACCAGTCATTTGTTCATAATCTGTCTGACTGTTGATTAGTATTGGGATAATAAAAGTCTTTTACAGCACTGTGGAAGAATTTTGGCCCACTCATCTTTGCAGAATTGTTGTAGTTTAACCACATATGAGGGTTTTTGAGCATGAACCGCCTTTTTAAGGTCAATGCCACAGCATTTCAATAGAATTCAGGTCAGGACTTTGATTAGGCCACTCCAAAGCCTTCATTTTGTTTTTCTCCAGGCAATCAGAGGTGGACTTGCTGGTGTGTTTTGGATCATTGTCCTGCAGCAGAACCAAAGTTCGTTTCAGCTTGAGGTCATGAACAGATGGCCGGACATTATCCTTTTTGGTTTTTGGTAGACAGCAGAATTCATTGTTCCATTTATAACAGCAAATATTCCAGGTCATGAAGCAGCAAAACAGCCACAGACCATCACACTACCACCACCATATTTTACAGTTGGTAAGATGTTCTTTTTCTGAAATGCGGTGTTACTTCTACGCCAGATGTAATGGGACACACACCTTCCAAAACGTTTAGCTTTTGTCTCATCAGTCCACAGAGTATTTTCCCCAAAGTCTTGGGGATCATTAAGATGTTTACTGACAAAATTGTTCTTCTTACAGCAGTGGTTTTTGTCTTGGCATTCTCCTAAGCAGGTCATTTTTGCTCAGTCTCTGTCTTATGGTGGAGTCATGAACACAGACCTTAACTGAGGCAAGTGAGGCCTGAAGTTCTTTGGATGTTGTTGTGGGGTCTTTTGTAACATCTTAGATGAGTCATCACTGTGCTATTGGGGTAATTTTGGTCAGTTCACCACTGTTCTGTGTTTTAACAATTAGTGGATAATGGCTCTCACTGTGGTTTTCTAGAGTCCCAAAGCTTTAAGAAATGACTTTATAACCTTTTCCAGACTGATAGATCTCAATAACTTTCTTTCTAGGATCTTTTGTGATCCTAGAAAGAAACATTCAAATTTAACAGTGAATGTTATTACATTCTTAATGTTATTACATTTGCATTTAATATTTCAATTTGTTTGATGATTTAAAACAAACATGGAAAAAAAGAAGGGGGCAAACACTTTTTCACATCACTGTATATGGTCTTCTAACCTTTTCCAGCTTTATGGGTTTTCTGAAGGCCTCAGTCACTCCTTTAAGCCATGATACTCATCCACAAATGTGTTGTATGTGTAATCAGATCCTGGTTCTTTAAATAAAACAGGGTCTAACCTGATTGTCATCCCATTGATTTAAAAAAACAAGGCTCTGATTTTACATTCAAATTCTATAATAATCCTAATGATTATTTTATTTTTCTCATAAACAGATATGTTTAATTAATATTTTTGGTTTTTAAACTGTGGCCAATTATAATAATATTAATTAAAAAAAAAAAATTGTAATAAGTGTCATTTGAAGGGGGGGGGGGGTATTTATTTAAATAAACTACAAACCAGAACTCTAATTCATGGTTTCTCATGCCATCTAGTGGACAGTCTCATTCAACAAAAAGACCAATCTTGAGAAATAATAAGGAGCATGTTGATGTTTAGAACGTCTCAAATTCAGATCTCAAAACTTAAAAAAGAATTAAATAGAAGAAAATAAGAAAGGAAACTGGCTCTGCATGTGGTAAAAACCATTAAGTTGTGAGACAAAAGCCATTTAGTTGGGCAGGCATGAATACAGGCACCACTGAGCGTCTTTATTGCTTGGACAATATTAGGAGATTACGTCTGGAGATAATCTCTGCAGGATAGTAAATCTCCTAGAGCAGAGCTGACTGAGACACTATCTGAACAGCGCTGATGGTGCTAATGTTATGGCTAATTGGTGCAAGTGTTGTGGGTGAATTTATGGTGACCATGTCATAGTAAAAGTGCAGTATCTGGATTTATGTTCAAACATTTAACATGACATAAGACAAGGGGTTAAAGTCAAGCAGTTTGATTTTATTATGTACCATCATGTCATAGTGATCATAAGTTATGATCATGTTAATCCTTCTTACAGGTCCATATCAAACCAACAAGTCATTGCTACTTTAGAACAATGTGCATCATTGATGCTTGAGGCATTGAAGCAGTCGTTTGCTTGCTGATTGAGATTAGCTGCTTTAAAGGGACACACTGTACATGTCAGCCAACCAATTCAGACTAAACATACTGCATAATCACTAACAATGTGAACTGTATAAAAAATTATTATTTCACCTCTAATTTATCCTTTCCATCAGATGAAGACATTCAGAACATTCTCACAATGGAAAATGTTTGGACTGCAAACTGCTGTGGAAGCAACAATGAAGTCAGTAGAATTACAGCTTTAAAGAGTTATCTCTATATGCGTTCTTGAGATTTCTCCTTTAAAAAAAACCCATATGGGAACTCAAACCCAGCTACATGCATCTTGTGTGTATAAACCACAACCAGATACGCAACTGTTCTGATTGTTCCCAAGAGGAGTCAGTGTGCCGAAGTAAGTTCTTACTTGGTTTGAACTTACTGGAATTCTTAACTAGACTGAAGATAAGTCAGTGGAATCCAGTTTAATTGCAGACTTTACAGTCTGGCATTACATTACAGACATTATATCTGCATTATGCACAGAACTGTATAGGAAAAAAAATGTCTGTGGCACACTTTACATTCTTAGCCTGGTTTATATGATAAAATCATTACTGTTAATCAGCATTCCAGTGGCAACACACAACACTGACAACACTGGAGGAACACATTATTTTTTGTTGGTTTTTTAAAATATATATATCCTGTATTTCTGTGTGGCAACCTATTCATGGCACTCAGAAGTCTGCATGATTTTTATTAAGAGATCATGTGCTCTTTAACGCTTGTGTGAGTGCCTGTGTTCAAATTTTCAAGCATTGCACAGTGAATTGTATCTAGGTCAAACACATACTCAAATTATTATGGTTGAGGTTCACAACGGTATTTACATAGTAATATTGTATTTAAAATGTAAGTAACATTATTAGAGAACCACTAAGCACTAGGAAGACATGAAGTCAGATGACATCCAACATAAAATCCTCAAAATGGACTTCAATATATCTGAAGACTCAAAATATGGCTTGTGAGCATTTGTGGAAAAGAAATGCATTTGATACAAAATATTTATAGACAATGGATATAGTTACTAAGAATCAGTGAGTGTTTCTTGGCACACTAGCTCTCATTAATGATTAGCCTGTTTATGCTTGTGATATCGTGAAGCTTATATGAGACAAATATAGAGGCTACAATGGAAGGCAACGTGCTGTATGCTTATAGCAAAATGTCCCATAATGCAATGAGTCAGTGTGAGGCATTGTAGCAGAGCAAAGCCCTTTGTGAGGGAAAACCAGCAATGCACTAACAAACTGTTATTGATAAAAAATATGAACCCAAGAATACAAATACTGTGCTATAAGCCAGAGGTGTGTATAGTAAAGCATGGAGAACATTCTCCACATTTTTTTGATTCCCAGATACATCAGTTCTAACCATTTCCTGTCATATTTTACACCCTTCCATGAAGAGGAAATCTTGATCCAGGTTCATGAAACAAGTTAAACTCCCTTTCTTAATGAATCGAAATTGACAAAATTCCTAAACACTTTTGAAGTATCATTATACATCCAGTAATAGCAACACAAGCACATTTGCTTGGACCAAGACTCAGCAAACATGCAAATCAGATTACTTCCAGAGGAAGCAAGCATGAAGATGGAGTTGTATACATCAGGATGACAACATGAAGGTCAGAAACAGGGTCATTGTGTTTCCATTTTGTTCTATTGGCTGAAAATGGGAAACGGTATTTGAAGGTGTAGTCATTCAGACTTGGACAGTTAAGTTACATGCAAAGCCAAACATGACTGAGAAGAGTGCCTAATCTCAGTTAAAGGTCAATTGAATAAACTTGATAATGTAAAACCAAAATTTTGGTCCTCAGCTATCTGTGATGATGTATACTTCTGGAAGACATTCTTTTAACAGTACTAATTTTCTCTAACCACTGGAGAATGTTTCTGGCTTCTCTTTGGTATTTAGTGTCAAAATTTCCAATATTCTTAATATTATTTTCCACATTATCAAGAATCACTGCTCCCTGTTGGTTCATGCACCTTTATAGATCAGTTTTGTTGCTTTGCAATAGCATAGTACAAAGAGCATCTTTGTAAATCATCAAGAATTAAGAACGGTTTAACTCTCTCCAGTGGTTAATCCAATGCAGAATCAACTCAAACAAATTCCTTCTCAAACTCTACTTCTGTTTGGTTTTACTAGTTTCATTCACTACGGAAAAAACAGGACTACCTTTGTCTTTTTTTAGCCAACCTTCTATTTCTTATTTTTAGGTCATACTCTTCTCCTCAGGAGATGTCCTCTACTGAATGACAACTCTCCTCTCCATGCACTATCAACACGGGGAAGAAAAAAGCATCCTGATATGGAGGAGGTCGATCTCTTTCTCCCTCTCTCCCTTCCTCCCCTTCCCTTTCCTCATGTTGCTCTCCTACCTCCTCCTGTCTCTCTCCACCCTCATCTCCTGCTTCTTCATTTCCTTCTTCTGCTTCATCTTCATCCTCATCCCCCTCTCCTTCTCCTTCTAGCACTCCTCTGCTCTCCTCATCTTGCCTCGACACCAAACCAAGAAACCCACCACCTCCACCACCCCCTTCTTCTCCTCTCCCACCCAGTCCTCCACCTACACTGCGGGAGTGGAAGAGAGAAGTCGGTCGTGAGGCCTGGAGGCGTCCCAGGGAAAAGCCACTCCGGCTAAGAACCAGCCTTCCCGGACCTCCTGTAACACCTCCCGCTCCACCAGCCCTCATTCCTGCCACAGTACTGCTCCGTAAGGCAGCCGTTGGGCCTCTCAGCCTGGAAGGGAGGGAAGCACTGCTAGTGGACCGTCGACAGCGAGGGCAACTTTGGAGCAGGTAGGCTGAGGTAAAGGTAACGGGCAGTGTAGGGCCACCTCCTACAGAGTTTGACCCAGCCGGAGGAGGGTTGCTACCTTGGTTGCCATCTGAGCCAGGATCCATCAGCAGAGCCTCAGAGTAGCTAGGAACCATCTGCTGATTGCAGCGAATGTGCCACTCCAGCTCGGTCATGTCAACGGTGTTGACTCGAGAGATGGCGCGATAGCTTGATCCAATACCCCCTCCATTTCCATTCTCATTTATCCCTCCATTTTCACTTCCATTTCCTCTGCCACTGTCATCGCCATCACCAAACAGCTTCTCAACATGATAGTGCACATATGCGGTGCGATACTCTGCTACCACGCGTAGTGGCCAGGATAGCAGCAGAGCTGAGGCAAGCCAGAACACCCTCCGACAGGCATACCAGGGCTGCCGTGCAGGGTCAGGGAAGGCAAGCATGTGTTCACGAAAGTCCACGTTCTTCAAGTGCATTCCCTCCCTTGCTTCCATATAGTCATCCAGGCCCTCATTTTCTCCAAAGAAGCGTGCCCGTTGGGTAAGGTAGGCAGCCTCTGCCCGAGCACTGGAGAAGCTGAAGCACTTTGTAAAGCGCAGACGCACTGCCGGGTGCTCTAGGAGGCCCCTTAACTCCTTTGAGACGTCTTTAACACCAAGCCTCGCATAGTCAAACTCCGAGCTTGCAGCATGTGTGTTGACTCGTTCATGGTACACTTGTGTGGTGGTGTAGGCATCGCCATTGCGGTAGCGCGTCACCTGTCTGGTCCTTCGCACATAGTGGTAGCTGATGGCCTTCCACCAGATGCATGGCGTAGCCTGTTGAAGCCGCTGCACACGCTCGTACACTTCTGCAACTTCTGCTTGAGCCAGCATGGCAGTCTTGGAGTAGCAGTGCCAGCACTCCACCAGGTAGACCACATACAGCATTGCAAGGAAGGCCAGAGGAATGTAGACATAGCCACTTGAGCAAGGGCTGTCCAGAGCCGCTTCGTCAGGGCTGTAAGCGCTAGCAGCAGCTGAAGTTGTGGATTGGTCCCCAGATTCCATGCCTACAGTTGCAGGATCTGTTGCTGCGAAGACTGGAACCTTGCATAACCCACACCAGGCCAGTGTACCAAAACAGCCGTACATAAGCAGTGTGAGGAGCAGACACTTCCAGTGAGACTCCCGACACAGAGAGCTGGCCAGGGACTGCTTCACTGGGCGCTGCTGCAGAAACAGAATGGGGGGAATAGAGAGATGGAGAAATTTAACATCTTTTTACTGATAGTCAGACAAAGATTATAATAGTTGCTTATAGGTGTGAACTGAACTGAGTCACAGGCATAATACAGACCGAACTACATTGGTCTAGCCACTGAGAACACAAATGATGAAAGCAGTGTAATTGTTGCTATAAACAGCAGCTATAATGATTGTACATTGATTGAGCTGTATGATGACATGGACAACAGCTGGTGATGGTATTATAATGATGCTTTCTACCAGCCAGGCAAAAGAGATAAAAGAGGAAGGCTGGAGGAATTGAAATAATATAATTACGGTGGAAATGAGATACGTACAGAAATGTTATCCACTGGATGGTGGAATGATCTACCATGCAGTTACCAATGCAGTTTAATTTGCAACGACATACCATATGAAAACAATATGCTTTTCGTTTGAAAGAATATTCAAGTTATTAGGTTTATCTTCAGTTGCAGTATCTCACAAAAGTGAGCAGACCCCTCACATTTTTGGAAATATTTTATTATATCTTTTCATGGGAGAAAACTGAAGCTATGACACTTTGATACAATGTAAAGTAGTCAGTGTACAGCTTGTTTAACAGTGTAAATTTGCTGTCCCCTCAAAATAACTCAACACAGCCATTAATGTCTAAACCCCTCTAATTCTTTTTTCATCAGAATTACATCAACTCATAGCGCACTGATGACAATCACACGTGCCTAGAGAAAATGATTTCTGCTGCCACCCAGTGTAACGGCCAATAATAACTCTAATAACTCGTCCCAAAGAGAGTAAGGCCCTGAGTTCACAAACTGTCTCTCATGCACAAATTTTACTTTATATCTATGTTTAATACATTTTATGCACATTTTTTATTTATTTATTTTATTTGTTTGAGTTCACCATACTGAAAAAAACTGATGTTTTATTGTGTTATATTGACAAAGTATATAAATGGTATGTAACAGTAAACACAGACAGACACCGACACGGACACAGACACTTATTTTCACTTTCACAAACCAAGGAATTTGACAATGAGCATTATACTTTCATTCCTAATATTGTGTGTCCCCCTCACTGTGGTACTGACTGTGAGTTCTGACTCCTTCCTATCAAAACCAACATTCTCATTTTGTGCAACAGGAGCTCATCTGTGATCAGACCAGACAGGCTAGCCTTCACTCCCCACATACTGTACATCAGGGAGATTTCAGTGCCAATTATCTTGTCGCTGATTCACCAGTTTTTTACACCATTTTTTCTGCTTCCAGCACATCAACTTCAAGTACTGATTGTTCACTTGTTGTCTAATATATCATATATCTTCAAATAGTAGCCCCGCCGTTTATTCAAAAAACTATTCCAGCTTTTAATAGAGACAGGTGTTTGTTGGAGACGGGCTATTATTCTCCTCACAGACGGAATGGTGATGGGTATTTACGGCCATAAAACTTTATGCAGCTTCTTCGCATTTATTTTGACAGAAGATAAAAATCTCGACTAAAATCATCCCTCTGTCTGTTCAGAGGTGATACTTGTCTGTGATGCTGCTGTTATTGTGGGAGTGATTTAGCACCAAATGCAGCGATAAGTTTAAACAGAGCCGCTTAATATCCGTCAATAACCCTCAGATATCGTAACAGAAATGAGTGATTACACATGTTACACTCACATAACTGTCTGCAGAAATCAGAGGTTTGTTTAAAGCCGTTTTATACTTTTTAGGGAATAAATTCTGTTAAAACACAGAGGTAGAAAGTGAAAGTTTGGACGTGCGTGCCCATGAAAGTTGGGGTGGGGGGGTGTTACCCAGCTACTACCATCATTTTAAACCTGGCGTTTATTGGAAACGGGCATAAATAAGAGACAAGCTATTATTATATATTATTATTATATATATATATATATATATACGGTATATACACAGTCTTATGCAAAAGTTTGGACACCCCTTGATAAATAACAGATTTAGGTGATTTTGTATTTGAAAAGATGTTAACACAGTCTCCCTAGAACACAGAAAAAATATACAATATTTTCAGCAAACATTCATGCATAGTTACTTGTCAACTGTTCGTAAGCTGGTCAGAACGACAAATCAAAATCCCTATTTCCTGCAAAGAAAACCTGCTGGAAGATTTAGCAGACTCAGGAGTGGTGGTGCACCGTTCCACTGTCCTTCATGGGAGAGTCAGTAGATAAACTTGACCTGCATCCCCATCATAACATCCAGTGCCAGAAGTATGCAACAGAACATCTACAGAAGCCTGATGCATTTTGGAAACAAGTGCTGTGAACTGATGAAGTTAAAATAGAACTATTTGGCCACAATCAGCAAAGGTATTTTTGGAGAAAAAAGGAGCATTTCATAAAAAGAACACCTTGCCAAAAATTAAGCATGGGGGTGCATCAATCATGCTTTGGGGTTGTGTTGTAGACAGTGGCACAGGAAACATTGCACAGGTGGAGGGAAGAATGGATTCCACTAAATACCAGCAAACTCTGGAGGCAAACATCACACCATCTATAAAAAAGCTGAAGCTGAAAAGAGGAGCTTCTACAACAGGACAATGATCCTAAACAAACCTCGAAATCCACCATGGACGACCTCAAGAGACACAAGCTGAAGGTTTTGGAATGACCATCACAGTCCCCTGATTTAAACATCATTGAAAATTTGTGGGTAGATCTTAAGAGTTGTACATGCAAGAAACGACCAAAGAATATTACAGAACTAGAACCTTTTGCAGGAAGAATGGGAGAAAATCCCAAGTACAAGAACTGAAAGACTTTGAGCTCTAAAAAGTGTTTGCAAGTCACGATATCTGCCAGAGGAGGTGTACTGATTAAGTACTGATTATGTAGGGTGCCCAAACTTTTAAACAGTGCCATAAGAATGTTTTTATTTTATTATTTCTGTTCAATTTATGGCATAAAAAGTAACTATGCATCATTGTTTGCTGAAAATGTTGTGCACCTAGAGAGACTGTGTTAACATCTTTTCAATTAAAAAAATTACCAAAATATGTTATTTGTCGAGGGATGTCCAAACTTTTGCACAAGACCTGACCGATGCCATTGTAATTAAATAACTATATAGTCTGTGGTATTAATGTACTGGCTGATTATTGTATACATTAATTTATCTTACAAATTCTGAGATGAGATTAGTTTCTGTGATCAGATATACTGAACCTATATAACCTTAACCAAGGACTGTTGCTATTATAATATGCATAGTGGTCTTGCCTAAAAAATATTTATTTGGTGTGTTTTGCCTTTTCTTTTCTTGTTTTCTGAACCAATCTATATTTCCCTCAGAACTGCTCAGCTTTTATCATATTTATAACATTACATACAATAATCATAATTACATGCATTTCACATGCATTCAAACCCTGTTTGCTTGCTCCCCATTACCTCACCAAACCCGCCTCTCGCCATGAATGGCTGCAGGACAGATTTCTTTCCATGTTATTTACCCTGTTACAATAGCTCGCCAACCCTGCCTCTCACCCTTATTGGACCAATAGAAGCGATCTAACTGTACATGTAAGGCTGCTCTATATAACGTAAGATGCTTGAGGGCCACTCATATTTACCTTGCCATCTTTTAGTGTAGTATCTCAACTGAACCCCTTCATTTGCTCAGATTCATTTCTTTGGTTCTACTAAAGACACTTTTTGTCATAGTTGGGTACCTCTGTTTAATGTTTAATTACATTTTTCCTTCTTATGCTTTTACATTACTTTTTAGCTTCAATCTCTCTCTCTCCCTCTCTCTCTCTCTCTCTCACACACACACACACACACTTCCTTCCATACTATCCATGCATCACTATCCATCTATCCACCACTATCCATCACTTTTCCCAGAAACATGCAATATTTCTTTACTTATATGACCATTAGTTGCAATAAAGCTGGGTTTGTGTGCAGTCCTGACTAGCAAGCAAATCAGACATCCAAGCTTGCAAATGATGTCACTATAATAATGTGAGATTGTCAGCAGGTTCACTTGAAATAAAATAGGAGTAAAACCATAAATTTTTTGTGCCTGCAGTAACATTTTTTCCATAATAGACTAAACCAAAAAAGACAAAGCATGTATGACTGGTCTCGATCAGACGTGTCATACCATTTACTATTTCTGCCTTTTAAAAATACACGTCAACTGAGTGAACCTGCAAATGCATTCTAGCATTGTCCAGAATAAGCAGCTTTCACCTAAACATGAATCCATCACTATGATGTTGAGCTGCTGTGTATTTCTTTCTTTCTGTTACATTTTTAGTTCAAAGACTGAAGGAGACAAACCAGATCTGAAGCAGCAAATGTACATGTGAAGTCGCTCTGACCACAAAAGTGGGCTTATATACACTGGAAACACAAAAGAGTATTAAAAAATCAAGATGAAAAGATCTATCAGTGTGAGAGAATAGCAGTGATGAAAGGATCCCTGCCAAATCCTGACACCCTGTCAGCATCTATTTTCTCCCTCCATGTTTCTCTCACAGCTCTGCAGTAAGAATACTGTGCTTTTTTCTAGCATTTGAAACATGACTCCTGTTCAAAGTCTGAACAAAGTCTGTTTATCTTCTGTAAGGTCAGTTTTACAATACTGTGAATAGAACAGTGCAGAACTCAAACACTTCATCACATCCAGCTACAGAACTCTTCTCCCTTCCCATCATCCAATATCTCTAAATCAATTGATTTTAGTGTAACTGGACACAGACTGAAGGTTAACTCTGCAACTACGAAGAATATATATGTGAGAGAGAGAGAGAGAGAGAGAGAGAGAGAGAGAGAGAGAGAGAGAGAGAGAGAGAGAGAGAGAGAGAGA
>JBBIGC010000013.1:10885367-10898551 GCA_037576955.1 Lepidarchus adonis | reverse complement strand
TTTACACTTAGTCCTGGGTTCACACAGGAGCAGCTGATCAGCTGACCTGAGAGAGCGAGAGGGTGTATAAGGCTGTAAAGGCCATGGAGGGCTTTAAAAGCAAATAAAAGAATTTTAAAATGGATCCTAAAAGGAATCGGTAGCCAATGTAAAGAAGCTAAAACTGGGGAAATGTGCTCAAACTTCAGAGTGTTAGTTAGAAGGCGAGCAGCAGCATTTTGCACTCTCTGGAGATGCGCGATGGATGAGGTACTGACACCTATATAAAGTGCATTACAGTAATCCAGTCGAGTTGTAACAAAGGCATGGATTACTACCTCAAAGTGCTGCCGGGAAAGAATAGGCTTTATAAGCATTTCGGTCTTCTTTAGTTACATACTTATATTTTAAATCTGGCTTTTGCCACTGACATTTTAGTGTGCACCCAACAATTTGGGTGAGTATTGGCTAGTGTTTGGAAGCCATGTTGGCCTCTCAGCTCCAGTTCTGAACTGAAGAATAAAGTGTGGACAATACCTGGGGAACAGTTGTGTTCATTTGATGCTAATGACAAAACCACTGCTGTAAGGTGTCAGGAGGGGTATAAAAGTGAGGAATGGCAATAAATGATTGGATTAATTAACATGAGAAAATATTACAAATTAATTTTAAAAAATTACCACAGAAAAATCAATAACCATTTAAACGCAGTGTGGACTGAAAATTACAGGTGGTGTCTGACTTTAATTATAATGTATTCTTGTTTTTCTTTTATTTATAACCATTTATAGCAGTATGTCGCGTTACGGTACTTATTATATCACAAATCTTTGAAAATAGTAGACCTTAAATACCGTGCTGGATGTTTTCTTAGGGAAAGCCTGACACCTCGTGGACATGAGCCAGCTCTAAACATACAGTGGAGCAAAAAAGTATTTAGTCAGCTACCAATTGTGCAAGGTCTCCCACTTACAAAGATGAGAGAGGCCTGTCATTTTCATCATAGTTTTACCTCAACTATTAGACAAAATGAGAAAAAAAATCCAGAAAATCACATTGTCTGATTTTTAAATAATTTATTTGCAAATTATGGTGGAAAATAAGTATTTGGTCACCTACAAACAAGCAAGATTTTTGACACTCATATCATCTTCCATTTTTACGTTATGAGGCGAATCGATTGGTTTAGCCTGACTCTGCCCCCGAGTGCATCGACAATCATTTGATCGAGTCTGTGGCGCAGCAGCACCGTTCCGCGGAGGGGCGCCGCGACAGGGAAGAGGAGAATGAGTGTGGCGTAAAATTTGACCATACCAGAAATTTCAGTCTCCAGTGATTAAACCGATGGATTTTTCACCATAATGAAATAGGTATTTAATGCGAGGTATGTTTTCATAGTGGAGCACAACAGTGTATTCGAGCCACGCTTCATACGTAGAGGGTTTTGCTTAATGTCGATAGCGCTGTTTCAAAATGGCCGCTGTCTGTTTGCGCCAGAGAGGCTACAGAAAAGGCCAAACAAATGATTATACGCATGTAATCAGTCTTTCGGCAAAACCTTTGTGTTTTTAAACGCAGTTCAGAATCCCGGGTCGTGATCTTCTTGTCGAACATGATCAAGTCCTGTACAGTGCGCTGTATTTAGCATAGCATTGTAATACGTCGCATTAGCAAACCTGCTGCCCAGAGCAACTACCGCATTAAAGACGAATGACCTAAAATTTAACGGTCAGGATGAGATTTTAATTGCTAAAATAGCTGATTGTTCCTTTATTAAGAACATCCTCTTATCCGTTGTTTGTATTATAGTGGTATATATTGCTAGGATCGGGCTTGGTGTGTTTAGTAGTAGCAGGCCTTAAGCGTGCAGTACGGCTCATCCCCCATCTCCTTACCCCAGGCCTCAGTGTGTTCAGGCTTGTTGCTTCAAACATTGAGCCGATGTTTACCTAGCTCTTCCTTTACAGAAATATTACTGCACTGCACTTCTTTAGTTTCACAAGTCCTAAGAATGTCAGAATGTTTTCTTATGTAATCAGGAGCCTAAACTGTTCTCCATCAGTGCGTTCATGGAGCCTTTCGAGCCAATAACTTTTAACACGTTTATTAATATTATAGTAGAAGTGGTCATTTTTAACATAACCATGCTCTACTCTTTTGCTGTGAACACCGGAAGTGTTTTTGGCAGGTTAAATGCTTCTGATAAGGTAATGAAGGGTCTTTAACCTCATGCATTGGCGAAGTGGGTGAAGTGTCATTTGCAGTAACTAAATTGGAAAAATAATGTTGTGAAAACCAATGTTTCACTACTGGCAAGGTTCAAAACTTTTTAGCATATACTGACTTTTCAATAATAGCCTACAGTGATGTAGAGGTTTTCATAATATACATTTTATGCAGTGGGTCAAATATTGCCTGGTTCATTTGCCCTGATTCTGTAGATAAACTGTTCCAGCTGTAGTTAAGTTTTAATGTTCCTGTGATTGGATGCCCACTGTTGCACATTTTTTGGTGTTTTCTTTGCTCCAAAATACTCCTGGTCCAATGAGTTTGCTCATTATTATTAAGTTGTTGCTATGTCAAAGCAGGAACCTATTTAACATATCTATGGCAATGAAAGCCAGTTTAAAGGGTTGGGGAACACTGAATGGTTTTAAGTGTGTTAAATTTGGAACGTAAACTCATCAGGACAGTGCCCGTATCAGTGATCTAAATAAACTTCAGATTTAATGATGAAGTGGTTGGGTGAAATTGGAACCATGGTTGATAAAGTAAATTATCATGTAGGAATTATGCAGTGTTCTAGGAGAAGTCTAGTCTTTATGTTAACATCTTAACTTGTTAACATATGCCTTGGGCAATCTGTTCAGAAGTAGACTGCAATCCCATTAGTTAGGTCACATTTGGAGATGGTCTGGGCTGCATATGGCCGTGTGTACACACGTGTTTGGGCCACCTATAATTTATAATTTATTTAGGTGCCATTGACTTCACATTTGATATGTTCTGAATTGTTTTGAATATTTATTCTTGTAATTCCCAAGAGAATAGCTATGGGAAATGCATTGCTACCCACAGCCAAAAACAAGTCATATCGATCAAAAATTTACATGCTTAACTACAGAGCAGCTAGATGAGAGCCAAATCCAACCCTTGGGGCAGACACATATAGAGATGCTAGCTAATGCTAGGTGTGACATTATGTACATAGAGCTATCCTCTTGTGATCGGCTCACCCAAAACATATATTAATGCCAGGTATGAACAGGGACTATGAGGTGATTTGATACTTCAGTGAGGAAGTCACCTTGCAGTAATCGGTAGTATTGTAAGACTCAACATACATGTTTGTTTGTTGTTGTTTTTTCTCGTACAACTTTATTGTTAGCATTTCTTGACTTTTCACATAGTTTGGGCGTTTGGTGTTCTATTTTTGCATTTGTAATTGCTTTAAATTCACCCCTCTTGCTCTCTTTTGCGCTCTACTTTCTTTCTCCTTTCTTTCTCTCAAGTAAGAGAAATTTTAAAGTTTTTCCTTTTTTTTTTTTTTAAACAATGCCTAAATATGTCAGATTTGCTTCTTGTTTATTTGGGATGTGTAACTTTATTTGTATTTTCTAAATGTTCTGAAATTCTCTCTCCTTAATCTTTATTTATTTATTATTTTTAAACTGGATCTCTGTGTGTCAGATGTACAAACCTGTTCCAAGGTTAAGGGCTGGCCCTAAATTTCAAACATGCAGATAATTTATAACACTGCTATTACTTAAATATTTTAATTCTAATGTCAATAGTGTTTTTCAAAAATGTTTTATACAGTTTGCAAAAGTCTTTTATGACATGGTCATTGTGACAAGTGTACATTTTAATGTGTTTTTACACTATATTGCCAAAAGTATTCACTCATCTGTCTACAAGCATATGAACTTAAGTAACATCCCTTTCTTAATCCATCCAGTTTAATATGACCTTTGCATCGATAACGTCTTCAGTTCCTCTGGGCAAGCTGGGATTTTTTTTTCATTATTCTTTTTGAAGTACATTTGTGAAGTTACACTGATGTTGGACAAGAAGGCCTGCCTTCGCTCTAATTCATCGTAGTCAAGTTCTTCCACACCAAACTCGCTCATCCATCTCTCTACGGACCTTGCTTTGTGCACTGGTGTGCAGTCATGTTGGAACAGGAAAGGGCCAAACTGTTTCCACAAAGTTGGGAACATGAAATTGTCCAAAACCTCTTGGTGTTTAAGCATTCAGAGTTCCTTTCAGTGGAACTAAGGGGCCATGCCCATCTCCTGAAAAACAACCCCCCCCCCCCACCCCACCAAACTTTACACTTCGCACAATGCAGTCAGACAAGTATCGTTTTCCTGGCAACAGCCAAACCCAGACTCGTCCATCAGATTGCCAGATGGAGAAGCATGATTCGTCACTCCAGAGAACACGTCTCCACTGCTCTAGAGTCCAGTGGCAGAGCTTTACACCACTGCATCTGCCGCTTTGCATTTATGGCTTGGATGCAACTGCTCGACCATGGAAACCCATTCCATGAAGCTCTCTACGCACTGTTCTTGAGCTAATCTGAAGGCCATGTGAAGTTTGGAGGTCTGTAGCGATTGACTGCAGAAAGGTGCCCACATCTGCACACTATACACCTACACCTGCACTGTCATTTACGTGGCTGAACACTTTGTGGCTGAGTTGCGGTCATTCTCAGTTGCTTCCACTTTGTTATAATACAGTTGACTTTGGAATATTAAGTAGTGAGCATTTCATGACTAGACTTGTTGCACAGTTGGCATCTTGCCACAGTACTATGCTGGAAATCCCTGCGCTCCTGAGAACGACCCATTCTTTCACAAATATTAGTAGAAGCAGTCTGCTGCCTATGTGCTTGAAGTTATACACCTGTGGCCATGGAAGTGATTGGAACACCTGAATTATTTCGATGGAAGAGTGAATACTTTTGGCAATATAGTGTATATAATTGGATTTGCTGCATGTATAGACCCTGAAAATGAGTAGTCTGGTTTTGCAATGTAATGAAACAAAAATAAAAAAGTTTATTTGAACATAGAAAATAATGGGAATGTTCTGCTCTTGCTTGCATAAAATAGTGTCTCAAACTCAATACATAAAATTAACATTTAGTAACAAAATACAAATTCACTCCTGACAATTCAGATTATTTTCAGACATCATGTTCAACTAGGTACCATGTTAATCTCTGCTTTTGTTGACCTGCTACAAATTTGACATCCTCAAATACAAGTCTGTGGTGTGAAAGATTGTGTGGCTGAGGAATGTTATTTTAGTAATGATGTTTCCCCCTTCCTTTTTAAAATTTTTGAATCTCTGCCATTCTGTTATTTTAACCATTTTTAGTTTGTTTACTTGGGGAAATCATACTGCAGTCACTACAATGTATGTGACGCATATGCAGCCCAGCGATGGCATCATAAGTTGAGATGAATCATTTTGGTTCTACAAGCATTTGGGCCAGCCCTACCAACAATAAAATCAAAAACGTTTTAGTTGGTCTTTTTAATTTGAATTTATTCAAAGTTTTCCACTCTACTTCTACTAGGCCTGCTTTTTCAAATTCATTCGTGGGGCTTACAAGGTTATTCCAATTTGTAAAATACTAAATAATCCTTTGTAATTTGTTTGCTTTGTTTTTTCCAGTTCATGTAGGCTCTGGATACAATCCAACAAGATCATTTAAAAAGGGGGGAAACGCAGGCTTTTTTTGGCCCTCTTGTCTAGAGTTGAAGACCACAAGCCAATAACCCTGTATGTGTTTTTTTTTCCCCCCGACTTTTTCAGCCTTGCGTTGTTCTTGGAAACTTGTGTCCCCCCGGTTACAAATTCCTTGAGCAACTTTGGGAGCCCGCCTCTCTTTGGCCCTGCCTCCCTCCAAGTGGCCCAGATAAAGGCTCAGTTGGCACTACACCAGCTGAATGCGATTGCTGTGAGAAACATCACTCCCCATCTTCTTGCTTCCCCTGCCCTGACCTTGCTAAACCTGCTCAAGGTTACCATGTCCCAGCCGGTGTATAATACCCGTGGAGGACCATTCTCCAGTGGTCAGAGGTCTGTGGTAACTGGGCAGTATGGTCTTGGGTCACAGGCTGGTCTGGACCTGGGAGAAGCTCGTCTTGGACTTGAATCAATGCCTGGTTCTCGTGGAGGAATGATGGTTAACCAGCAGATGACGTATCCGTTGAGCCAACGTCCATCACAGATTTCCCAGGACCTTGATGCTGCCATCGATAGGAATATTCGTGGAGCCAGAGAGGAAGTGCAGCTGCTCACTCAAATGCTACAACAGCCGAAACCAACAGATCCCCGCATGAGGAAAGATGTTCGGGATGAGGCGCTTTCTTCAGATGGGAGTGGTTATGCAGTGTCTAGTATTCCAGGAAGGTCTGATGATCTGGACTGGACTGCTTACCAGGCTTCTGGTAAAATGTTTGCTTCCTCAGCTATAGGTCATTCCTCAAGTTCTTCACAAAGGTCTTCAAGTTTTGACAGCAGCAGAGGACAAAGGGGTTTGGAGAGCAAGACTCCTCCTGAACACAAGCCTACAAGATATACCTCTGAGAGTGCTAGTAGTATCTTGGCAAGTTTTGGATTATCAAGTGAGGACCTTGAGCTACTAAGTCACTACCCTGATGATCAACTGACTCCAGACAACCTGCCATTTATTTTGCGAGATATCCGCATACGCAAAACCAAGAGGAATGTTGCTGACCGTGACATGAGGCCTACATCTGATCTTCTGGTTTCTGAGGCACGACAAAGTAAGGTCATTGATTATGGACATTCTAGTAAATTTGGTTTTGCTGAAGAAAAATCTGACAGTTACTCATCCGACCACCTTATCAAAGAGTCGTCAAAGTATGGTAGGGACATGTCTGGCACCTCCTTCACTGGTGTTGATGTGACTAAACGCGCACCACAAAATCCAGCTGCCAAGGTTCCTATCCAGGCTCCAGTTATGGTTTCAAAGCTTCAACAGGCTCCAGTCATGATTGCAAGACCTACTCAGAGCTTGGACATAAAAAGTGTCAAGACGATTACTGGAAGGCTGCCTTCTGCCACCCCAATACCACCAACTGTCAGCAGACCTCCACTGTTGCCGTCTCCTATTGGTGTTAGTCCCCTAGCTCCTGGCATCCCTTTGGTCCCTGGAGGTCCTAAACTGTCCTGGCCTCCAGGATTCTCTCCTTCAGTTACTGCTGCAGCTTCCAAGAGACTTCCAACTCCCACAATGATGAATGATTACTCAGCTGCTACCCCAAGAATTTTTCCTCATACATGCTCTCTATGTAACATAGAATGTGCCCAGCTTAAGGTGAGTATCTACTTCTCCCATAGTTTTATTTTTTAAGCATTTCTGTTCAATTTGTTCTTTAAATCCCATGAGATGTGAAATTACCCATTGTTTTTGTTTCCTTACAATGAACTAAAACTTGTATTGAAATCCTGAAATAAAAGACAGTAAAGTAGTTTTAAGGTGATTTGCTTGTTTATGCTTCTGAAAATGATTTTTTCTATGAACAGTTTAATGCAGTGTTGGCACCAAAGTGTATAAGACTGATGATAGATAGAAGTGCTGTAAAAAATCTGTGTGGTTCTCAAGTGTGACGAAGTTTCTTGTCAGTTCTTGTTGAAAAGAAGATTACTGTTTCCTGGAAAACTGAAGGATGGCCTGAAAACATGAACTATAATCCAATAGGATTCTTAACTGAGTTTTGGACTGAAATAAAGATGAAGAGCAAAGTTGATGTGACCTATGAGAAGAATCTTCAATGGACATATTTGATGCCTTTTTCCATTACTGAATCGCCAATTTTCTTTGGAACAAGTTACAACCTAAACTGTAGTTTGCCTCTGGTAGGAAATGGGATTCACAAAAAGGACATTCTGTGCAGCGCATTTATTGACTCTTATCTTAACACACGTTTTTGGATTTTTTTCCTCCCAATTTTATGAATCTGACATTGTAGCAGGTAGTTTACAGACTCCAGAGTATAGTTTTTCATATGGAGTTTTGTTACATTTTTTTTAATAGGCCCTTTTTTCTGTATCAGTAAAAGTTTCCACTGTATTTATTTTTGAAGAAATTGAATCTGATGTTCCATAATGTTTTGAATGTTTAGACAACAGCAAACTAAATCTCTAAATAAGATTTTGCCTGTTCTGAAAAGCAAATTGTTAATGTTGATTTTCTTTTGGTCTGTTTTTTTATGTATTTACTTTTTCTTTTACAGAATTGGATTGAACACCAGAACACAAATCTTCACCTTGAGAGTTGTAGGCGTCTTAGAAAACAGTATGTCTCTTATTTTAAGTATTTTGGCATTTACTGACATTTCTTGATTGTTTTTATCGATCATGTTTATCATAAATGAATGTAACTGCAAATGTACATTATTTTTGTAGATACCCTGATTGGAAGGTTGAGGCAATTTCTGTTACCAAGTAGGTGATCATTTTTGATACAGTAATATTCTAGTTTGTTAATCTTTATTTCTGCCAAAAAAATCCATTGACATTTTTTTACATCATTTGTTTAAACAGTGCTGATCCAAAATTGGACCGGTCAAAACATCATAGACATTCACGTTCCTTCTCTAGAAGCCCTAGCCCCAAGCGACAGCATGGTTTCTCCAGTCGCCGCCAACGTTCTCGTTCCCGCTCACGAAGTCCTCGGAGGTACCGTCGCTCCCGTTCTCGAAGCCGATCCCGGACCCCCTCTAGGAAGACTCGTGGTGGTTCGCCCTCTTACAGGTGGAGGTCTCGTACCCCTCCTGGACCGAGATCAAGATCACCCGGCTACAGCAGTAGTAGGCGCTCTCCTGTGCGGAGTTCTCGTAGATTGAGTCCCCGTAGGAGCAGTCCTCCTCGCCAGCAGAGGTCTAGCAGCAGTGAGAGATTGGCTAAAAAACTTCTTCAGTCCTCAGGTCAGATGAATTAATGCAAATGTTTTTGATTTGTAAAAACTTCTTTTGTCCTGTCAGGAAAATAAGTCTGTTTGTGCCTTTTTTATTGCAGAACTCTCCTCAGTAACGAGCAGTAGTTCCCTGAAGGCTATGGTGCAGTCTTTGGCCCCAGCATTACTAGCTGAGCTTGCCAAAAAGAGGAACAGTTCCTCCTCTCCATCAGTGAAGAGTAGCGGCAGCAGGAGGCGATCCTCCTCTCCCTCTTCTAAAAGAAATGAACCTTCAAAGTCAAGCAGTTCATCTGCCTCAAGGACCATGTCCTCCAAGGTAGCTCGTAATGCAATTATATTTTTGTTAGAATTAATTTTATTAGGATAAGAAATACTAAAGTGCACACTAAAACTGAAGTCTTAATTAATGCTGTTTGACGTTAATTCAACGGAACGTTCAACCTAGCTTTCTGTCGCTTGAGCTGGTTTTAGGTTTTTACACCTGTCTACAAATTGTGCTGAATTAATTTTTTTGACTTCTAGTAATCCCCAATTCTTTAAAAAATTTTGGTCAAAACTGCAGCTTTTCTCTCTATGTATTCTGAAAAAGACAGAACAATCTGTCAATATGTCCAGTCAAAACAAAGCCTAAGTTCACGTTAATTCAAATGGGTATGTACTGATTTGATAGTGATTTAATATAATTTTGGCCAGTTTCTTATCCCGCATATATGCACAAATGCTTCCTTTCTGAAGATATCTTTACTTAGCCTTCTACAGCTACACATGCTTCTTTTCAGACGTACGTGCGTGCGTGCGATGTGTTCGTGCATGTGTGTGATTTTCAGTTCCAAGTAGTTCCAAAGGTCTCGCAAACCTTTACACAATCTTACCTGCTTACTCATTGTTAAGAAGGTATTAGTCAGACATTCTGTTCTTATTGATTTGTTTTCTGTTTTGTAGAGCGATAAATTGAAGAAGCCAAATGCCCCTGGGACATCATGCTTGCTTAGGCTGAAGGGCATTCCATTTGGTACAACCCACCAGGATCTAGTTGCTGCAGTTGAGCCATTTGGGAAGATTCACACTGCCATTTTGCTTAAATCCATCTCAGAGGTAAAATCTTCTGATCTGTTAAACAAGTCCAGTAGTTTTTTTTTCTTCTTCCAACAGATAATGTGTCCACCTATGCAAAAATAACCCTTATTATACATGACGTTTCCATTCCAGTTTAAATGTTCAAGAATTAATTGCCAATGCAGTTAGAATTGATGTAATTATTAAAGATTGAAGGGCTTTGTCAGAGTCTGTGTTATTTTTTTTTTATTAGGCATCAGTGTGTATGGAGAAAGAAGAGGATGCTAAAGGATTGGTCAAATGTAAGGATCTGAAGATACATAGCAGGTTTATTGACATCTATATGGAAAAGGTATGATTGTTAAAGTAAAGATGTCCTATTAAAAAAGCTAAACTGAGCTGTGTTACCAATGAAGTGTATGTTATATGTGCAGGATGCCAGAAATGAAGTAAAAGAGTCAAAACAACCAAAGAAAATTTTGAACAAGTAAGTTTTGTTTATTGAATTTAATGAAAAGATTTACTGTAAAGTAAGGATTGTAGTGCTACATAGTAATTATTTACTGTTTAAATAAAATGTTGCTCAACATAGAAAAGACTACAATGCAACCACAACAAGAAAACTTAAAGCAGCAAAAGGTGTCACAGGCAAGCCTTTACAAGCATCTGAATCTAAAGAAGTGCCCAAGACTCAGCCTCCAGTTAAAGGGAAACAGATTGTCAAAGCTAAGCCTCCTACTAAAGGTCCAGGTCAGTTTTAATTATTTTTATTCTTAATTTAATATTTTATGTACATATCTTGTTCTCACATGTTTGACAGGCAACTTTTATAACAATGTTTTGTTTTTTAGGAGAAACTCCTGTTAAGAGGATCATTAAGAAGGTACACTATCTACATGCTCTTTTTACTTTAAACTTATTATACATGTTCCCTTGGTAAGGTGTACGCTTGCATTGTCCTGCAGATTTATTTTGTGTTATTTTTTATCATAGGAGATCCCCTGGAGGAAAAATATTGTAGAGATAACTAATCTTCCAGAGAAAGGAGTTACTGAAGAAGACCTCAGAAATCTTGCTAGTCCCCATGGCTTTGTTTCAACGCCTGTCATAGCAGTTACTCAGCAAAAGGTACAGATAACTTAAGGCCTATTAAAGGCAGTCATAGGAAACAACACTTTTCTGTGAAAGGAGTGTTAATTTTTGACATTGGGCATGAATAAATCTTTTCTATAGGCTTACTTGGAGATGCCCAACACAGAGGCAGCAGAGGCCCTGGTAAAGGCTTATGCAGAGACTCCAGCAAAACTACAAGATAAAGAGATAAGCATCACAATGATGACCCGACCCATGGACATTAATTACACAGTATGTATGTCCAGACTGGTATTTCTAAAATGTACATGTAACTGGGTTTCAAGCCACTGGTGCTGGATGCTTGGTGTTTACATGCTGTGTGATGCCAGTTTGTGCTTGACTGAGTGGAAGTTGGGTGGTACTTTAATTTACAGACAAAAACTGGAACTTAATTAGAAAACATAAAACTGTCTTAACAAATATTGATTGTTAATGTAAAAAGAACTTTTTGTAAGTGATTCAGGACCATTTCTGCCGTTATGAAATTTTGATGCAGCATGAATGTCTGCTAATGTTTTCATATTCTGTAGAAATGTAAACATGTCAAAATGGAGATACAAGGTCTTGTTCTGATGACAACAACATATGTAATGTTATTACATTTGTGATAGTGACAGCTTTATTTCTCTCCTTTCCTTGAATGTTTGGTGGGGGGTTGATTGGATTTTACCAGAGAGATAATGTACATAGTCCTCTTTAAACTAATTAGTGTAGCAGTGTCAAAAGTTAAATAAAAAAATTGTACTCCTTGTTTTTTGGAGTACAATATAAGAAGCATACTATTTAGAACATTCATATAATTATTTATGGCAAGGTGGCCATTACAATGACTTTAATTTCTTCTTCTTCAGGAATCATTGTTCAGAGTACTGATGGGAATGGAGAATTTGCCTGTAAGAACAATTCTTTTACATAAGTTATATGGTTTCTCTGTTTTCTCTTCCTCTAAGACTTTGAAGATTCTCTTTTTCAGTTTGTGTTAGCGATAGATGATTTTAATCTAAAAAGGATTTGAGTAGCTTCACTAGATTCCTTTTAATGTGGTGGCATATTTTACCTTTTAACCAGTATTTGTCATTTTTGTGTGTGTGTTTTTTGTTTTTTTCTTTTCCCCACCTGTACTTTTTCACAGGCCCAGGAAATTGCAGTGCTTCCTGAACGTCTGCTCACAGTCAGTAATGTGCCTACTGAGATGGAAGCAATTGTTGAAGTTCAGAACTTAATCAAGCGATTTGGTTCATATAAGCAGACACTACCCCTCAATGGCAGGGTAAGGATGTAATGTCTGAATCTGTTTACATAGTTATCAGTGACTTTGGCTTATCTAGACTTAAGTTTCTCAAAACAGCCCATGTTGGGTTTTTTTCTTCCTCAACCCACATATTTGAAGCAAGGAATTCAAATCTTAAAATGATAGTCTTTGATTTTGTATATCATCAATGTCCATCAACTGGAGAAAAAAAAATTAAAATTAATTTAAAAGAATGTAAAGTACTGTAAAGTAATATTTTTTGTAATTTTGTTTTTTGATTGTTTAATTAAGTGTGTTTCAAATAGAGTAGGCATAGTTATAAACAACCATAAAATTAATTTTATAATCCATTTTTTCCATGTGGAGTTCTACTCTTCTCATCCTTGTAAGAAAGTTTTAGCTTAATTTTTACACAGCTTTGGGTTACCATGTGAGTAACTGACATGCTAAATATAGAAAAAAACACCCAATTATTTTTACTAGGTAATTTTAAAATTAAAATATGGTTATTTTTCTAACTCAGAGATTATAAGTTAATCACTCACATCTTGAGCTCTGCTTCAGGCGTTTGTTTCAAGAAGTTTTGTTTAGTATTATTATTTCTCCTTGTAAAACACAGTATAAAAGTCCTCTCTTGGAAATTAATGTCTTAGGTTACACATATGCTCTAAATACTGTAAATATATCATATCCAATCTATAAATGTTGATCTAGGTTTTATATTGCAGTGGTCGAGGAGTCTTGCAGTGCCACACATTTTAGTGTTTTCCCTGCTCTGAAATACTCATTTCAACACAAGAAGGG
>JBBIGC010000013.1:10856608-10870479 GCA_037576955.1 Lepidarchus adonis | reverse complement strand
CAGAGGGATAGCGGAGTGGTTGGAACTCAAAAATAAGGGAGAGATTAGTGAGAAAAACCTCACATTTTCCATTTTTGTCATTCCATTTCTCAGGTAAAGCGATTGGAGATAGGGCTGGTGAGGTCTGGAACGCGCCTGGTGAGGTTTGGAACGCGCCCCGTGAGGTTTGTGGCCGAATCTCGCAGAGTCTGTTGCAAGATAGAAATCTAGAATAGAAGATAGAAATCTAGATAGAAGTCCGGAGAGCACTTACTTCAGCTTGAAGTGTGGCAATTTCCGTCGACTGCTGTTGAAGTATCTCCCACAGCCGCGTCAGGTCTGTTGGATTCAAGGACACGGTCATTCTGTCACGGATAATGAACGCAGAAGTACCCAGGGGCGGATCTTCGCGTGAACACAGGACTGAATGGAAGGTGTCCGATTGTAGTGTGGATGGAGAGCCTCGTCACTACAGAAACGAGAGGCAGGTAGTCCATGCACTTTGATCTATGAACGCTCAGTAGAGAGTAAGCAACGTGCACCAAAACACGTTCCGTTCACACACACACACAGACAGAGAGTAATAAGGGTTACCCGAGTGGGTTTACTCATGGTACCGGAGAACAGGGTAGATGTTGGACACTTGCCTTGAAGCATGGACTTCAATGATCGTGTGAAGAGTCTACCTGGTTATATACTCTCTCACATGAGTCATTTCCGGTACCTCTAGATGTCACGTGATCTGGTGTGCATGACAAGAGGTACGTGTCGGTCCAACAACAGATACATTGTGCAAGGTCATTGTAGGGGAAAGCCATATAAGAGGTGTTGGTCACCGGGAGGCTGGTTTCATGTATTTTGGATACGAGCTCCACGGTCACTCTATTTAGCCACAGCCTGTTCACTCGCTGCGTGGGGGGTAGGAACGTGCAGGGGGCAGGGGATCTCCCCTGGCTACGAGCAGTGAATGGGCTGTCGCTCCCGTACGTGGGCTATGTGGTGCTGGACTTCACTATCAGGGGGGTTGCAGTATGATAGTAAATGTTAGAGTGACTTGGGAGCCTGGCCATCCACCGCCATTCCACACCAAGAGATTGAGTGCATTATGCAAACTCTCCTAGAAAGGGTGCACTGGTTCCGGAGTTCTGTTAAGAAGCGGTATTAAACCGTAAAACAGGCATGTCCTGTATTCAAGCACTAGATCCTGTGTGTGAGTCTCTTTATTTCCCTTAGCGGAATTTCCAAGAATTGAAAAACGGCTACAGTATGACAGTAAATGTATGAGAGGTGTGTATATGAGTGTATGATATTGTTGACTCTAAACTAGTGATGTGTCTGTCGCGAATGAAACAGCTCTTAGAGCCGACTCTTTGAAGTGAACGATAGGAGCCGACTCTCAGAAATGAACGATCGGATGCAGGAGCCGTTTTTTTATTTTTCTGTTCAAACTGCATGTGATTGGTCAACTTCATGATGTGCTGCATCTATGAGTCTACGCAGGAGCAGAAGGGGCGGAGGAGGTATGGGCGGCAAGGGTTACATGCCATGCATGTGCAGAGAGTGTGAGCAGAAACAGAAGGAGGGACAGCAGCTACCGCTCAACCTCACAAAGCTGAGGCACTTGGGTTTTCTTAATGCCAAACATCTCTAAAGCTTAAACTGTTTCCAGGGCGCTCCTTTTTTCTTGTACACATTTTTGTTTATATTTATATGCTTTTCTGCGTTGTTTCACTGTAAATAGTTAATAAATATTGTTATGGTCCTGGGCAGCTCCCATTGGCTGTGAGGGAGGAATGCATAATGAGAGTGGGGAAATTATGGGGTTTGTGCTGGTTGTGTGTTGTTCTATGCTTTCTGTGATTTGTGTGTGTGTTAGGAACAGCAGCAACAGTAAGCAGATGGCTGTGTGTTCTTGTGGGAGCGAGCTGATGGTGGATGTCCAGACTTACCATGGATGTGACAAGTATGGTAAATGATAATTCGGTCGGTCTGGCCATCCACCAGTAACAGGTTAGTCTTTCTAAAGACTGGTTTGAACAAGCAATAAAAACCTGCCCAGTTTCTACTGGTTAAAAGGTGTTACTGTGTGCGAGTGTGTGGGTGGTGGCTCTCTCTCTCTCTCTCTCTCTCTCTCTCTCTCTCTCTCTCTCTCTCTCTCTCTCGAACCATTACAATATTATAAATACAATCAGCGATTGGATCTTTATGTCAAATTGGGATTTGTATTTGTACTTTAAAATATTTTTTGTACTTCTCTGTTCCAGATCCAATTTAATTTCGAGGTATTTTTATAAAGCGTTTTCACAAATATTTTTTTTTAATCACAAAGCACTTCACAATAGTCACAGTAACCCTTAAGCCAAATGGAAGGAAAAACTCCTTCATGAGGAAGAAACTTTGGGAAGAACCAGAGTCCAGGGGGAGCCCGTCCTCTTCTGGCCCAGTGTCATTTTTAGAAAAAGGTTCAATACTTTCTGTAGCTATAAGAAACATAACTTTGATGCAGCAGCAACATGTGATTTGAGTGATAAATCAGTGTCTAATTTGACCTCAGATTATGGGTAAAGCTGGAAGTTCAGAGCCTCAGCATTGACAGCAGACTTTACTACTGCCTCTAAACACCAGCTCCTCATACTGAGTATAATAAGCCATATAAATAATAAACATTTGATATAATGTATGTTAATTTTACACATAATCTTATAGAGTTTACACATTACATTATTTTGTTCATGAATTAATTTAAGCAAGAAAAAAAATTTGGTCGTCTGGGAGCTGAAATTCCCATCACTAGTCTAAACTCTAGTCTTACTGATTTGTTCAGGCAGATATGCAGATAATCTGTATCAAGATTTGTTAAAATTGAGCAAACAGCCACAGAGTTCCGTTTCATAGGTTTCAAAGTATTTTCAAAATGGTGAAAAAATATCTATACTCTGTATGTTGCCATACTCATGAGATGCAGGGGCTCTCAGTGAACAATGAAATAAAAGGATGGTAAATTTATCACACATGGTTCTCAAGATACGGGTGAAAACGTAAAAGTGCTCATAATAGCTCCACCAAGTGGAGTACATGTGTCATTTTCAGTTTCTGAGATCTGTCAAGAACTTTGTGTTTGTTTGAGGTTTGTGTGTAACTCGTGCAGTTAATGCTGTGTGTTCAGTTTTGCATAGGGGAAAATAATCTAAACCAGAACGATAGGGTCCCTAGTAGCTATCGCTGCCAGCAGCATCGCTGCATGGATCCTAATTCAAAGCCTCGGGTCGCAAATGGCATTATGTTTTCGAGTGAGTCTTTGCGTGTTTTTGAAGAGGTGCATTCGTGTTGAGGTTAGCAAGCCACTGCCACTCAGCTCTGTCACTTATCAAAATATCACTGTTGTGCAATATATTGATTTTTGCAGAATCGCTGTATCACAATATTATCGTTATCATGAGCCACTGTAACAAGGCAACCTTTTATGGTTGGATTTGCAGTGAAGAAGACCAAGACAGAGAATGGTGGAGGTACAGTACAAGGCATTTATTTGCCCATCAAAGCACACTCACAGTACAAACAATTTCCCCTCCTTATAGCAACTCGCAGACATAAATACCCTTAGTTGTTCAGGTTCAAACCATTATTTTACCCGATGGGTGCGTGTACCAATCCCCACCTTCCCTCCAATGTTCTACCATACACCCAAAATCATACATAAATATACATACATACATAACTTCTTATATGTTTACATATTTAATATTTAATATTATACGTTAAAAAAATTATTAAACACACAACCCCATACACAGAAATTCCCCACACCCACTTAAACCATGGCCTCTCCCAGAACCTTTAAATTGTATCCGGATCCCCGGGGAACCATTTGCCCAAACACCCTGGAGAGGACACAGAGAAGACAGTAATTACATTTAACAGCAACTTCTTTGCACCAACTTTACCTCTAGATTTTCCACACACGCTTGCCCACATTTCCTTACAAGTAAACCTTATCTGCTCCCACAGACAACCTCCACCCTTCTCAATAAGGAGCAGCTGTGCAGGACCTGGAACACAAGGCTACCAGCTAATTATTAAAATACTCAATAAATATTCAATAAATATTTAAACCTCTTGTGTGCAAATGTTATTGATGTACAAATCTATGTTTAAAGTGTGCTAAGAAAAGTGCTAGTTAAAATATATTAAAGTACCATGGTGCTTTTAAAGTGCTGTATAAGGTGTAGTAGAAATAATCCTAGTCCGCTTCCTTACAGCCATATATCGCGTATCGTATTGTGATGTACCTTGCGATTCCCACCCCTAATATATATAAAGTGAGGAACATAAGAATTTGAACACCCTGCAATTTTTCAAGGTCTCCCACTTAGAAATCATGGAGTGGTCTATACTTCACACTGTAGGTAAATTCCCACTGTGTGGGGAAAAAAAATTAGGAAATCATATTGTGATTTTTAAAGAATTTATTTGTATTGCAATGCTGCACATAAGTATTTAAAATCATTGTTAAAATTTGTACAGAAGACTTTGGCATTACAGAGGTCAAACGTTTCCTGTAGTTGTAGAGCTTTTCTTGCTCCGTCATGCACCCTCTCAGAGGTTAATTGCTGCTTTGACAGCTTTTATTTTCTGTTCAAGTTCACATGTCAGTGGAGATGCAAAACAAGATAATAGGGGAAATTCTGACTGTTGCCAGAGGCTTATCTTCCAAGGAAGAGCAATGAACATTTACTAAACAGTTTTTCAGCTATAAAAATGAAGTGTTTTCCCTCTTTACATACTAAGTAATTATGTAATTATAAAACATTTATGCATGAATGGCATGCATTTTATCAGAGAAAGAAAATAACACACATGCCTTGATTTAAAAGGTTTTTGAGTCAGGAAGTAGTCTGACCATGGATGGTTTACTGACAGATTTATTAACTGCAAACACTAACACTAGGTAAGTACTAAACATGGGAGCAAAACAAATACTTATGACAGAGAACCTGCATCAGTACAACAAAGACCAGACCATCAACAAGAACAAACACAGGGATATACTGCATATACACTACACAAGATGGCTGACACCTGGGATGTGGAGAAAGCAGACACAGCTGACAAAACTAATGACAAGGGCTGGGCACGAACACCTGACTAAACATGGGGAATCAAAACACTGACGCATGGCTAATGTAAACAAAACAGACATGAGACTATGTCCTGAAAAAAATAGTTATGTGAAGTTAACATGGTTGAAATACGCCATACACATAGTAACTATAAATGGAAAATGGATTCAAAATATCACAATCCCCACCCTGTGTCACAACAATCTTTGTGTGCCCAGCTCTGTAAGTATTTGTTTTAGATCACATGCAGTTCCTCATCTATGTTTTTTCTACTTTCAGTTTCTTTTTGGATCTCTCAGTCTATTTGCTATGCATTGTTAAAAAAACACATGAACAAACCAGAGAGCAGTTTTTTGGATAGCAGTTCTTTATTTAATCATTTAGAATTTCTTATGCTTAAATTAAGCATACATTTAGCAAATTGATGGGGACTACAACATACAACTTATATTTTTATTTATTAACAGTATTAAAAGATAACTTGTATTTTTATATTCTACTTTCTCCAGGATGGAATGGAAGTTTGGCGAGGAACAACACCATCTTGGCAGTGAATGAAGTATGAGCTTGTTTTAAGACAATCAGCAGTAAGTTTTAAGCAAGAAAAGCAGAATTCAAAATTGCAGCGGTTACATATGATATTCTTGCAACCTGTCATGTCATGTTCCACTATGTTACCACAGGTAGGACAAGCTCTCAAGGAAGGAACCTTTAGGTCCTGAACTTCGGGTAGGATTATATCTTCACATTTCAACAGGTTATTGAGAAGTGGGTTGGTGCAGCCTGTGTTGTCACACCGGTCTGAACGAGGGCCTGGCCCTTTCCATTCCCTCAGACACTGCCAGCAGAACTCATAAATATTTCCTTTCTCTGCTGTACAGATGATGCAGCGTACACAGAGGTTGGTCAGATCCTCCCTCTCAACAAATGAACTGCAACCAGGGCACTTGAACAGAAAAGAATTACAGTGATTATTTCAACACCTACATTAATGCTCTGTCACAAGCACAGAATGGATTGCAGAGCTGTAGCATATTTTTCTTAGTTTTAAAGAACCTGGAACGAAAATGGAAAGAAAACTCACTGTGTTGTGTTCACAGTACTCAGCAGCAGCCAGGACAGCCATGGTCTCCTCAAAGTGGCTCTGTTCCTCTTGAGTCAGTAAAGCCATTCTCCGCACTTCAACATAAGGCCACTCAACTCCACACTTCTCAATTGTATCATCTTTTAGGGCTGGACAAATGAACTTGTACTGGCCCTGCACACATCAAAAAAAGCAGATACATTACAGATCATTACAGGCAGCATGAACTGATTTTGGTTTTGTGTATTTTGCTTCTTATACATCGTTTAGTTATGAATAATAAACTGATACCAGTTATATATTTAAGTCCAAAGAACAAAATATAATTTGTATTTGATATAAACAAGTTCCAATTAAAGCCTAATCATGTTGTCAGCTAATTCAGTTATGGAATAAAGGAATATTTCTTTAAGCTTTCTGTATTAGTTTAATAAATACACCACCTTGTCCAGTAGACTGCGGCACCATGCAGTGAGGGACTCTGGTGAGACGGCATGGCCACAGGACATCTCTGCTCTGAGGATTTCTGGGTCATCGTCAAGAGCTACACAATACAAATAGCAATACAATAGAACACACACACACTGGATATTGTGCATTGGAAAGTTATTAATTGTTATTCACATGACATACTTCCTACACGTTTTTTGTAGTGCCCAATACCTACAACAGTTATGAATTTTAATTGTTTGGCTGACCAACTTGACTATTTTGCAAGTATAAAAATTTTCAAATATTTTTGGATAGGGTAATAGAGTGTGAAACGTATATAAATTTTTTTAAAAAGTTTTAATTAAGCTGAGGAGTTAACAGGTATTTAAGGCATATATGTGGGACAGGGGCTCATATGAGAACTGTCAGTTTATGAAAATGTATCAGAAAAAGATTAGAACACAACAAAACCATGTCAAGATCACCGTCAGTACAGCTGAAAATCAATGTGATCAGAATATAAACCCTAAGGCCAAACGAATGGAGGTGGATTGATTATATTGTACTTACTGATTTCATCCTTTCTCTGAACAAATTTCAGGGTTGAATCTTTAAGGTCATATCGCTTTTCATGCTCCGACATGTTTAAGCTGCACCCTCTCAGTAGCTGAAGTTCGAGCTGCTTTGAAAGCTTTTACTTTCTGTTCACATTCACATCAGTGGATATGCAAAACAACCTGCTAGGGGAATTCTGACAAACTGAAGCCAGAGGCTCATCTTACAAGGAAGGGCAATGAACATAATTGACAAAAAGTTTATTCAGCTGTAAAATGAAACAAAAATGGAACAGTGTAAAAGTAAAACCATAAACAATAGTTCTGTACTATCCTACTCACTTATTACGTACCTGGTTTGGACCCCTTTTTACCTTCTGAACAGCCTTAATTATTCACGTCATACTTTCTATTAGGTTTTGAAAACATTCATGAGAGATTTTGATCTATATTGACATGATAGCATCACACAGTTGCTGCAGATTTGTCAGCTGTACATCCATGATGTGAATCTCCTGTTCCAACCTAGATCTGGTGACTGTGAAAGTCACAGGAGTACAGTGAATTGACATGATCAAGAAACCAGTTTCAGATGATGTTAGCTTTGTGACATGGTGCATTACCGTGTTGGAAGTACCCATTAGAAGACCAACACATTGTCTTCATAAAGGGATGGACATGGTCAGCAACAATATTCACGTAATCTGTGGCATTTAAACAATTTTCAGATGGTCATGAGGAGCCAAGAAAATGTCCCTCACACCATTACCTCACCACCACCAGTCTGAGCCGTTGACACAATTAAATTCAATTCAGTTTTATTTCTATAGCACTTTTACCAACAGATGTTGTCTCAAAGCAGTTTTACAAGGGTAAAATTGAAAAAATTGAGGAAAAAAAAACTGAACTGAAAAAAACTGAACTGAGGAAGAAACCTTGGGAGGAACCAGCACTCAGTAGGGGAACTCATCCTCCTCTGGTTGACACCAGATAGTAATGAGTAAACAGTTATAAATATGGTTATAATTGTTAATGAGTTCCATGGCAAGAGGTGTAGACAGCAGATGAACATGCGGTGATGGTCAGTGGTGGTCTAACCAGACAAAGATGGATGGGCCAGAGTCACTGCCGGCGACCCAAGTGCCTCAATCTGTCCCTCCGCATAGTGGTTGAGTGGCGAGAAGTGGGGGAAGGAGTACACGAATATTAGAACCAGCAACATTGTCACCAGCATGTACAGGCCCTGTAATACCGTAACACAGAGGCCAAACATTTGTCAGGTCATGGCAACTGACTTCGTGGCCAGTGTCTGGTTACACTCTTGATGGAAAGCGTGCAAACGCTTCTTTTTTCTTTTTTCTTTTTCTTTGTCCTGCAGAGATTACCCGGCGGGTCAATAAAGCCACGTTGCTATGAGAACCCAGCCAATAAAACCGATGACAAAGACGTGCTAGCGTCTTGGCATATCCAAAATGACCGGCTCCATTCCCCCCATGTGGGAGCCCCAGCATGGCATTGCATAGTGTATGTTGCACAACCACTTGGAAAATTTTGACGGGGCCGTCTCCCTAGACCAAACGCCATTACAGCAGCACAAAGCTCCCCCACTGGCATACGAGAGCCCGGTTGAAGGCGGAAATCGCCCCCAACTCAGGCCATCGTGACTCTCACATCCAGCAGAGGAGGTGTTGGGGTCTTTTGCCTGCTTCTCTATGAGCCGTTCTCGGCTGAGTGTTTTGCTGTCTACTATGTGTAATGCACTCGCATCTTTCCGCTGCTCTCTTTTGTCGATCTTTCCCCCACTCTCTACGGTCACAATGGTCTGTGTGACAACGCATTGGCATTCCCGCGCAGGCGTCTGGATCTGTGCTGCACAGTAAAGTTGTAGGTTTGGAGCACTTCTAACCACTGCGTGAGCTGTTGCTGTTGACCTTGGATCCGAAGGAGGGGGTGCAGAGAATTCCATCGTTATCTGCTACCAAGGGGAAGATTTACTGTTTTGACTCCAACACAAGCTTCATGGCCAGCCCCAACGAACGACACTACTCGAAATTGCCATAACCCTTGCCCAATTGAAAAAGCCGTTTTGGGTCGTGCATCAGGAGCCAGCTCTACCTGCCAGTAACCATTTTGCAGGTCTAAGCAACTGAACCAAGCAGAGCGTGACGCACAATCCAAGGCCTCGTCAATGCAAGGCAGGGGATACAAGTCTTTATGGGTCGCTGCATTTAGCCGCCTATAGTCCACGCAAAACTGCCACATATCATCCTTCTTCCCTGCTAAAACCACGGGTGGGGACCACGGGCTGTTCGACAGCTCGATAATGCCATTAGCCAACATTTCCCAAACTTTTTCCTCCCAGCATGCGCACTTGGCAAGGCCGCTCGCGAATTGGGGCGGTGTTTCCCTCGGGCCTCCCCCTCGTAACTACCCTACGCAACACAAGGAGACTGTCGACCCAGTGTCGAACACAGCATGGCAGTCAACCCCAGCAAAGGTCCCTTTCACGAAGAGGCCGGACTGGCCTAGCCGCACACTGCGTAGCTCCTGGCGATCAGTATGGTACACCATGGTGGTGTAACAGCAGCTGTCGGTGCCCCAGGACTGTTATAATATGTTAGTAGTAAGATTTTAGGCACAAGGCAGGATGGTTGTTTTTACAACATACTATAATTAATGTGTGTTATTGTATACAGGTATTTTTATGAACAGTCCTAATTGTTAAATTACCATTATGTTATGCTATTTTCTATTAGACCTTGAAATCAGTTTACAGCAAAAGGTATTTTATAATTATAAGTCTATTATATACACTTTCCTTTGCATTATTTTCTTTTTCATGACACACTAGAACAGTTTGTTGTTAAACTTTTGTGCCGTTTTGGGCGCATGTCCAATGCAAAGGCTATCTAACACATTTCATATATCACAACAAGATCGATGAGCTTTGTCTACAGGTTTAATGACATTCAAAAGGTTAAAACGATGATGCGACCTTAAACACAAAAGGCATGCAAGCCCGCTTGGAAGAGCCACCATGAGGTGCGTGCATTCTGTATTCAAAATTCAAAATTCAAAATAACCAATAGATGGTACTAAAAAATACAAATATACAATGTGAAAATAAATTACATGGAATTCTCTCTTCAACAATAAATTACAGCTTTTGGTGTAACAGAACAACTTTACTGTTGTTTTTTTCACTTGCTGGCTTTACCTGAACTTTAACTGGGACTGAGTTATCAGTACATAGCCACATCATTACAATTAAACAGTCACATGTCTGCAGGAATGCGGACAAACCTTTCAAGACAATTCTGATACCATTTACTAGATGGAAGCTCAGTTTATAAGAAAGGACAATTAATTATTTACAATTTGTCAGACAGCTCACAGGTGAACATAGTCATGTGAAAAAACTAGGACACCATATGAAAACCTGCGTGTTTAGGTCACATTGTTGGACAAAGATTAACAATACTGGAAGATTCAAGTAATAAAACTAAACAAAGGGGAAATGGGGAAAAAAGACTTTTCAAAATTTTCTGTAAAATTTTATACAAGAACGTGATTTCTGTTGAATACAATAAGAACACCCCTACCTTTATTCCCAATTTAAATGGCTTAAATCACACACAGATAACCCCAGACATTTTGTTTGGTGTGCTCCTGACAGTTGATGTGAGAGTGAACACCACTGTGAGATCAAAAGAGATGTCTGAGGCCTTCAGAAAGAAGTCTGTAGTCACTTATAAGTCTGGTAAGGGATTAAAAAAGTTGTAAAAAGAATTTGCAGTCAGCCATTCCACTCTTTGGAAGATTGTTTAAGAGGACTTATAGCAGCCTCTTGCTACTGTTGAGCATGATCTGAATCAATTAAATATTCTTATTAAATACTTGTTCATTACGTAGTTGAATCAACTTGTTTCAATGGAAATCAAATTCATGAGCCCATGGAGGTCGCATTTGAAGTCACACTCAAAAAAAGTGGAAAAACACACCACAGGCTGATCTAACCTTGATGTAATGTTCTTAAAACAAGTCAAAATGAGACTCAGTGGTGTGTGTGGCCTCCACATGCCTGTATGACCTCCCTACAACGCCTGGGCATGCTCCTGATGAGGTGGTTGATGGTCTCCTGAGGGATCTTCTCCCAGACCTGGGCAAAAGCATCCGCCAAATCCTGGACAGTGTGTGGTGTAACATGGCATTGGTGGATGGAGTGAGACATGATGTCCCAGATGTGCTCAATTGGATTCAGGTCTGGGGAACAGATGGGCCAGACCATAGCATCAATGGCTGCATAATCTTAGATTAGGAAGAAGCCGGGGCCAAGTGCACCAGCATATGGTCTCACAAGGGGTCTGAGGATCTCATCTCGGTGCCTGATGGCAGTCAGTCTACCTCTGGTGAGCACATGGAGGGCTGTGTGGCCCCCCAAAGAAATGCCACCCCACACAATGTTGACCCACTGCCAAACCGGTCATGCTGGAGGACAGGCAGCAGAACGTTCTCCACTGTATCTCCAGACTCTGTCACGTCTGTCACATTTATGGTGTTTTTGTTTAAATATAAAATGCCTCTCAGCAGAAGGATTCATTTGCATTTCTGTGCATTTTCTTGCATTTCTTGCATTTGTGACTGGGTTGTCTGGAGTTGGCGCATGCGCTCTGTGTTACGTTCTTGATCCATATCCGTTAAAATTAGACTTGATGCACATCTCGGCGGACTTCCGGGGATGTGACGGAACAGAGACGTAGCGGAGACGCAATGCGTCGGATATGGTATAAACTGATGCATTGACTTTACTGCCGGCGATTAGCTGCGGCTGCCGTGTCGGAGACACACCGCAACGCAGGCGCATCCGGTGGAAAACAGGGGTTAGTCTGTCCTCATTTCGGAGTGTAGCCTAAATAAATATAGTCATAAATGGTGGTTATTCTGACAAGAGACTAAGTTGTTGTTATTTTTAGTTGCTTAAGTAGTGTGGACCACTATTTTATTTTTGATATCCAGTCGCGGGCCGGATTGAACGGCTCAGTGGGCCGGATTCGGCCCGCGTGCCGCCAGTTGATGATCACTGCTGTACTGCATATAGCAGAGATGACAATAAAGTTTACTTTGACCAAGTCAAGGTCCCAGATCTTAATCCTATTGAGATGCTATTGGGTGACCTGAAACAGGCTGTACATGCAAGAAACCCCTCAAACATCTCATCGCTTAAAGATTTCTGCATTGAGGAGTGGGGCATGTTACTCAGACTGATGTCAGAGACTGTTAGATGTCTACAAAAATTGTCTCGCTATCTAACTGTGGTTATTTAATGATAGCTATTAGGGGGTTGGTTGCCCCAATCTTTTCCTCAGTTAGAATACATGTTTTGTTTCAAATGTTTTGTTTAATTAATAAATTATGGTTAAATTTCTTAATAAAGAACTGAATATTTAACAGGATGTCCTAATTTTTCACAATAATATGTAGGCTTCTATTTAAACCATGCTTTATGTTTTACTAAAGATAATCTATATAATCTCACAGTCAATTGGTAGAATTCATGTGTGGTTGGTGCCATGAAACATTACCTAATATTACATAGACAGCCAACAGTAATGTCTGTTTGAAGGAGGTATAATGAGATCTTGCTGTTTCAGGGTTTAAAGACATAACTTTCAGATGTGTCTCTGAATTCATTTTTAGCAAAGTTAATGCAGTGTTTGTACTGTTTTAACGAGTTTGTAGGGTAAAGTATCAGATAAACAGTGTAGGTTGTAAAACAAACAAAAAATCTAAAGAAATATTAAGATCCTCTTTCTCTCCACAGAGTAGAATGGGGTGGGCAATTGAGGTAGGAAACACCAAGATCGCGAGTGGGAACTAAGATTGGTTTGGGAAATAAACAGTATTATCGAGTGATTTGCTAAGTTTTTTGTGCTGAAGTGTGTTGCCTTACTTCTTCTGCTCATTATCCTGTGGATGTGTTCAAGCTGACACGTGTCGTTTATTAGTGGAAAAGGAAGTGTTCGCGAAAATCAAACGAATGTCGAATATCAAACCAACTGAAGATGCCATTCTTTCACAGTTGTCTGCTTTATCACTAAAAGAACCATTGACAGATCCTCAAAATATTGAACACTTCAAACTACAGGAAAAACTAGATGAATTATATAGAACCAAAGCTAAAGGAGCCTATGTTAGGTCCAGGAAAAAATGGCTTGAAGAAGGAGAACAGAATTCAGCCTATTTTTTCAGGTTGGAAAGATCCAATGCTATGAATGTGTCTATTGATCGTCTCCAAACAAATGATGGTGTTCTTGATAATCCTATAGAAATAGCTGCTTTTTGTTCCAAATTTTACAACCACTTGTATACTTCTAGGTATTGTCATAATTCAACCAAATCCTTTTTTGACTCTGTTAATCAATACAAAGTAATTTCATCTGAAGATAAAGAAGCTTGCGATAATGATATATCTCAATCAGAAATTCTACAAGCTATCAAAAGCTTAAAACATAATAAAAGTCCAGGCAGTGATGGACTAACCGCTGAACTATATAAGACATTTGATGAAAAATTATCTCCTTTCTTACTAAAAGTGTTCAAGGAAAGTGTCGAACTGGAAGCACTTCCACCAACCATGACACAAGGAGTCATTACTCTAATACCCAAACCCAATAAAGATCGAGAATGCCTAGAAAACTGGCG
>JBBIGC010000013.1:10828653-10841220 GCA_037576955.1 Lepidarchus adonis | reverse complement strand
TCTCTCTCTCTCTCTCTCTCTCTCTCTCTCTCTCTCTCTCTCTCTCTCTCTCTCTCTCTCTCTCTCTCTCACACCCTCGCGCACACTGTACACTTGAAGGTGTGCTCACACTTGATCAGCTGATAGACTTCTGCTTTCACATGAAGACAGAATTTCATCTGATTTAAACCACTAATTAGTTTATTAAAATAAAAATATTTTACCTGCAGTATTCAAACTCAGTGGGACTGAATTTTAGCCACATTTTGTAACATGACCCAATGTAATATAAAGCACTGAAGTGGCCCAAAAAATTCAAATTCTAGCCATTCTACCCGATTGCTCATTTTTACTACAACAAATCCTGGGCTTAGTGGAACATCTGTACATGTGACCCTTTCCTGTAAGTGCCTTCCTGAAGAAGGAAGCAACCTCTGAAACTACACATGCGTGTGTAACACCTTCACCCCTTTAATTTTAGGCTTATTGTTCAGTTATTCTTATTATTTACTAACCACTATGAATTACTGCATCACTGTTATTAAACTAATGTTAATAATTGCTGTAGAAAAGGACCAATCACACGCTGGTCAAACTGTTTGAACATCTGGTTTCAGGCAGGTCCATAAAGACAAAGACCAACAGACTTAGAAACTGTTTCTACCCTTCAGCCATTACCATGCTGTCAAGTTCATCTAGCGCACTTTATTATTACAACACAGTCACATTACATACATTTCCATATGTTACTTTTTAACAGATGTACATTGAGGCAAAAAAGTATTTGGCAGCCACCAATTCTGCAAGTTGTCCCACTTAAAAAGATGACAGAGTCTGTAATGTTCATCATAGGTTCATTTAAACTGTGAGAGACAGAATGAAATAAATCCAGGAAATCACACTGAATGTTTTTTAAATGATTTATTTGTATAATGGTGCAGAAAAAAAACTATTTGGTCAATAACAAAAGTTCACCTCAATATTTTGTAATGTAACCTTGATTGGTCAAATGTTTTCTGTAGGTCTTCAAAAGGTTTGCACACACTGTAGTTGGTATTTTGGCCCATTCTTCCATGCAGATCTTCTCAAGAGCTGTGATGTTTTGGGGCTGTCGCTGGGCAACACAGACTTTCAACTCCCTCCACAGATTCTCTATTGGATTGAAGTCCAGGAACTGGCTTGGCCACTCCAGAAACTTGAAATGCTTTTTAAGGAGCCACTCCATCGTTGCACGGGCGTTTGGGATCATTGTCATGCTGGAAGATCCAGTCGTGTTTCATCTTCAATGCTCTCACTGATGGAAGGAGGTTTTTGCCCAAAATCTTATGATACATGGCCCCATTCTTCCTTTCCTTAATACAGATTAGTCGTCCTGTCCCCTTTGCAGAAAAGCAGCCCCAAAGCATAATATTTCCATCCACATGCTTTACAGTGGGTATATGTTGAGATGGAGTTGAGATGCATTCTTCCCCCTTATACCAAAGAGTTCTACTGTGGTCTCATCTGAGCACATAACATTCTCCCAGTTCTCCTCTGGATCATCCAGATGGTCTCTGGCAAACTTTAGACGGGCTTGGACATGTGCTGGTTTAAGCAGGATTTTAATCCATGATGACAGTAGTGTGTTACTAATAGTAACCTTTGTTACTTTGGTCCCAGCTGTCTTCAGGTCACTGTTCAGTTCCCCCCGTGTAGTTCTGTGTTTCCTCATCATTCTCAAGATCATTTATACCCATGAGGTGAGATATTGCATGGAGTCCCAGGTCAAGAGAGATGAGTGAACTTGTATTTATTTAATTTTCTAATAATTGCTTCAACTGTTGATCTTTTCTCACAGAGCTGCTTGTCTATTTGTAGATCATCCCGGTCTTGTGCAGGTGTACAATCTTGTTCCTGGTGTTGTTAGACAGCTCTCTGGTCTTGGCCATGGTGGAGGTTGGAGTCTGACTGTTTGAAGGTGTGGAGAGGTGTCTTTTATACAGATAACGAGTTCAAACAGGTTCCATTAATACAGGTAACAAGTGGAGGATAGAAGAGCTTCTTTAAAAAGTATTAACAGGTCTGTGAGGACAAAAATTCTTGCTTGTTTGTAGGTGCTAAATACTTATTTTCTGCATCATTATACAAATAAATTATTTAATAATCATACAATTTGATTTCCTGGATTATTTCAACATTCTGTCTCTCACACTTGAAGTGAACATATGATGAACATTACAGATCTCTCTTATCATTTTAAGTGAAACAACATACAGAATCGGTGGCTGTCAAATACGTGTTTTACCCCAGTGTAGCATATTTATAATAGTCTTAGAACATTTATAATAGTCTAAAGAGTAGTAATAGAATATTCATACTTCTACACTTTTTACTTGAGGAACCTTCTTGGATGGAAGGAACTGCACCTTCAGTTTCATTGTACAGTTGCTACAATGACAATGAATACATTCTGATATCATTCTCTTACTTTATCATTACTCTTACTGGTGCGCCAGGTTCCTGCCCTTAGTCCATTGACATGTATGCCAGGTAGACTGGAGATGCTAAACTATCCCTAGGAGTCACTCTGTGTGTGACTATGTCTGACTGTGTGTCTGTCCTGCAAAGTACTGACCACATGTTCAGGGTTTTTCTCTGCCTTCCATCCTATGGGCGGTAGGTTAGGCTCCAAAGACCCTGACAGGATAAGCAGCTCAGAATTTGAATGAATGATTGTAGATACATTTTTTTTGTTCCTTACAGTGCTGGTAACAGAGTAACAAAGAGTTATTGCAATGATTTCTTCAGAGACTGTGTTGCCTTAGTGATAGATGTACCTCCCCTCCATTAATGCATTAAATAGTAAAACTTCATTATTGATCATTTTTGTAGCAATCTTTGATGTAACTTTTATAGCAGCTAATTCAACCCCAGTCCTGGTTTCCCTCTTCAAACACACTCACTAAACCTGGTGCGATTGAGTGTTAAGACAACCACACCACTGACAAACGGCCCTCCAGGAGTTAATTCTTCAGATGTCTAGTTCCATTCAACACCATGAACAATTCTAACGTATGAAGCTTCTCTAGAATAGAGCATTGCGTTATATTGCTTGCAACAATTAAATTATGTGGAAACCTTGAGCAAACTTCACATTTAAATATTTCACAGTTTAGTTTCAGACTTTGAGTAAACTAGACTAAGACATCAGGGTTTAGTTTTTAAAGTTTGCACAAGCTGCTTCTAGCAACTCATGACTATTATTGTAATCATTAATTTTATTGTGATTGTTTCTATTATTATTAGGGGAGACTGCTGCTGCACATGCTCCATTAGCCTCTACCTCTTTCTGGAAGGTAGCAGCCACATGTGAACATTCCTTGAGTTTAAAGTGAAAACATGTTTTTTTTAATTAGCAGATTATTTCACATACTGTCTTAACTGTTTGCATGAATCACTGTAATGATATGTACATTGAATCTGCAGTTTCTTAGCTTTTAACAAACATAGCTCCCATGTGTCAAAGCTAATGTGCTAAGATAGCATAGCTAGTTTTAAAATGTCTGCCATTGTGGGGCCAGTTACAATGTGTTGTTGCAACATCCCCACACTGTGTTGAACCTGTCCCTTTTGGCAATAATAATACAAATCATAGATAATCAATATGGAAAGAGACATCCTGCCAAAAAGAGTCTTCACCTGAGGGCATCAGACCTCACCCTAAGGTTGGATCAAGGAAAACAACAAAAGGGATGAGAAAATGTAGTTTAGCCATCCTTACATACACCCCTGAAAAGTGAGCATTCAAAAAAGAAACCAAAGAAAGTAAATGGAGAGCTAACCCAGAACACAAATCAGCCAACTAAAATGCATGCAAATGAAGAGGGAAGAAAAGCACAGCACATAAAAAAGGACAGTGACTCAGAGGACAAAGTGTTCATTGTTGTTTGGAGAGTTACTTCAAATCAAAAGAGCTGAGGTTGCAGTGTAAGTGCAGTGTAAGGTGTGGGTTCATGAAGCCTGCGCTGATTGCAGTTCCATTTACATATCCCACAACAGTGCATCAGATGGGGAATAGTTTCATCTCCTACATTAACAATACATCTAACTCAAAAGGATTATTAATAACAACAATATCCAATGTCAGATCATTTTGTAAACTTAAAACATGGATTAATGTTCTCAGTAGTTTGGTAGAACTCAACAGTTTTTAGTCATCTTTTTGATCATGGAACTAAATAAACTGTCAGATTACAAAGATAACCACTGTGCCACCCATTATTATGGGTGTTGTTGAGCGCTGGAATGTAAAACTAAACTCCTTGGTCTAAAAGACTACCAGTATGCATCAATACTGCCGTTTACACACTGGATTCAGTGGTGCACCTGTTTCTCCCTCTTGTGGACTAAATTTGCTATTGCAGCTTCTACTTTGGGCAAAGTCTTATGACTTTAGTTTGTTCTGTTTTAACAAAACTTTTTTAAAAGTATGCAACTTTTTAATATATTTAAACACTTCTTTTCTTCAGCAGCTCTATAACACAGATTTAATTAAGTGTCATTTTAACAAAAGAGACCTACTTGGAACCAGCAGGTGATCATGAGCAGACTGGTCATGGCACATGGACGTTCAGGATGTATTTGTAGCTGACAGCAGAGCACAGAAACATCCAGCATAGTACACACATGTCTTCATTCATAATTTAGTGCCTTTCATGTTGCATCTTTCAGTGCAGAGTGAACTGTATTTGCCATTGTCTCTGCTGTATTTGTGATTGAGACATGCCTCATGTCGCTTGTGAAGCGTGTGGACAAACTTCTAACACATGCCTTGTTCTGGGCCCATTGTGCCGCTCCCTCTCAACCTCGACATTCTTCTCCTTGGTTACTAGTTGTCATGGTTTCAAGGGCTCTGCAGAGGCAGGATTAGGAGCCATTTTGGGGACAGCTGGCTGGGTCGGTCCCCATCGTACCCCCCACCATCACCAACCACCACCCCCACCCTGTCCTGCTCAGAGACGCTGAGAGGGGGATGAGGGGGGTTATTGTGCAGGGATTAGAGCTTCCTGTGTGTCAGTCCCATTACATAGGGAGGGGTGGAGGATGGAGAGAGAGACAGAGAGAGAGAGACTGAAAGAGGGGGGAGAATGAAAGAGAAAATGAAAGAGCATATGAAAGAGAGCATGACACAGGGAGAGGGTATTGGAGAGAGGAGAGTGGGTGGGGGGCATACAGCTGCACACTCAATCACTTGCACAAGTTTGCGAGCGAGCACACACACACACACACACACACACACAATCATGGACACACAGTGTACGCACATACACCCATCAACATGCACACCACAGATCTGGTGAGCTAAGCCATATGAAAGGAAACAGACTTTGAAAAGGGGCCAAAAAGGTAGACAAAAGATCTCTGAAGCAGACATACAGACTATTGGGGCTGAGAAAACACGAACACAGGCAAACTGAACACAGACAGAAGAATGCCTGCTACAGCAGTGAGACCAGGGGATGAATTTGGAAGCAAATTATTATTCAGTAAATGAACTTTTAACGCAGCTCTTCCTCTTCTAAACACACAAAGTAAAGCACATGAAACACTCTTATAAAAACACACCACACAGGCATTTTTCTGAATGACATGACATTCATTCGGCTTTTATTCCTCCTCTTCAAAACAAAGTAGACACAGATTTTAAAAGACAACATTGATGGGGAATACGTCAAAAAAAGAAAGTTTAAAAAAAGAAAGGCTAAGGAGCTAAATACAATTCAGTGCAATGCACTGATAAAGGGCAGCATTCCTCTTGAGTAACTCAAGAGAGAAAAGAAATGACCAGGCAACACATACGCATGTGTACATTTGGACTAAAGGACCCTTGGGTTTCTTAGTCTGGTGCTTTGCTCTGATCAGTAGGAATAAACAGGTCCATCAGAGGTGAGTCAAGATCTATCAGGCACTGAAACTTGTACTTGTAGATACAGGTTGAGTAGTGTTATCTGTAAACAATGTCTAAGGCATCATTTCACTGTAGTTCTCATCATTATAGTCACTGTGTTGCAGCTTCCATGTGGTTACTACTATTACCTGGACAATAGCAACACTTCAGTGGAATTGCAGGAAAGAAAATTATGTTTCAAACTGAGGTCAGGAATTTAAGTCGGGTTGTGATTTATGAACTTTCGTGGTGAAATTTAACCAGATACATTCTGAGACTATAAAGCCAGTGCTGAGAACTACATGAAGAACTACAATGTTACATCCAATAAGTACAGCAGCATGATGGTAGGAGTAAAGGAGAAAAACAATATAAAAATAAAAACAAAAGAGTAGGAATTTACATTGGCCAGCTGCCAGCCAGTTGACCAGTTTTGGTATGATGTGATATTCAGCCTATCATGTTTTGGGGTAAATCCAACTGCTAACTTCTGGATGGTGGACAAAAATGAGAAATTCTCATACAGAATTCTGAAAATTCAGATTTTTTTTTGACAAAAATGTATAATCACATTTGTAAAACATAAACACCAGATTTCATTAGGGTCCCAATTCTGAGGATCCTGATGTCTGATGTCAAGGACTTGCTTGGTGTACATTTTCATTGTCTTTGAAGAAAGGCACTAATATTATCATTTCATCAGACACTACTGTACTACTGTACAGATTTAAGAACTACATCTAACAGAAAATAGTAAAAAGTCACACTAAAATTGGTAAGCAAACATTTCTACTTTTACCAATCACATTCTTTTAGGCCATGTCCTCTGATTCTCCCCCTGCCTCTGCTGAACCCACAGTAGCTTCTGCTGCAGACAGTTTCTCTGTACTTTTCTCCAGTGTATTTCCAGTGTCTTCTTGTGCTGGATGAGGCGTTGACTCCACCGAGTCCTTGTAATTTCCCTCTGACGTGTGTGGAGCAGCCACTGAAGCATTTGCCCCACTGCTTGTTCCTCCACTATGGGTTTTCATGTGGCCCTTTTGTCACAAACAAACACAAAATAACTCAGTATCTCAGTGGGAATGCCTTAATCATTTGAATTTACAGATATGAAAGTCTGATGAACACATATTTCATACTACTTACCTTCAGTCCACTGCGACTAGCATATTCTTTGCCACATTGTGCACAGCTGTAGGGCTTCTCGGGACGTTGTGGCTGTGGGGGGATGACTGGGGTGTTGGGTTGGGTCACCACAATCTCATCCTCATTCTTAACTTGATTCCCACAACTCACCTCTGCATGTCTCTTGGTCACTTCCTCACTCATAGCCTCCTGAACATCCCTAACACTCATGTTCCCACCCACCTCTTCTGGAGAACCCTTGCTGGCTAAGGATGGCAATGATTCGTTTTTAGTGCCTGAGAGAAAGTCTCCCTCTCTGGGTTCAGGATTCAGAACAGTTACATTTGCAGACATGGTTTTGTGGGAACCACTCAGTTCAGGCTTGGGCTGAAGGGATGGGCTGGAGGGTGGTGTGAGAGCAGGTGAAAGATCAAGAGCTGCAGAATCTGGGCTGGGTTTTTGGCCACTGGCCACTGTAAGATGGGAAGCCCCAGTGAGATCATTGTTTTCCTGGGAACTGGTTCTGGTACAGAGGGACAGAGGAATATTCTCATCATCATCCGTTGCCACAGCGCTGGGCTGACCCCTGTTTTGTTTGGCTTTGAGAGCATAGGCTCTAACAATGCTAGGGTGACCATCGCCATCAATATCCTCTTCTAAGGGGGGAGAGCTAGCAGGTGGGCTGTCACAGGTAGAGGAGCTAGTGTGTTCTTGCTTCTCTAGGGCTGGATCAGTGATTGGGGTTGGACTACCACCAGGTGTGTCACTAGGATCTTTATCTGACTCCACTGCTTGATCAGCATTGGGTGACGTACTGGTTTTGGAATTAGTGCTAGGCTGTAGTGAACTAGCAGTTGAAGATGAAATAGTAGTACTCATATTAAGAGGATGAGACTGAATGGCCTTTGACAGAGCAACACTGGCTAATTGACCAGCTTCTTCCTCTGGACCCAAATCTCCATTTCCCTCTGGAGGTAACTGGCCCCCCAGATGCATTCGAATGTGATGCTGTAGCACCACAGCATTGGTGAACTTACGCTGACAAAGTGGACAGGAATTCTGGGTGCGAGAATTGGGCGGTCGTGCTCTGTGGGTGGCCAGGTGAGCCCTCAGACTACCCTTAGTGGAGAAGGAGCGACCACAGAGCTTGCAAGGGAACGGACGCTCTCCCAGATGTGTGGCCTGATGGAGACGAAGTGCCCTGGGACAACTTAGCACACGCAGGCATATGCCACACTGGTTGGGGGCCAGAGAGGGCAGGGAGGGGATCGACACAGAGATGCCCTGGGAGCTCAGCTCACTGTTGGGGTTAGGGTTAAGGCCCAAGGCTGCCATCATCTCCCTCCTGTATGCTGAGATTGTATTACTGCTAGAGGTCGTTGAGACATCACTGGCCTGGGTGCTACCATTAATCTGGTCTTCACTGAAGATTTTTGATGGAGGCTGCTTCTCCAGCTTCTGCGCCAGCCTCTGGAGTTTCGAGGTATCAGAGGTAGCAGTTGAAGAAGATGGTGAGGAGGAGGAGGGAGAAGAGGTCTGGGGTTTTGGGTAAGGGGTGAAAGGGAAGGTGAGCTGAGGGTGAGGAGAGGGAAGGTGAGGAGGGCGGAGGAGAGCCAAGCTAGGGTGGTGGGCAGATGGGCCAGTGGGGAAGAGAATCTTAGGGAGGTGGGCCAGCTGGGAATATGGTGAACTGGGATGTAAAGTGGAGTGAGGAGGCGTGTTCTCATCAAAGCGCTGCTGTTTGGCACCCTTCAGCTGGCCTGCCATGGCAGAAGAAGATGAAGAGGAAGTGGTGGATGCAGAAGAAGACTGTGCACTGGCTGAAGCAGAGACCACTGCTGCAGCAGAGGCACGATTGAGCTGCAGTAGAGAATGGGCAGTGGACAAAAGAGCCAGATCTACACTGGGCGGCAGAGGCAGAGAGGAAGGAGACAAACGAGAAGATGGTCCAGATAGGAAACCAAGAGCCAAGCCATCAGGGACACCCACACCCCCTTTAACCCCGAATGGCTCTTCGTCTTCTGCGCGACGTTTCCTGCGTCTCTGAACGGCTCCAGGACCAGATCCTGACTGGCTCTGCTCTGACAGGGCAGGCGGGAGAAGGGAGAGGGAAAGCTCTGGGTTCTGCTCCCGGTGGCGCAGAAAATGGGCCTTGAGGTTCCCACGTGTAGTAAAGCGACTGAGGCAGACAGGACATTGGTATGGCCTTTCACCCGTGTGGGATCTCAGGTGGATCTGCAAGGAGGAGTCACTACTAAGAACTTTCCCACAGAAGCGACAGACATGCTGCTGGCGCCCTGCAGAAGAGCTTAGTGACCCACCTGAAGATCCTACAGCAGAACTGAGTGGCATCTGCTCCTGAGAGAGGCTTGAGGTGAGCAGTGGAGGGGTGGGAAAACTAATGGCACTAGTATGGCTCAGTGAGGTATTAGAAGATTTCTCATGAAGGTATCGAGGAAGGCCTAGCGACAGAGACAGAGGGTGCAGCGATGTTACTGACGAGACCAGAGAGGGTGCGGAGGAGGGTGTGGATGATGATGAGGAATATGTTGCTTTATGTCCATTGATATGAGAAATGCTGGGCTTTGAAACAACAGCCTGTGGGATCAGTGTTGGAAGGGCTGAGGGTATGGGAGAAGCTATGGACTGAGAAGGACCTGAGGTGGACAGAGATGGGGAGAGAGATTCGGAGGCTCTCTGGTGGTTCTCCATTGAACCTTGAACTGTGTCCTGATTGCTGATGACTCCGCCCAAGCGCAGAACCTGCCTGCAGATCTCCTCAGTCATCTGCATCTGATGGATCTGCCTTTGCTGCAAGACCCTAAGTTCCTCTAAGAGCACAGCCAGAGTTGGCGGCACGTGTACCTCGTCTTGCGGAATGGAGGGTGTCTGTTGGATAGAGCCGGGGCTCCCTGGTGGTGGAATGGCATTAAGAGATGATGAAGAGGATGACGAGGCAGAGGAATTAGTGGTCGTGGCAGAGATACCCATCTGAGGAGAGGTAATGCTGGAATGGGGCTGGTGTACAGGAATGTGGGCAGATTTCTGCTGGACAGGAGGGGGGGACTGAGTCTGGGAGGACAGGGATGGGTGAGGGAAATCGGGGGAAAGAGAAGAGTGGGTGTTGGGAAGAGAGGTACTGTATGGGACAATGTGACTGGCCCAGTGGGGAGGAGATGAGTTTTCATTGGGAAGTGAAGGAGCATGCAGGCCCCCAGGGGACGGCCTCGGGGCCAACGGAGGCTGACAATCTTGGAGAGAAGAGGGAGATGAAGATGATGAAGATGATGAGGTAGCTTCTGAAGCAAGGGAGGTTGATGGTGACTTCACTGCCAGATGATCATCTACAAAGCAATGACAGAGAACAATTTAAGCATTTTCAGATCATTTTTTTAAGCATTTAATTGTCAGCCCACAAAATGTACACTGACACAGGAAAATTTCTAATAATAAAACATCAAAGAAAATGTCAGACATATAGCTGAGAACATTGAACAAATGCCGTTTCATTGATTATACATTGTACATTATATTACTATTAACAATTTTATGAATATCACTCTGTACTCTTGTTATATTATTATTATTATTATTTACTTTATAAATACAGTGTACTATACACCAATCAGCCATATCATTAACACCACCTGCCCAATGTTGTGTGTGATCTGTCCCCTTTCTATCATTAACATTTTGTACAACAGTTTCTCTTTGGGATCCAACGAGACAGACGAGCCTTCCCTCCCTATCAATAAGCCTTGGGTGCCCACAGCTCTGTCACCAATTTAACAATTGTCCTTCTTCTGTTAACTTTTACAATCGTTCAGATATGTCACTTTCTATCAAACAGTATCTTTAATAAACTGCAACATGGACAATGTCTCTTCACTCCTGCTACAGGCTGACGACCACCTTACTGCTATGGCAACACATTTTAAAGAACAATAGGCATCACCACAACAACACATAACCCCTCTTAACCCAACCCTCTTTCCATCAGCTCTGTCTTTCATCTCTCCATTCACCCTTCCCCCTGACCCTGAACAAGGTCATAGGTCAGCCCATGCTATGGGTTTTGGGCACTGTCGACTCTGCTCTGATTGGCCGGTTGACCTGACCTCTGAAGCTCTGGGGTCAAATTCTTTTAGAATCTTCGGCACAGAGTAAGAAAATGAGAAGGGGGTTGGGGACTTGGGAGTGACAGATCATCCCACCCTTTACTGCATACAGACGTTCTAAATAACTGTATGCAATGCCCTGTTCCCTGGACTGGGAGAATCCCATCTTCTCCATTTTGCTGGCACATCAGCCAGGTCACACAAGCACATGTTGTAGATTATACAAGTGTCCAATATCCAAATATACTCGGAACTAGTGCATTCTTTACCCATCTGCATCCTACCCAATGAAACCCCCAACTGAGTAGGTGAATAGACCAGAGGAGTGGTGTATGTGTGGGGAAGGAGGAGGGGGGTCACTGAGAGAGCAGAATAGAGGAGCACAAGGAAACATGAGGGAGAGAATAAGGGAGAGGAGAAGAGAATAGAAAGAGAAGAGATTAATCTTTACCCAAACACCCCCTTCTTCCACTCCCCATAGCCAGCACCTTATTCACAGTGAATAGAGGAGTTCTCCAAATGAATAAAAGACCCCCAGCAGTCAGGCTGAGTGTGGAGAAAGTCTCATGGAAGACTGGTACTGCTGAAAAGCTAACACAGATATAGCCTCTGGATGATGCATGTCAAAGGAGTGACCATATTGCTGAACCACCAACCCTCTGTCTGTTTATTTACTCATTTATTGAGGTTTACTTCGAGTTCCTCATCCCTCAGGTCTAGAACATTACACATGCACAGGAGCTGCTCGGCCACAAGCCTTTAGTCCAGAAATCTGAGACCCATCAAAACCAGCGTTGCTAGATCTCAAACAATGACCCCACTCAGTTGGTGGGAGCACAACCTCGCACTGCAGCAGATCTAAAGGCGAAACGTCCGTAATCCTCGTCTGTATCCACGTATCTCCGAGCACAAGCAGCGCGCGCATGCAGGACGTTAACGGCACGTGCCCGTGTTTATCTACAGCCTGGAAGTAACTTTTCGCTCACTGCACCAAACCCGCGCGGCGTCGATAACCCCGAGCCTGTAACAGACACACACGTTAAGCTCTCACCTTGCGATGTCAGGCGCGTGCCGCCCGGGTCCGCGTTCACGAGCTGCTGGGGTCGCTTCTGCTTTCGGCGCGACATGATTCCGAGCGGCGCATCAGCCAACTTTCCCCCAACTACACACAAAGGGCCTGTTCCTGTCCCGCGGCGCCCGAGCTTCACCTTCACCTTCACGAATCAGCATCAATTTACAGAAAAAAAAGTTTTTCGCTTTGTTAAAAAAACTCGAAGCGGTCGCAAAGCGAGACCGTGACGTCCGTGATTCGGCCACTGCGTGTGCGGCTGTATTTCCTCAACAAGTCCCTCTTTCTCAAACTTACCCACTGTTCAGAAGCCCCCCCCCCGAACACACACACACCCGCCCCCCGGCCTT